>OY720344.1:66039862-66559580 GCA_963082975.1 Labia minor | reverse complement strand
AATAGGTTTTGAATTAAGATTCAAGTATATATTTTATGTCGATTGTCGATACCTTTTGATCTGTTGAATTGTGATCACTGTGGTGAGACTTGTCAATAGTGATGGGCTTGAGATGATTAAATCGCTCAGCAGCAGTTCACTTTCATATCTAGTTAATTATCCACGCATAATGGAAGTTGATAACCGCTTGCTGGTCGATTTATAATAGCATGATCGAGACGATGTTTTAATATCAAAACATTTGACCCAGTAACATTTTTTTATATAGAATATAAATAATTAATAGTCTTTACACTTTTATGACATACATTTTTTCTATAATTTTTTATTTCTTCTTCTATTAGTATAAAAGAAACATTCTATTAATTATTAGTTTTTTCCATACCACAATTTTTACTATCTTGCCAGAGATAGTATTGCGATAACGAAAATTTTCGATGTCGAGATTTTGATGTTTTTATACGTTTTCAAGATCCCTGAGTCATTTTCACTAAGGTTGAGAAAAATGTTGTGTGTGGGTGTGTATGTAGACAAGATTACGCAAAAACGGTTTGAAAATAGATTTTATTTCAAGAAATTTAGATACAATTTTGTATTAGATTCCTCCCCCTTTAGGGGTAGATTACATAATTAAAATGATTTCAATATATATTTTACATCAATCCATTAACATAACAGCATTATTAAAAAAAAACCTATTTTAAATTAGACTTGTTTTACACATAATAAAGAATTCAAACATTTGATAAAACAAGAAAAACAATCAATAAAAAAAACAACACATTCATATATTTACAATAAAGAAAGAAGAAATTACAATCTGAAGACGAAAATGCTTAAAGAATTTTAAGAAGAAATTTTTCGGGATTCTGGGTCTTAGGCTAAGTAAGAGGGTTTTTGGGCGCCGAAACGTCTATTCTCAAATCTCACAATTAATCCTGGAATAACTTATATAATATAATATATATATAAGGTTTCAATGGTTTTTGTCATTAGATTGACAAAGATTGAGATCATTTTTAAATTATTCTAAATTGTCATGTGATTGATGCAGGCTTGCGTGCTAATCTTGCTGACATGTTGCAAAAAATTCATCGATTTTTTTCACTGACTGGCCAATTAATGTAATAAAAAACAGATATGGATACATAAATAATAAATATAAACATTTTTAATTTTATTATATTTATAATATATAAGCAAGACCAGGCTGTGACGTCATGAATGGCTGGATGACGTCGTATAATTTAAAATTAAGAAAAAACTAATAAATATGATTTTTCTCGAGGATAAAACCATTACAAAGTGCATGATTCGTGGTGATATGTAAAAAATCTCCTTATGTGAAATTTGGTGTGAAAATAACCCTTTCCTTCCTATCGTCGATCGCTAATTCTATCACTTCCGGTTTCCGGATATACACCAAAAGTTGATCAATTCCTCAAATTGATGCATTAAGTAAATATACCAAATTTCATCAAAATCGGTTGAGCCGTTCAGGCTGTATACATCTATACGGACGGACAGACATCATGCTAAAAATACTTTTTTCTGTTAAGAAAATGCATGATTCGTGGAGATATGTAAAAATCTCCACATGTGAAATTTGGTGTGAAAACAATACCTCCCTTACCTTCGTCGGTCGGTAAAAATTTAAAAAGAATTTATCAAGAAAATAATCATTAAAATTATCAACTTTCACAAAGAACTCTTAAGATCCATGTGTTAATAGATTGGAGGAACATTTTTCACGAAGAACCTACGCATTCTATAATGATGATATTTTTTATAACTTTTAATGAAAAAACTTGTAGTATTATAGGTATATTCGAAAAAAATTCCTTTGATTAGTTCATTGACAAGATACAATTTTGTTGATTTATAATACATAATCTTAAAATTTGTTAATGATTATATATACCAACGGTGGCCAAACCGTGGCTCGCGAGCCACATGTGGCTGTCTCTTTTTGAGTTTATTGTGGCTCAATTAAAAAATTTAAAGTAATTACAATTTAGAATTTACATATATAAAACTGGAAAAGGGCTACGCCATGACACATAATTATTTACATATAATTTTTTAAAGAATATTAAAAATTTAGTTATTTCTGCAAGTTTTAAAAAGTTTGTTGTAAAATGTATCCGATCTATCCCAACTCTGTCTACTTTATTAGAATAGCAACATCAGAACTATTACATGCGGAGCGTACGACTTATTATTAATATAATTAGGTATTATAATCGCGCACATATTCATAATTTTTGCTTTTGTGTCTATGAACCCCCCTCCCAAAAAAAAAAAAAAAAAAAAAAAAAAAAGTAAAATTTTTTTCTGATTTGGCTTTTAAACATTTTCGATTTTTCAATATGGCTCTAAGAATCACCAAGTGTGGCCACCCCTGATATATACTATTATATATTCCCGTTTGAATGGTTAACCCCATAGATAGGCGCTCTTGTGGACTGTACATATTGGATATACCAGATCGAGTTTATACATCGATGATTCTAGTTTTCATACTCATACATTAAATTAATATAAATTATATTAAAGTAGAATTTAATTATTTTAGCGGAAACCTTTAAAGCTAATAACATAAATTTATAAACAAATTATAAACCTTCCTTTCTGCAAAGCACTAAAACCAAATCGCATATTGAAAAAGCATGCAAACAGCACATAAAACGAGTATCTCTGTTTAAGAGCATATTTGGTATTCAATCGATTTGAAACGCTAAATTGTAGGTACGTGATGTCAATTCCACATTTGAACTATCATTAACGATTTTTTCACAAACATTTCTCTTTTATAATTTACATTTGTTTGTATAATTTAATTTTTATTTATTTAATATTACATCCACCCTCCTTGTAAATAAAGTAAATATGGTATAATGTACATATAAGTAATTATTAAGTATAATTTAATCTAAAAATAATTTAAAATATAATAGATAATGTAAATTTCATATTGTAAACATTTGCGAATAATTAATATTAATTGTTATTAAATGTTTATAAATAAAAGTTAAATAAATATAATATAATATCATGAACAGGTTAAAAGCGAATCGTGTTAAAATATTTAATATTTTTTTTGTTTTTTTTTAAAATAAACATTTTTTTCCGGATCTAAATTATATATGCTTTGTTAATAACCATATGCTACACCATTTCTCTGAGTTTATATTCTCAAATTTATTTTAATTGGACTGAACGATTCTATTATAAATTATATATTGAAATGTTCTTGATAGACAGACGATGCTATTAATTTTTATATATCATGTATTTATTAACTTTATTTTCATAGTGAAATAATAAAATTAAATAATCTATAAAAACAAACAAAGGATTTGGTTATTGGAGAATTATTAAAAAAAAATATTTTTTTTAAATTTTGAGTAATTCGGATTATGTAAAATATTGTTGTAATTTTACTTAATTATATTATTCAAATATTAAATATTTTATGTGTATTATAGATCATTATTTATTTAATTTAATTTAATATAGAGATATATTCATTTATTTGAATTAATAGTTAATTTTCATTAAATGAAATTTAAAAAGCTTTCTACCTCTTCTCTCTCTCGCTAAATTGATTACAATCAATTATTCGTTAATCCCAGGTAATGTATTTGCGGGTCTCCTGGGTCTAGTTGAAAAACCTTTTGCAAGCTTAGTTAAAAAGTTCTTCCTACGTGTTTTTAAAATCTTTTGGAATTTCAGCTATTTAGAACAAACATTCTTTATAAATTATTTTTTAAATATTACTTAATTAATTAATTCAAAAAGTTGTATTATAAAATATTTCTTTTTTTTTAATGACTAATAATTAAATCTTAATTAAATTTTTACCGACCGACGATAATAAGGGAGGTATTGTTTTCACACCAAATTTCACATGTGGAGATTTTTACATATCTCCACGAATCATGTATTTTCTTAACAGAATAAGTTGACCTGTGGCCAGGTCCGAACCGACCGACGGTTTGAAATAAATTAATTTCCAGCTACAGAAACAATTTCAAATAATTTTCATATATCTATTAATGTAATAAAAAACAGATATGGATACATAAATAATAAATATAAACATTTTTAATTTTATTTTATTTATAATATATATGCAAGACCAGGCTGTGACGTCATGCATGACTGGATGACGTCATATAATTTTAAATCAAGAAAAAACTAATAAATATGATTTTTTTCGAGGATAAAACCAATACAAAATGCATGATTCGTGGTGATATATAAAAAAATCTCCTTTGGTGTGAAAATAACCCTTTCCTTCCTATCGTCGATCGCTAATACTACCACTTCTGGTTTCCTGAATTGCACCAAAAGTTGATCAATTCATCCCACTGATGCATTAAGTAAATATACCAAATTTCATCACAATCGGTTGAGCCGTTCAGGCTGTACACATCTATACGGACGGACAGACGGACGGACGGACAGACGGACAGACATCATGCTAAAAATACTTTTTTCTGTTTAGAAAATGCATGATTCGTGGAGATATGTAAAAATCTCCACATGTGAAATTTGGTGTGAAAACAATACCTCCCTTACTATCGTCGGTCGGTAAAAAAGTATTTTTAGCATGATGTCTGTCCGTCCGTATAGATGTGTACAGCCTGAACGGCTCAACCAATTTTGATGAAATTTGGTATATTTACTTAATGCTTCAGTAGGATGAATTGATCAACTTTTGGTGCAGATCCGGAAACCGGAAGTGGTAGTATTAGCGATCGACGATAGGAAGGTAAGGGTTATTTTCACACCAAATTTCACATGAGGAGATTTTTTTATATATCACCACGAATCATGCACTTTGTAATGGTTTTATTCTCGAGAAAAATCATCTTTATTAGTTTTTTTCTTAATTTAAAATTATATGACGTCATCCAGCCATTCATGACATCACAGCCTGGTCTTACATATATATTTTAAATAAAATAAAATTAAAAATATTATGTTATATCCATATCTGTTTTTTATTACATTAATAGATATATTATAATTATTTGAAATTGATTCTGTAGCTGGAAATTAATTTATTTCAAACCGTCGGTCGGTTCGGACCTGGCCACAGGTCAACTTATTTCTTTTATTTATTGATAATAATATTTTTTTATAATAATAAAATATTTAAAAACGTTTTATGAATCACAAAATCGTTTTGAGTTAAAATAATGAAATTTGGAACACGGGCATTATTCAAAATTCGTAGTTTTCTATCAACTTTTGAGAGCTCTTTCGGAAGAGGGTCATTAACTACCACGTTTTGATTTTTTTTCCTCTAAACTGACCGTAAAAATAAAGATATATGTTTGATAGTTTTTCACATGATTAAAAATTGTACAAAACAGCTATATATAGAATTTCAGCTTGAACTCTGAAAATACCGAAATTCATTTTTTAACATGTTGACTGACAATCACGCGCCAGCACGAGACGTGGTGCTATCAACAAAGACCCAAACACGTACTGGTTTTATAAATATTATTATTAATTAAATTTAATTTAAATATAATATATCTGTTAATTAATTCAATTCAAATTGCGAGATAGTCGAGTGGAGACACTCCAGATTTTTGTTTAAATATTTAATCTATTATAATATAATTAACATAGATATAAAATTTGTAATATGTTATATTCGAAGGTTTTCTAATATTTAATGAAATATTGTTAATAATTTGTTATTAGATAATTAAAAGATACATATAGTGAAAGTGACATAACTGTGGAAATGATTTTTATTGGAGTCTTAAATGATAAAGACATATCAAAATCCTACTTTTGGTTTTTTTACAATTTTTTGGATGGTGTTTATAAAAAATAAATAAAAAAATTAAATATATATATATATACACTATACATTCATTTATTTAATGTAATATTTTTTTTCATTATTATCTATTGGTAATGTGTAAATGAATATAATTTTTTTTTAACTATTTATCTCATCCATTTATAAAAATAATTATTTAACATATTCTTTTTTAATTTAATACATTAGAAAAGGATCTAATGTAAATACTAATTATTTTGATTTTTTATAATAAAATATTTACTGTTCGTTTTTATTATACACTATGTATAATATGATCTTTTTTCATAGAAGTTAATTGAAAATAAGATATTTGGACTTATAAATGGCACTTTAGTTTTTGAAAGTCTCTATCATTATATACAACTCTTCTAGCACAAAAATAATTTAAATACAAATTAAAGAAAAAAAAATAATTCACCGTGTTTGATGAAAACAAAAAATAATTTATTCATGTAAAAACGTACACAAGATTAAATCATATTCAAATAAATCTGTGTTTAAAAAATTCATTTATGTTTAATTTCCTTAACGTATTACATCTTATATAAAATATATAAACAAATCTGTTGGTTTTTCTTTTTTTACCAACCGTCGATATGAAGGGAAGGTATTGTTTTCACATTAAATTTCACATGTGGGGATTTTTACATATCTCCACGAATCATGCATTTTGTTAACAGAAAAAAGTATTTATAGCATGATGTCTGTCCGTCCGTAGGTCTGTATATCCGTCCGACCGTCCATTGTGTATTCGTATAGACGTGTACAGGTTCAACGGCTCAACGGATTTTGATAAAATTTGGTATATTTTCTTAATGCATCAGTAGCATAAATTCGTAAACTTTTGGTGTATATCCGGAAACTGGAAGTGGTAGTTTACAAAGTATTAATTTTATATTCATTGTCAGAAAATATTTCACTTAAAATATAGTATTGATAAATAATTGATTAATTAAACTAAAAATAAAAACTAAGATAATATAATTTAGTCATTTTAATTTAAGATTTAAAAATATTTTTTTTATATTCTTTATATATATATATATATAATTTTGCTTGGAAATTAATTTATTTAATCATCGGTCGGTTCTGTGCCTGACCACAGCTCACATTTTTTTATATTTATAAATAGTTAGATATTTTTATATGTAAAATATTGTATAAATTGATATAATTTATTGAAAATTACTTTACAAATTCTAGACCTGATTTGGCTGCTGTTCGCGCTCTGGCAGCTGCAGCGGCCTCCGCGTCTTCTTCTTCATCGATACAACCACAGCAATCCTCACCCCCCGCAACTCATCCACCACAAGAAGCTCCACCCCCTGGGATGAGGCGACAAACGTCAGTACAAGATGGCGAGGCCATTAAAATTGTTATCCAGGATGTGGACTCGGATACCAGTTTTAGTAAGTACACCTACACTTAAATTAGTAAAAGTTTATCGTCAATTATCAGTGTTTCAATGTGAAATTTAATCTAATATGGCAAAGCAATACTTTTTTAGAACGAGTATAACGATGTATTCTATATTAATGTTTAAGTATAAATAAATTTGTTTTTACTGAATAAATAAAACAATTTATATAGATTTTCTTATAAGTAAATAAAAATAATTTGCATAAATAAAGATAAGTATTTCTAAATAAGACGAATATATAATATATAGGAGAATAAAATAAGGGTGAAATATTTTCATAGAAGGATGAAATTGTTAAATATGGGAAATATTTTGAAAGATTGAGAAGTGGTTGTCACCATTATGGTGTAAGGACTTTAAGTATAGCCTTGAGAGATTTTTTCCTCAATTTTTACCGACCGACGATAGTAAGGGAGGTATTGTTTTCACACCAAATTTCACATGTGGAGATTTTTGCATATCTCCACGAATCATGCATTTTCTAAACAGAAAAAAGTATTTTTAGCATGATGTCTGTCCGTCCGTCTGTCCGTCTGTCCGTCCGTCTGTCCGTCCGTCTGTCCGTCTGTCCGTCCGTATAGATGTGTACACCCTGAACGGCTCAACCGATTTTGATGAAATTTGGTATATTTACTTAATGCATCAGTGGGATGAATTGATCAACTTTTGGTGCAAATCCGGAAACCGGAAGTGGTAGTATTAGCGATCGACGATAAGAAGGGAAGGGTTATTTTCGCACCAAATTTCACATAAGGAGATCTTTTTACATATCACCACGAATGTATTGGTTTTATCCTCGGGAAAAATCATCTTCATTATGTTTTTCTTAATTTAAAATTATATGACGTCACCCAGCCCTTCATGACGTCTCAGCCTCGGGTAACGCCGGCAACGCCGGCTACTTCAGCTATATATTATAAATAAAATAAAATTAAAAATATTTATGTTATATCCATATCTGTTTTTTATTACATTAATAGATATATTAAAATTATTTGAAATTGTTTCTCTAGCTGGAAATTAATTTATTTCAAACCGTCGGTCGGTTCGGACCTGGCCACAGGTCAACTTATTTTTTTATAAAATGACGTATGGTAAGATAAAGTATCTATATATATATTTAAGTAAAGTAAATGTTTTAATTAAAGTGTGGACCCAAGGGCTGGGGTAGTTTTTGAAGGAATGAAGACTAGACTACTAGAGCAATGATCTTCAAACTGGGTTCCGTGAACCAAGCACAAGGGCTCCGTGACAATCGTTAGTTTTTACGTTTTCTTTATATGCATAACTACACTTATGTAATTTTTTTAACATTATCGTTCTTTGGTATAATAATAAAAGTAAAATACCGTATAGCTCGAATATAACGAATTTTTTTAAGTATTAATTTAATATTAATATTAATTTTATAGGGTTCCATTGAAAAATATATTACCGTATAGGGTTCCGCGACTCCAGAAAGTTTGAAGACCACTGAACTAGAGGAATACTAAAATTCTGTTTAGAGCAGTGATTCTCATCTACTGTGCCGCGAGATTTTCAAAATGTGCCTCCAAATTTTACAAATGTAAAGTTCAAATTAAGAAAAAGTACTTATTTATTTTATATAAAAAAAGATAAAAATGTTTTTGAGATCAGGCTCTTAAACATTTCAGACTTTTTTTTTCAATTTTTTCAATATGATTCTAAAAAGAAAAAGTCCAAATTGGTATGATTATTACATTTATCATTTTCTTTGTGTAACCGTTATTATTGTAATTTCTAAACCGTTAAAAGTGTGCTGCGGTAACAAAAAGGTTGAGAATCACTGGTTTAGAGAGAATAAATAGATCTTTGTAGAAGATGTAGTGGATAGAACTGGGATTAAGAGTTGATTTTTTTAAATTATTTTGTGTATATCTTCTATTCTTTATTTTAAATTTATTTAAAATTTTGTATATTAACGTATGTATATTACTAATATTTTGATTAATTACGAGGGTCATTCAATAAAGCAAGCTCCGAAAGAAGACACACGGAGTATCGAAAAAATAGATTCAAATTTTTATCTATGCTGTTTATTATGAATATATATATATATATTAATATATACTAATACTATACTAATACGAATTCTATGCGGTAGGCAGGGCACGTGACTAGAATAGGAGAGGAAAACGTCCGCTGGGAAGACCAAGGACGCGGTGGGTGGAGAATGTAGGAAGAGATTTGAGAGAGTTTGGAGAGGGTAGGAATTGGATGGTTGTGGTTCAGGTTAGGGGCACTTGGAGAAATGTTGTTGCTGCGGTCAAGAATAAAGATAAATTAATAAATAAATTGAATATAGAAGATGATACGGCCAGTACTAGTTACTATTTCCTTAATCTCATTAACCTGAATGATACATAATACGTATTTAATAATAAATTGTATAAATTAAAAAATAATAATAATAAAAATAAAAAATCTTGCAAACGCGTTCTTTGTAAATATTTATATATATATTTCGATTAAAAATGAATATTATATCAAGGGATAAAAATAACCACTCGCTCATATGGAATGTAAAAATAGATCCTTTATTTTTTATTGATTGCTGTCATGAGATTAGATTGAAATAAACATTAATTTAGAGACGTTGACGTTATTTATACATTTTTTTTCAGAATTCATTTATACATATTTACTAAAAGATATAAGAGAGATATATATAATATTTTTAATATTAAAATTTAATAAGCAAAAATATTAAACTGATAATAAAATATATTTTAATTATATGAACATTAACAATTAATTATTGTAAAAAATATTTAAAATTTTTCAATATATTTTATAAATTTGACTGTCATGTTTTTAATCTTACCAATTTAAGCTTATTTTATATAACCACTCATATATTATATTATCATATATCTACTATATTAAATTCTTGTATTTGTCGAGATTCAATCTCTCGGATGAAAGAGTATCATAACATTAATCCACGCTATTGGTCCTTTTGTATTTTAGTTTCGACAATTGTAATCAATAATTAATTTATACAATGAATATCTAAATTATTAGAAATAACATACCGGCATCCCAAATATTTTAATAAATAAATAATTACTAAATAAACAAATAAATAAATAGCCTAAACTATTGGAGTAGCTGTAAAAGAGGCCCCCTCTCCCTAACTTAATAATATACTATTATTTTGTTTTCTCATTCACATAAAAATTAACTAAATATTTTATATGATTGTATATTATTAAAATATTGAAAAAAAATATGCAAGGAACTATTAGATAGATATTGATAAGATATAATAAATATATTTTGTAATCTTAAAAATACGTAATAGTACCTGGAACACCGAGCTATCGCTCGACCCTATGACAGAAATTTATAAAATTTATTATTATAAACTTTAAAAATTTTACAATTTAAAAATTATTTATTACAATTGTTAAATAGGTTTTCCAAAAATGACCCTTCAAAAATTTGTTTCCCAAAATGGTACTAATTAATTAAAATAACTTGATTTTCTTTTCAAGATGAAAGATATATATAAGAGATATATATTCAAATTTTCTTGATAAAATATTCTATATATATATCTATATATATAGAGAGAGAGAGACATATGTTGTTATGTTAGATTGCTTCAGCTTTATATTTTTCAAAGTAGCAATAGCTAATAGATTGTTTCGACAAAGGTTGAATACTGATAATAATATAAATTCTGTAATTATATTGACACTTATCTATATTTTAATTAATAAAGGAGGATTAAGCAAGGAGGTTATATTTTTTTCTTTTTATTTATGATAATCAAATATCATTTATATATTATTTATAATTTAATTTAAAAAACATTTTAATTAATATAATATAATTTATTTAATATTTTTAGATTAAATTTATTCAACAATTTATTTCAAACTCCTTCCTTTACGTTGCTAACTTCATGTTTTTTTTATGTGTGGGGGACTAAGAAATAAGTATATTTCGTAATTTTATTCTAAAATATTATTAAAATAAATATTTTTAATTTTATTTTAAAATTTAATAAAAAATTTTAAAATATTTTTAATATAAAAAAATATTAATACAAAATCAATTAAAAAAGAATGACAAGAGGCAAATTTTAATATGAATGACGTAATTTGTGACGTGATATAAATTTACTATTTTAAATTTAGAAAATACTAATAAAGTTGATTTTACTCGAGGCTGAAACCAATACAGATCGATTATTGTCGATATTGTGTGAATATCTTAAAAATATACATATATATATATATAATTTTTACTAGTACAGGGTGGACCAATAACATTTCAAATGGTTTTAAAAAATACAAAAAGAGATATGAGAGAAAATATGTTTATTTATTATAAAAGTAAAAAATCAGGGTTTTATTTTTCAAAAATAACGTCGTCCCAATGTGCCCCTTGTTTAGTTTGGCACCCCCGTAACCTAGTGCGGAAATTTTCCATCACCGCCCGACAAGTGTTTGGAGAAATGTTCTGAATTTCCTAGCCTATATTTTCTTTTAATTCTTCAATAGACTGAGGGTTGTTATTAAAAACTTTACTTTTGAGGTATCCCCAAAGGAAAAAGTCCATTGGTGACAAATCCGGGCTGCGGGGTGGCCAGTTAATGTCACCTCTTTTGGATATGACTTTTTGCCCATAATTTTGGTCTTAATTGATGTACAATTTAAATTTTATACGGGTGTAAATGTAAATCCTTGTGAAGAATACGATTTAAAGATCTCCTGGATATATTTAAACACTAGACCGCTTTCGAGTAGAGAGGCCAGGTTGATCTCTAACAGATGTTCGTACGCGCTCTATGTTTACGGGCTCTCTCGACGTCCCAGGCCGGCCGGATCGTGGTTGATTTAATGTTGAACCCATCTCCTCGGACTTCTGTACCCAATTTTTAATTTCACGAGTTGATGGAGCTTGATTTTTATTTCGTATGTTGTACTGTGTACAGTGGCGCAACCAGGGGGGGGGGGGTTTGGGGGTTAAAACCCCCCCAGGAGAGAAAAAATATAAATTGCTGTATATTATGTACTATATTACAAATAGAAAAGAAAAAAAAATAATTCTTAAAGTATAACTTAGTGTATAATAAGTAAGTTTATTTGATTTTAAAAAAATTTTAACAAAAATAAAATTGCTTATTTTTACCGACCGACGATAGTAAGGGAGGTATTGTTTTCACGCCAAATTTCACATGTGGAGATTTTTACATATCTCCACGAATCATGCATTTTCTAAACAGAAAAAAGTATTTTTAGCATGATGTCTGTCCGTCTGTCCGTCCGTCCGTATAGATGTGTACAGCCTGATCGGCTCAACCGATTTTGATGAAATTTGGTATATTTACTTAATGCATCAGTGGGATGAATTGATCAACTTTTGGTGCAATTCCGGAAACCGGAAGTGGTAGTATTAGCGATCGACGATAGGAAGGAAAGGGTTATTTTCACACCAAAGGAGATTTTTTTATATATCACCACGAATCATGCACTTTGTATTGGTTTTATCCTCGAGAAAAATCATATTTATTAGTTTTTTCTTGATTTAAAATTATATGACGTCATCCAGCCATTCATGACGTCACAGCCTGGTCTTGCATATATATTATAAATAAAATAAAATTAAAAATGTTTATATTTATTATTTATGTATCCATATCTGTTTTTTATTACATTAATAGATATATTAAAATTATTTGAAATTGTTTCTGTAGCTGGAAATTAATTTATTTCCAACAGTCCGTTGGTTCGGACCTGGCCACAGGTCAACTTATTTCGTACAGAATTAAATATAAGAAATAAAAAATGATTTTATTATTTCTCCTAAATCATAAAAAACAAAAGACTTAATATAAGATTACTAGATGATTGTGAAATTTTCCAATTTGACTATTATTTAAATATAAAAAAAATAAAAATATTACTCAAATTCTAAATATTTTTTATTAACAATACATTAATACATTAATTGCTAATTTCATAAAAATTATGAAGCGAAGACTATTTTTTTCAAAATGCAAACGGGTAAAAATCCCTCTCTCTAAAGGAAAAAATCCATAAAAGTCAAAAATCTCTAAAACCGAAAATCCCCAAAAGCGAAAATCCCTAAAAGAAAAAATCACTTAAAACAAATTTTTTCATTTTTGTATTAATTTTAATTGTGACTCAGAAAAGTAAATCACAAGGTGAGCATGACACCCAGTTGCCTGAGACACGACCTCCCAAGGAGGTAATCGGGCCTGGACCGAAAGTAGGGAAAAATAGGTCAAAAAATACATACATAGGGCCCACACACGTGATTTTTCCAAAAAATAGGGGTGTCAAATTCGTATGTAAAATAAAGGGAATTTACTCAAATTCCGTTTATTAGCATACGTTTTAATAGCTTAATGATTCCAAATACAAAATACACCATTTGCACCGTATATTTCACCAGGGAATATAGAACGCAATTTGTGAAATTTACTATCATCAGAGGTTGTCTTTTTCATTTTGCTCAATGCATTTATATAATCAAGTCAATGCCAGAGAAGTTTTGAAGTTCTATAATGATATTGATAATCCTTAGAACTCCACTCATTTACAAACTCTTGCAGCTTTGGTTTTGGTACCACCATCAAAAGTCATTGTAGTCTACCAAGCATTACAGGGTAAAACTTCGTGATCTTTTTTCTTACTTCGAGCGCACTTGGCTAGGTGAACAATTTTTGGCTGGCTTTTATGACCCCGAATTCGACATTGGAACATTGGAACATCTACGATGCCACAAACAATGCATTGGAAGGTAACAACAATGCTCTTCGTTCACGCTTAGGAGGTTACAAGACATCAGTATGGAACCTGATTAAGCAAATCCATATTGAGCATAACCTTATCTCTTTGGAAATCTGTCGTGATGTCCGTGGTAAGAAGTCTGATCCACCAAGGAAACGATTAAGCGACTCGCATGATGAGCTTCTGACCATAATGAAGGCAAACCATGAAAAATGGGACGCTAAAAAACCAGATGGAACAGATGGGATGACACCAAGCATGATGTATAACTACCTCATTCAAGTCTCTTCGCTTATTCATTATTAAATAAGTAAAAAAAAATTAGGGAAATTTTTTAATCTTAATGAAAATTTGTCTTTGAGAGAGCCCGGGGGGGGGGGGGCGCCATAGGTGGCTAGTCAAAACCCCCAGGATCAAAATCCTGGTTGCGCCACTGACTGTGTACAAAATTTTCGTCGCTCTTCAGTCGCAGAATCGTTGTTGCGATAGTACTCGCGTACGCAAACCGCGCGTTGTGCTCCGCTGAACGACACTGGCACTGAATTCCAACTAGCCGCTCTCGCGTTTAGTAACGCCCTGGTCCCCCCTATCCCCCGCAATTCGAAGCAGCGCTCGATTCAAATGTTACCGGACTTTTGGTCCACCCTGTATAATAAGATAAGATAAGATACATTATACCTATATTTTTCTGCAATCTATACTTTTATTGAATATATTTATATTGTTATCTAGTACTATTTATCTTTGTGGCTCTACTGAGTTCTTGACCTCAGGAACCGCATTTCTCCCTATATTGTTTTACAAATATTTAGGTAAATTCTTTAAAAATACTATTGCAATTTATTTCATTACTTTGCTTTTAGATATTGAATCATAAATAAAAGAATATGAATTAAAAATATTTTCTTGCATTCTAAAGCAAACATTTATTTTAAACAAACAAACGAAAAGGTAATTATCTCTAGAGAAAGCTATAAAATAAATATCTTTGGGGAATTCTTAAGATTCCACAAATTTCAATTTAATTCTTGTTTAATTCTAGAAATTCTAAAAAAGAAAATTAAAACAAATAAATTATAATACAAAAAATAAATTAAAACTCTTAAGAGAAAATTAATTAATAGAGATGATATTTAATTTTAAAAATAAATAATATAAAAAATATTAAATGTAATTAGAATTCAATATATTTTAATTATTATATGAATTTATTAATCCTTATTTAATGTTCAATGTAAAACTCGATCTACTTATTATTTATTATTTATTTAGGTGGTGGGATCTTAAGTAATACCTCAACTTCTCTGATTGTCAAGGGGGGGGGGGTGTTCATATGACTGAACAGTGGGTCTTTGGACTAACGCAATGGTTCACAAATTTATTTAGGTTATCACCCCCTTTTCAGAAAAAATATTACTCAGCACCCCCGGAAATTAATTTCTAATAAATTTTAATAGCAATTTAACAGAATGGTATAATTATGTATTGACGATTCTACCTTTTTCATAAAAGTTCGTGAAGAAAGGTGTAAATTTGAAACATTATTGTTTTAAATTATGAAACTATTTATTGTACTTAGAATATCCCTAGATCACTCCAGCACCCACCTGGGGGCGGTAACGCTCCCTTTAGAAATCAGGGGTCTATGGCAGGGGTCGGCAGCCTTTTTCAATAGTCGGGCACATTTCCTAAATAATATAATATGGCGGGCAACACTACTTCCTAATTAAAAAATAATAGATATTTTATTATTATCTATATATATAAAAAAAGGTTTTTGTCTGCACATTGCTCAGAATTTAAAAATTTTTGCATATCTTCGCGTTTCATGACCTCTAGAATCCAAAAGTGACTTTAGAATTTTTCATGTCTGTCTGTCTGTCTGTCTGTCCGGAAAATTACTATTTTATAGACTCTGAATTGGCTGAACCGATTTCTATGAAATTACATCACAAAATTCTTATATACCCCTAGAGTAACATAGGCTATAAATTTTATTTATATGTCAACAATAACCGCAGAAATTAATTTTTTAAAGTTTATATAATTCTCCGTGTTGTTCATTCAAGAGCAGCTCGCGGCTCACTGTCGGCCTAGCGGAATCATTTCAAACAATGAATTATCATAGCTATTCCCAATCAAAGAATTATTATAATATTTCCCTTTTTATTTTAAATTCTAATATTCAAATATCAATTCAATTAGATAATTTATTCTAAAAGTTCCCATTTTAATTAATTTAATAAAATATTTAGATCATATTTATATTAACTTAATTTTTATTTATTCTTTCTATATATTTGAATATATTTCTTCTTTTCTATTTGAAAGTGAAAGGTTAAAAAATCTCGCTAAGAACATTCAATATTTCTATACACAAATTATTCAAAGTATTGGCAAAGCGTATCACTCACAATCAGTTTAATTTGAAATTTTTATAAATTAACAAAGTGAAAATTTTTATTTGTTTAAATTTTATTACAATGAATCAAAAAAAATTAAATATATAGATCACATGATTAAGCGAAGCAAGAAACTTGAGGGAAATAACTGTTGGACGGAGGTCGGACATGACAGAAACTGTAAGCGAAATCTTCATATTGCGACGAATAATTTTCAAATCCCCTAGCACCATAGAATTAGATAAGTTTCTTTTAAGGGAGGAAAATAACTATGATCTAAAAAAATTAATAATTGAACTTAATAATAAAAAAAACAAATAAATCAATTAATTTAAATTAATACTATTAATGAATGTATATATTGGTAATTTATCTATAGTTTTATACCGTTAATTTTTATAAATTGTCTCAAGTCTCTATTTTTGCATTTTCTCAAGTTTCATTATAATTAAAAATATTCAATAATAATCTAGCAATGAAAATAAAATATCAAAATGTAATGATCAAGAAATATTATACTCTATTTCACTATTATAACATATACAATACTTAAGAACCATAGGCGGAGGAAATATTAGGAGATATCATTGCGGGTTCAGGCCAAATCGACCAACATTAATTAAGATATTATCATTATGACAGATATTAGGAAAAAAATCGCGAATTCAATATTTCTGTTCACTAATTATTTGTAGACTTTAGTAAAACATACGCATGACTCAATATAGATCAGCATAAACTTTTTCAAATTTTGATCTTCAAATTTGTCTTGAAGGTAGTAAAGAAAAAATAAGATACGGAAATCAATTGTAAAATATTAGGTTACCCAGAATACTTAAATATAATAGGAGATTCGGCAATTGCAATTACAGATAGCGAGGAAATATTAATGGAGGTTTGAAATTAATAGTGATAAGAAAAAATATTTAGTAACAAAGAGGAAGAGTATTAACATACAAAATCTTAAGATACAAAATGTAGAATTTGAATATGTTGAAAAATTGAATGTAATCACAAAGGATAATAATATTTGAGAAGAATTTAAATCGGGGTTGCAATCGGGAAACGCCTGTTATCTTGCAATAAAGAGGTTTATCTCATCAAAATTATATCAAAGGGAATATATAAAAAAATTATTTTGCCTGTAGGATAGGATTATTCCCTGCATTTATTGGCCAAAGAAAGATGAGGTCACCGGGGAATGGGGGAGACTGCATAACAAGAAATTGCATGGCCTCTCTGCATCTTCAGAAATAGTTAGGATTATAAAAGGGAAAAAGCTGCGATAGGCAGGGCACGTGGCTAGAATGGGAGAGGAAAAAGATATTGGTGGGGAGACCGATTGGAAAACGTCCGCTTGGAAAACCAATGACGCGTAGGAAGGGACGTAAGAGAGATGGGACAAGGGCTCAGGATAGGGACACTTGGAGAAATGTGGTTGTTGCGGCCAAGAACTTTCGAGTATCTTTGAGCCACATACATATATATACCATATACAATAATAAAATATATAATTAATTTACTGATTAAATAAAAATATATTTTAAATAAGAACACAAAAAGAAATGAATGTTTTATGAAATATATTGATTGAAACAAAATGGATGAAAACCTTTTACTACTTTCAACCAAATACTATGTACCACTCGGGGGTACAGGGGGCGGAGCCCCCGTCTAGGTGTGAAGAGCGCCGAAGGCGCTCTGAGCAGCTAGTAATATATAAAAAATAACCCATATCAATATAAACTTTTTTAAATATAAAAATAATAGATATTTTTTTATAATATGAAAATATGACTTGAGTTTTGAAATAAACTAAACAAAAAAATTAACCCTTTAATAGGCTTTTCTTATCGAATATAAATCAATAATTTTATCTTGAATAATAATTATTATGAAATGTTCTCATTAAATTTAATGAATCTAATAAAAAAAAACGTTTCCTATTTTGTGTGTGTGTTGATGCAAAAAGTATTTATTTTATTCTTTTAAAAGCATTTTTCAATGAATTAATCAATAATCACGATTGAATATTTCAACCAATAAAAATAAAATATAAAAAAAAAAAAAAAATAAAAAAATTAAATCAAATAGAAATTTTAAAATTGAAATGTAATAGCAATGCAAATCCAAAAAGAAGTGGCGTAACAAGCCATCCATTTGATGAATGTGATGAGTTGATAAATGAACGTTGATAGGTTCTCCTATATTGGTTTTAAATGATTTGCCTGTCAAAATGAGTTTTATTGTAATTTCTCTCTTTTAATTGCAATTTCCTTTATTCTAAAAATGGTTACACTCCAAAAACCAAATAAAAAAAATATGAAGGGTCATTTAATACTTTTCTTTACATATTTCGATTATTTATTTTATTTTATTTTTTTATGTGATATTAAATTTGTTTATATCTACCATTTTATTATTTTATTTTATAAACAAATAAAAAGATTATTTCATTTAAATTGTTCTGACATATATGAGTAAAATTATCAGATAAAATTTTTATTTACTTAAATCTAACATAAGAAGAGTAATTTATTTTTAACGAGATAAATATGAAATGGAAGTTTATTAAAAAGATGAAAGCATGGTTTTTTCAGTCTGTAAATTGAAATTGACATTTCAATGATAATGTAATAAATTGAGAAATTTAAATGCACACATAAGTTAAAATGTAATCAGAAAAAGAGGCATTTTACAAAAAAATTGTGATTCATTTTAAATTACATTAAAGAGATTATTTATTTTTCTTCATATATATTTATATTTATTTTTCATTCAGGTATCATTAGTTTTAATATTAGTTTATGAATTAAAAATATAGATTTTAATGATACATTTATTAACGTGTCAGTCCTTTCTATATTAAAAAATATTTTATTTAAATTAAAAATTAACATAATATTCAATAAAAAATGGATATGTAAATAAAAACTTTTATTTAATTGTAAATTTTATTAAATAGATTCATTTTAATGTGAAACCTAATTAAATTGAAATAAAATCTATTTTTATGGTATTATTGATAATTAATCAAACTCTTTATAAACAACCTTCTCGCTAACCTTTCTACACCCATTCCTATCAGGAGTCACGGATATCGCGATCTCTTTAATTTTATGATTCTATGTTTGAGTATACATAATTAAATAAACAAAATGATTTTTTTTAATTTTACTTCTAAAACTATTTTCTTTATTGCATTATTAATAAAAATTAATTCATATTAATCATATGGTGGCTTGTATGGGTAAGGAAAAGTTAACGAAGAGTTTATTTATCAGGAAACTGCCTATGATTTGGTCAAAAATGTGATGTTCAAAAATTATAAAAATAGATATGACGAAATTGTGTTTGCTAGGTGGACTATCAATATAGGTATAAATAAAAGAGAATTGGAAGATGATAAGAATTTCATGGAGATGTCCAAGAACATATTCGTTTAGGGCAGGCCATTGCGGCCCACTCAAAGTTTTGATGCGGCCCACTATCTACTCATTTTGGAGTTAAATTTTAAAGAATTCACAGTCCGGCAAGCGACCTATAACTTCGAGGCTATAAAAAAAGCCTGCAACATTCAAAAACAAAAAAACAACTCTATCCCCAAAAATCTCCACAAGTTTTGAGACATTCACTAGCTAGGCTTAACATATTCTGGTAATTTGGCGGCCCAGTTAAATATTTAAGTTTGCGATGTGGCCCATTAAATTAAAAGGTTGGACATCCCTGGTTTAGGGCAATAGTGGCTAAAGACCTGGGCGCATTAAAGAAAGGGGCGCTGACAGCAATTATTACAACAAAATTATAATATTCAATACTAGTATTTTGAGAAGATACAAATTAACAAACTAAACTAAAATTAATATTAAATAATTTTTGTTAAATTATAAATATTTTTTCTTTGTGTGTAGGGGCGCAAATTTTAATCTTGTGCCTGTTTTCTTGGTAGAATAAAGAAAACGAGAGGTTGTTTTATTTGAATGTGAAAATTCCTGCAAGAGATTTTTACTTATATTTTAAATAATAAATTTATTTTTTATATTTTAGGTTTATTTTTATTTGTCGAAAATATTTTTGTCCCTAATTTGTTTATTGGTAATCTCAAAAATAAGTTTAGCTATATACAAATTATACAATCTTATTAAATATTTTGATTCCATTAAAGAGCACGTTCTCATTAATAAGCATAATGCTTTAGCCACCATCGATCTTTAAAATTAAAGTTAAATGAAGCTAGATTAGTTTGAGAAATAGAGAGAGAATTATTCATACACTAGTTATTGTATAGTTTTACTGGTTAAATAATCGAACTCATAATTTAGAAGTTAATAGCACTTAAAGTTCAACAAGTATAATAAATTGACGATAAAAATAATTATTAAGTTTAAATGAAATATACTTAATAAATTAATTAAAACACATTTTTAATAACTTATTTATTATATTAATTATTATTTATTTTTCATACATAATTTTTTTTTTTATTTTTAATTATTAAATTTCATTTAATTGGTGTCTGACCGCGCCCTTTATGGCGTTTCTTTTGGTATCCCAGGATCTCGACCTGGAGCCAAACGACGAGTCATCTTACGACGAGACCCATCCGATAAAGCTCATCGTAGTGAGTATTTATTTTTATTTACATTTTTCATTTTATTTATCATATCATTATAACATTCTTATAGAATTTAGAAAATAAAACATAAAACTCTTAAACCATTAAGTTGATAAAAAGTTGTTTCTTAAAAAAAAAAATGTTAATTTAGGTATAAGAAAATATAGGAAAATGTTTTATGTTTTTCATATCTTTTTTAAAAATAAATAAAGTTTAAATCTTAATACTTTTTCTTTTAAAAACATATAATATATATATATAAATTCATATTGATTTAAATATTTTCATGTACATAAAAATATTTAAAAAACTATTTAATTGTTAAAAGTTTTAATTTAAGAAAAATTATCAAAGTGATATTATACTAATTATCAAATAAATATATATATATACATTTATTATATATAGACTGTAATTGGTGACAAATGCTTTTTTCAAGCAGGATTTCTTCTTTAACTTTTTAATATAAAACTAATGTATTTATCAATTACATACATATACATATATATATATATATATATATACAAAACTAAATCTTTCTTGAAGGCAGCTCAAAGAAACTTTGATTGTCGCCCAGGCAAGACATGGCTGATATGACACTCGGAGCCAGAGTGCTGCCATGCAGCGTCTGTAGTAGTCGTTTTCCTCAGCCAATGACAGACCAGCAGTCACTAATTCTTCTAATTAGTAAAAAAATGCAAACTGGTCTCTCAATAATTTTGCTATAAGAGAAAGCACTATATATATTTTAATAAGGTATTTTTTATGGCATTTAATTTTCTTAATATCAGGGACAGATATTAAAATTTTTAACACACAATTAAAAAAGTTTATTTAGGTAAAAAACAATTTTTTTCCAAAAACAAATCTCTTTTCACATCCATAAGTTAACCATGCAAGTTTCTGGCCTACCAGTGACGTCATGATGCTTTCTCATATTGGCGACCAATCTATGCCTATGAATGAGGTTATAGATCAATTAAATAATATTTACAAAAATCAAGATATATAAATCCCCACATCCATATATAATGGAAATATATTATTCAATTATTATTATTAGATCCGATTTTAAGAAAATAGAATGTAATTATCTTAATTATAAAATAAATTCTTTTTAGCATTGTTAGTTTTTTTACTTTCCCGCATACTTCGTATAAGGGAAGTATTGGAATCGACAAAAATTTAGACTTCGAGATTTCGATAGATCTTGTCGTTTTAGATCTCCCTGAGTCTGAAAATACCATTTTTCGAATTATGACTGTGTGTGTTTATGTATGGATGTATGGATGTATGTAATGTTTGTCTGTGAGCAAATTTACTCAGAAACTAATCAAGCTAGGACTTCGAAATTTGGTACACCGATATTATTCACAGTTTGTAAATTTCTATCAAAATCGGTTAACCTAAGTGGTAGGGTGACCCAGCCAGTAGTTGAACAAATAAAGCCAGTTTACCACGGATCCTGTTGTAAGTTCTATACTATTAGCCGTAAAACTAAGCTAATGGATTTTTAAAAAAGCTTTATTATTGTAGTTATTAAAAAAAATATTAAACAGTGCTTAACTGAAAAATAAAAAGCAAAAAAAAATTCACAACATTTTTTATGATTTTATCCCAGTGGTTGAACAGACATGTCCAGTTTTTGAACGCTCGATATTCCAGTAATTGAACACCTGTTATTTCATAGTTTTTTTTTATTTTAAGTTTAGGTACACATCCAAAACGACTTAACAAATATCTAGGCCTATAGCTTGAGCACTCATAACACAATACAATACATTCCAAACATTGCTCATGTTTAAATTATAATAATAATAATAACAATAATACATATATTTATTTATTTATTTATTTCAAACAAACACCAATCGGCAATATACACATAAGATACAAAATTAAAAATATTTTTAAAATTTTTTAAACTTTTGATACGAAATTGCTTTGGGAGTCGAGTCCCGTTACTGCATACAGAGATTCCTGGTTTTACTTTACTTTACTTTAGGCGAGTCCGTTTGTCTTGAAAGTGTTGCTTGGATTGCACTAACATTCAATGCTGAAGGTGAGGCATCAAAATTATGATTAATTTCGGGCTCTTTTTAAATACACTCAGACAAAAGGCCATTTGTCTGAGTTTCATTAAGACATTTGCTCCGAAGCCTTTTCCAAAACTGAAACAGTTCACGGGCCCCAATATTATCCTCCCACTCCCCCTCTGCACATTTCTAAATTCTTCAGGCCTACCCTTGGGGAAGAGGGATTCAAGGTATAAGAGGGATTGAACATTCACAGTCTGGTGATCTTCGATGGCGGGCACCGTTCACCACTGTTCAATTACTGGAATTTGTGCATTTTAACAGTGCCATTAGTTGAACAGTCTGTTTAGAGCTCTAAAAAATAAAAAATATCTATACCTTAATATCATGCTTCAAAATGTAGTCCTTTAGCTTTAATTTAAGACCAATTCGGTAAAAATATCTCTAAAAATGACTAGGATGCACGTGGATTACTTTTACTTACCGTATTTTCAGTAGACTAGTCGTGAATGTAAAAACAAGCATTTCATTTGAGAAAAAAAATAATATCTCTGAGTACTTAAGTCACGTGCAGCAGACGATAGGTGTTTCAGTTGTGACAACATAACAACTTAAATATAAAATAAAATTTCACGTTCCAAGCATGTTTCCTCTTGAGATTTTGGCGGATTTTTGGTAATTTGTTCAACTACTGGAAGGGGTTCAACTACTGGCTGGGTCACCCTACTTTACCTACACTGGTTGCGTTTACCTTTCAAGTAAAGTACCAGTTTGCTTCGAGATATTTGCTTCATATTTTGTATATAGATTTAAAGATATGAAAAAAATTCAGATACCAAATTTCATCATGATCTGACTACCGGAAATGACATTTTACCTATACAAGTAGCGTTTACCTTTTTTAGTAAAGTTACAGTTTACTTCCAGATATTTTACATTTAAAATATCAGTTAACCGGAAGTAGCACTTTATTCTATATATATATATATAAATGTTACCAAATATCAAATTTGATACCAATAAACTAACACGAACTGGCTCTTTATCAATACCAAGTTTACACATTCTAAATATTCATTCACAACTCTTTATACCTATTTATATGCGGGAAAGTCTAGGGGAGGACACTCTCGCTTTTTTTCTAGACAACAAATGAAGATTTTTTAATAATGGATTTTTAATTATTAGTACGATTAGATAATTTTCATGCATATGCATAAAAATTCATTTGAAATTTCACTAAAAAAAGATTTTTGATAACTATTAATTTACCTTTCAGTAAAATAAAACTCGATATTAAATTTTAATTATATAGTTAAGCATGTCTTAAAAGTGAATTAAATTATATTTTGATGATCAATAAAATTCTAATGAATAGATTCTTATCTTTTATTATTTAGCTTCCGTTTTTATTTTATTAGCTTCATGAGATTTTTGTTATCATTAACTCTCTAAAAAACTCCTATTCATTCTTAATAGATTAATTAAATGATGACATAAAATACTTATCATTTCAAAGAATAATGAACAGATTATATACCGTCATTTTTTTCCCTTTCTGTAATACTATATAAACACCAGAGTTTAGAAAACATTAAATGAAAAAAATAATACTAATATTATTTTTTTAGAGTTTTTACTTTAGCCATAGTTCCACATTATATTTTTATAATCCAACACTTTTACTACAAAATATTTTTTTCCCTTGATTATTATAAAGAGAAATTAAAAATTAAATGTTTCTTTAACCATAAAACAATATATTATAAAATAAATTTGTTTAATCATTTGCTTTTTTTCTTTCTCTTGTATTTAATAATTTGAATTGAAATTAAAGATTGAGAAAAATATCAAATTCATTTTGATTAATGTAAAATTTAATACTTAGGAATACCTCCCATTGTATATACTTATTTTCTTGAAAGAGCTTTGGAAAAGGATGTGACTGGTGTTCGAAAATCATCAAATAATAAGGATAATTGAATAATACATTATATTTCTATTAATTCAAAAGAAAAAATCTCGCAAATTTGAATTGGATTATTTAATATATTTTATATTTAAATTAAATTTAATTAATTATAATTTAAAATTATAATTAAATAAATAAATATATATTGTTTGGTTCTTTGTTAATGGCACCACGTCACATGCTGGCGCGTGATTGCCAGTCAACATGTTAAAAAATCAGCTTTCAGAAATTCTATATAGCAGTTTTATACAATTTTTAATCATGTGAAAAACTATCAAATATATATCTTTATTTTTACTGTCGCTTTAATGGAAAAAATCAAAACGTTCTAGGTAATGACCCTCTTCCGAATGAGCTACTTATCTCAAACATTGTTAGAAAACTACGAATTTTGTATCATACCCATATAGCAAATTTCATTATTCTAGCTCAAACCGTTCTTGCGTAATCTTGTCTACATACACACATTTACAGACACAATCACTCACACACACACACACACACACAGATAGAGAGAGAGAAAATGAAAAGTGAAAATGACTCAGGGTCCTTCAAAACGTATAAAAACATCAAAATCTCGACATTGAAAATTTTCGTGATCGCAATACTATCTATGGCGAAAATGAAGCGAAACTGAAGCCCATTTCTTCGGGTTCGTCTACTCAAGTTTGGAGAGAGAAGACTGTCCGCAGAGAAGCTCGTAATCGACGTATTTAATGGACGCACGAGATGAACACTGAAGTCATGGGAATCTTCTACCGTGTAAACCAGTGGTGGGCAAATACTTTTAAGCGCGGGCCAAAATGAAATTTTCAAAATGTCTCCCGGGCCGGAGGACGATATTTCGAAAATACCAAACCGGGGCATTTGTATAAAAAAATTTACCATTTTTTTTTAGAGCCATATTGAATGAAATTGAATGAAAGATCGAAATAAGAGCCAAACTTTTCAACGGGCCGGCGGGCCGGCTTTTGCCCACCCCTGGTGTAAACCAATACGATGATAATCCATTACCAGGATACCTCCTATACACAGAGGCTAAAGAACGGATTGATATCTGAAGAGTCAAATGGGCCAAGGTGAATTCCTTTCCCATTTAGACCTAGCCTAAGCCCCTAACATCTATGGGATAGGTGGATGGTTTCCAGCAAAAAAAAAAATGCTGAGAAAGTACAAATTTGTAAATAATAATAATAATAATTAATGTGTAAACAATTATAATAATTAGATTTTTGAAAAAGTAAATATATTTATGAGTTCCAAAAATTATCCTAATGTATGTAAATATATGTGAGAAATATGGTTGGAGGAATATTGGTGACGTGTATATAAACATTAGTTAGTATGAATTATGGATTGATATATTAAATAGGAAACCAGTTTACCGATACTATGGATTAGGTGACAAATCGGTTTGCAATTACACGAGTATAAACACTAAAAAATATCATCTGAACCTCTAATCATTTATGTCAGTCAAAATGTTGACATAAGGCAACCCGCCTAACTTTCAAAACTTGAATATAATTTTTCTTATAATATACTTATATTGGAGCTTCCTTAATATATTGCATATTATCATCAAATATATGAATAATATATATATATATATTCTATTACACGAATATATAAAATATTTACACAATTAATTAATACTCACATTAATCCCCCTCCACAAAATGAAGTTAAATTAATAACAAAGAAAATGAAATCATTATCTAATAACGAATTTCATTTCTCCTGATAGTGTTGTACTAAATCCTATACGTTGCCGTTTTATTATACAACTCGAAAACACTGTTAGGTTCGGTACGGCTTCCATGATTGGGCCACCAGCCCATTCATGGCAACGCAGGCTGCCACAAAGAGGGCAAGGGCAACTAGCAGTCGTTATGTAATAAGACAGTGGCTTCGGTTATAACAAAGAAAATAACCATTGTTAATATGGTTAAATGACGCTGGTTTAACACAATTTTAAACGTTACCAATGACAACTAAGACTCTATTAATAACTCATTGATATCCATGCTTTGTTTATCTTGATAAATTAGAAGATAATCACAAAAATGTTGCTTCTTGTCCAGGAACCTTGTTTGTATGTGGATTCTCTCACAGTTAAGATGGCAGTTCTCATGCTTCATGTAATACACTAAACAGTTAGTAGTTAACGTCTATTGTCAAAAACTGCAAAATAATGGAGGTGGCTCATCGAAGGAGCCGGCTCAACGATAGCAACCTTCCCTCTACGTGTTATTTTATTTCCTAAATTATAACGTAAACCTATTATCATAAACTGTATTACACAGTCTATTATAGGTAGGTAAATAACTTTTACATTTATCTTTTTCTTTGTGTGCCGCCACATTTTTAAACCGTTAAAAGTGTGCCGCGGTAAAAAAAAGGTTGAGAATCACTACTATACATTTATTATAGGATATAATCATGGCCTATGGCCTTGTGATGAATTGCTCTTACACTATACAACATATTCACTTGATGAAAGATTACAATTACAATTTCAACTTTTAATAATTTACAATTACAATCCTAAAAACTACAAACTAAAAATTAAATTATCTTATTATAAATAATAATAGTTATTTTATTATATCTTAGGGTATGTATTATCAAAGAAATGAAAATTTTTTTGGCAGCATTAAATTTTGCATTCTTGATATCTCCTTTAAACTAAAATGTCATAAATAATATATAGTATCTTGGACTATACTTTATTATATTAAGTAGTGTATAATATATAATTGTGTTATTTAATGTAATTATATTAATCTAATATAAAGAATATGTTTTTATTTTTATACACTTGAAAGAAAAATCATTTGTGTGGATTTATTATTGAGACATTTATTTTCAAGTATTATTAAGTTATCACTTATTATCATAAAAAAGGAAGATAACCTAAAAGGAAAAATGACTGAAGGATATTATCCTCTTTTTTGCAATTTAAATCTTTTTTACTTCTTCACAAATACACAGAATATAATAATGATAATACCCTCTGAAGATAAAACTATATAAAACAGATTAAGAAACATTATTGAGATTAACAGGATTTAGGAAGTAATCAACTTCTATAATTGAATATTAGGTTTAGTTTCTATCCTGGTAAAATAATATCGATTCGATCTGTATTATTTCTTGAAAGCTGACCTCATTCCGTAATTCTAACCATTTCCCTCTTAGTTAGTTCCGTTCAAAAGAGAACAAAAACAAAGCGGAATGTCGTCAGATTATTATCTCCGCTAGGCTTTTTCGTGAGAACATGAATGATGATGTTTGATATTGCGTTTCTGAAAGATAAAGAACTCTATATTATCATCGCTCTCACTTTTCTTATGGTTTTACACTTGTTGCTGATTGTCTAATATAGCAACAGGTTCTTCCAGAGCCATCAAGTTTCCAGGCCGTCACAAACAATCGATATTTTATGGATAGAAAACCGGGTCAGACAACCAGGCTGACCAACTAATAATTACTCGGTTTCACCGTGATTTTAATAGATTGATCATCTTTAATGAACTAAATTCCGAATATCCGTAACGGATTGATATATTTAACGTCAAATAAAACTCGATAAATTAACTACTTCATTTTCCATGAGATGGTTCTTTTGAGATGCAATGAGCGATAAATAATCTAATTACTTTCTTGAAGAACTGATTTTTTATATCTCACTTACTTAAATGTAATCCTTTATGATGTGATAATTTATTAAAAGTTTAATATAAATATAGAAAATAAAAACTTAAAGATACGAATAAAATAAGATATAATCCTTCGTAATTATTTTATAAAGACATTGAATCTCTGAGTTGAGCAGATCTGTGATTGAAAATATTTCTTCCCATCGATTCAAGTATCCCATTAGATTTAATGGTGAACATTAGAGCTTATATTTTCGAATAAGACAGAAGGACTATAAAGTCTCAATCAAATAGAAAAGATGAGTTATTAATATTATGCAATATTTCTTCAAACTTGTCACATAGAATGGGAACTAGTCACCCATTCTTGGGCTTACCCTGGTCCGTTGCGGTAAATCCAGGTGTGTTCGAGACAAAAATGCAACATGGGTCAGAAATAATCAAACCAAATTTATAGAAAAATTTTTTTTCGGGCTCTGACCTTACTGTTAAAGTCTCGAATTTGAATTTTTGAACCAATTACAAAACTTTAATTTATTTAATATTAGAATATATACATAAATCAAAGTGAAATTAGAATTATTATCTTCTGTATCTTTTGAAGTTCTTTCACCCGTATTCATTCATAATCTCAATTGCATCGTCATTTTCCTATACAGATAGAAATTTCTCAACCAAAGTCCTGGCACTCTAAATAGAACGCGTATCAGATCTGCTTCCCATTCAAGGCTGATTACCTGAAGGTTATAGTATTTTTATGAGGCTCATAAATTGGATAGGTACAGACTAAATGATATATGGTGTCTCCTGCAGTAGATTGCAAATAGATCAAACCTGCGACTGATCAACGACATAGCTATAACAACCAAAAGTAAGCCTGACTGATATTTACTTGCCATTCTCAACTGCGAGACAACCCTGATCATGCGAAAGTTCACATTCCGTCCAAAATAAGCCTGGGGAGAGAATTACCCACCTAGAACTAACAGTTCTTTATAATAAATATTAAAAATAGAATTATTAAAATAATCAATATCACTTATGATCAAATTGGTTCTGAACGAGCCTAATCCACCCAGAGCCCCTTTAATAGAGGCTAATCACTTAATCGGACGCAGTCCCTACAATGTCTAGCAGTCCTCTTGCCAAGTTATACCTATTAGTCTCCCCATAAAATCCAATTCACATAGCCTAAAGTAAGTAGCCCTATTCTTAACCTCTTGATCATCAACCTCACCCAACATCATCGAAACCCTGTTGCTCAACCTGTCCACCCATACCTCCAGCCTTCAACCGAGTTAGACGCTCCCCTCGGTAGCACCAACAACCTTTTGAAGAAGCCTACTTGCACTCTTTCCAAGTCGTCGGATTCAACGCAGGATTCAAACTGATGCTGCTTATAGCAAGGAATTTAGAAGCAAGGCTTCAAAAAACCCTTCGAGAATCCCAAGAACTTTGCTCTTCGTAATAATACAAAGCTTCCAGTAGCACGGAGAAAGAGACCCCACTCAACAAAAAAAAAAAAACACGAAATTCTTAACTCATTAATTCTATTATCCCCATACAAAAAATCCCTACACCCCGACATTCTACCCTTATGAAAAACAACCATCTTTGTCTTCTTTATGTTGACCCTTAGTTTGTTCTTTAAACAAAAGTCTTGTCTATATAATCCAATAATATAAGTTTATATATATATATATATATATATATATATATATATATATATATAAAGGTAGATATAAAGTATGTAAATATATGTATATATATTTACATATTGTATCATCAATCAGTTCGTACGATTGCCCGTTGTGTATGTATTTTTGTGGTGAGTGCAGCCAGAGGATTTGGAATGAGGGTTGTTGGAGGTAAAACAGGAACCGATGGTCGACTTTTCGCTTATATTGTATGGACTGTTCCTGGAGGGCCCGCAGAAAAAGGAGGACTTCAACAAGGAGATAAGGTATGTTATAATCAATTTCTATTTTATTAATTTTTTTTTTTTTGTTTTAAAATTAAAAAAATTTCTATTAAATTTTTAAAATTCAATTTATTGGAATAATCTATCATTACCTTTATTCTTGAATAAAAAAGACTAATTTTTTAAATTATTTTATAATTAAAAATAATAATGCTAATTTAATAACAGAAAAAAATAATAATTTGTAAATAAATATTTTTCCATAAGAAATTAATATGGCTAGCATCTCTTTCGAGATTAAATATATTATGATAAAAATAAAAAACTTATAATAAATTGAATATTATGGAATATTGTATCCCATTATTACATATACAATAAAATATATAATTAATTTAGTGATTAAATTAAAAAATAAATTAGAAAACCACAAAACAAAAAGGAAAGTTTTTAATACACTGATTTAAATAAAATAAATGAAAAACTATTACATACACTTTCAACAAAATACTATCCATCACTTGAGTGATACAGGAGTACAGAGCTCCAGTCTAGGTGCAAAGTAAGCGATATAATTATAAAATCATCATTAACTATTTCAAATTATTATTAGATTAGTTTTAATGTAATGAATATAAAGATCATAAATTTTCCATGCATGCAACTCTGCGTCAAGTGTTAATATAATTTCACAGAGAACATGTTAATATTCTTAATATATTTATTTATTTATTTTTTAATCCTAAAATAGATATTATAATTAATTAGAATTGCAAACTTAATGATTAAATGTTCGATTTTATTTTTAAAGCATTTTCTAAATAAAAAAAAATAGTAAGTGTAGTTGTGGCATGGAAACCTCCAGCAGCTCTTGAGATCTCAAAAGGTTATGTACTTGAAATACGTAATGAAAACAGGTCAAGTATCCCCAATAAAAAAGTGACAGCTTTCAATTCATTCTACTATATTGCCCAGGGTTTTTCAAAGAATCTCAATATTTTCACACACCTATTCTAAAATACTAGGATAAATAAGAAACATAAACAAATCCCCAACCCTTTATATTTAATTTATTTCTATTTACTTTAGTATCTTAAGTATAAATCAACTTTTTTTATTCTAGGTGCTTGAATGGGATGGAGTTCCGCTTGTGGATAGAAGTTTTGAGGAAGTTTGCGCGGTAATGGATCGCACTGGAGACGTTGCTGAATTATTAGTAGAACATGCTACTGATTTGTAAGTCAACAATAATATATACACCTTGATAATTTAATGATATAGTGTTACTTTACTTTTTTGAAAAAAAAACATCAAAATGACTTAATAAATGAAATAAATAAATAAATGATAAACAAATGGCAAAACAAATTAACAATTGTGGCCATTAATAAAAAAATACATTTCATATTTTTTTTTTTTTAAAAAAATGTTATAAAATAAATTTAAAGCGAAGTGAGAATTATTATTACTATAATTTAGTAAAGTTTTAATAATTTTCTTCTATTATTTAGCTATTCATAAATTTTCATTTGAATTGTCAAATGAAAATGATAAATGTTCACTGTAAATTATTTCATTATAAATCTAGTAGTTAGAAGGTAGTTAATATAAAGGGATAAACTATTAATATACATTATATTGTATTTAAAAGCGATTTTTCTTTAGGATAAATTTGGAATCAGAATTTATTGTCTTCCTAGTATTTTTATCACCCACTACCTTAATCTATTCTCTACTTTCTTCTACTTTTCATCATCATCTTGATGTTTATAATATTTTAGGGTAAGAATTTATGGGTATTACTTTTTTAAATCGGACATATAATTTAAAGCCCTTTATATATAATCCAATAATATAAGTATATATAATGATGTTTAAAATATGTAAAACAAATTCTTTTATTATTTTACTAATTAAAAATTTGATTTAATATTTTTGTTTTGTTGAATGTTTCTGCATTAAAGTCCTTGATAAGAAATAGATGAAAAAAAAATTTTTTTGAAAAACTAACTTTCTCTCAATTGATTCTTACTTTCAGACGAATGTGTGATCTTCTTGATGAAGCACCTTCACAAGCAGTATCACGTAAAAATAGTGATGTTCATATTCAAGTTGGTAAGTACTAGTCTTCTTCAGATTTTTATTTTCATGATTTTAACAATGAATTAATTATAAATCTTTAGACTGTCCATTTATTTATTTAATTCAATGAATCTATTGTCAATTTATGATAATGTTTATAGTTTATTAATCGTATTATTATACAAATAATATAATGTTCTGTGAGAAAATAAAAATAATCACATTTTAGCACATTAAAAATGTTTATGATTTTTATTTTCTTGAATAAACACAAGAAAACCTGATTTAATTACTACATGAGAGAGTATTTTCTTAAGAAAAGTCTATAAATATTATTTTAATATACGATCACTACCAACTGAGTTCTTAATAGGATAAGAAAGTTACCTATTGCTTTGTAATAAATAGCCAATCGGTTTACTTGTTGAAAGCCTTCCAATGAGTTGTTATTTCGCTGAGCCAGTCTTTGATTACAAATCATGAGGTATGTCTTGTACGAGGTGTGATTTTAGATCCCTATCTAAAACCTCGGAAGATTTATTAGGGCTACATATCTCATGTATCATGTGTACGAGTTTTTGCTCTGTCATGGGAATAAGATTCTGGACCTGATTCCCAGGGCATGCCGGGTAGCTTTTCCCAGATCCCAGGAGCTCGTCGATCGGCATCCCGGATACCTTTCCAGCGGCCGGATGATGGCTGGTTGCTGGCTGCGCGACTTCTCTGCGCTCTGCTCTGGCTGCCCATGACCAGCCGGGCACCAGGGGATGAAAACACCCTACTGAATTTCTTTTGCCCCATCCCGACACCCTATGACTCTTCTCTTTTCGATACTTCAATTACGACGTACTTTTCAAGTTCAATTCTCCCGGCGATTTCACTTTGTTTGTTTTTTCTCTCTCCATTATTCGTTTCAAGAAGAATCGCAAGAACCTTTGCTGGAAAAAAATACATTACATGAATTGATATCTCTAAAGAAATTACATTTTTTTAACATTAATTAGAGTTAAAATAAAATAGAGATACACATATATTTAAACTAAACCAATTTTTATTTATTAATTTTAGTTTAATTTAATCTTCTATTTATTTATTCATTTAATTAATTAAATTAATTAATTACAAGTAAAAATAAAATAATAGAAATGCCATGATTAAAAAAAATGAATTAAATAAATCAATTTATGAATCTGACAATTAAACAACCCTTTAAAATTTTTCCTTTAAAATTAAAAGAAAATATTTATTAAAGTAATAAAATCCATTACCCCCGAGGTTGGGCCGAAATGCAGATTAAGTGAAAACCTCCCAACGATGTAAAAATCAACCTTTTAAAAAAAATTATTCAAAATCAAAATAAATAAAAGAAATTCTAACATATTGTATAGTAACATATAAAAAAATTTGAATATTTATGTTTTATTTGAATAAATCAATAGATGATATAAATATTTGTTTATCAATTAAAGATAAAGAAATTTACAAGAGAGAATGTTCAATGGTGATTTATTTAATCATCCCATCGAAGTTCAAAATTGATATTTCTATAGTCTCTCTTGTTTTTTTTTGTTTTTTTTTTTAAATTTCATTTTTATATAATATATTATATAGAACTCATAGGTGTATAAAATTTGGTGACATATTTGTTTTATGTGCATTTTGGTTATCAGAACCTTGTGTTTATGGCACAAAACCGAAATGCGCATAAATCAAATATAACAATCAATTTTAAACTCCTACGAGTCTTTTAATTAAAAATTGATAATATTATTCTTATTGAATTTTATATTTTTAACATATTAAAATTTTTTAAATAATGCTTAGTGTTAAATAAATTAATTTCATATTTTTAGAAAACAGGAAAGCCAAAAATGTTAATAGAAAGGGTATGATTTATTTTTTATTATAGATAATTTATTATAATTATATTTTTAGTATTTGACATTAGATTTTTTAGATTCAAAGCATTTGATAAAACATGGAAATAGAATAACTATGATTATTTATGTCATAATTTGTTCAATGAACAAAACAATATTTGTATAAAGAAATTTATATTTATACTAGCTGCTCCGAGCGCCTTCGGCGCTCTCCACACCTAGACGGGGGCAATGTGCAGACAAAAACCTTTATATATATATATATATATAGTCGACGCTGGGGATGGGTTTTCCCAAGAAGGAGAGAGAAAGCTCTTACCTCCCCTCCGAGGCCCTAGTAGGGATTAATTTAATTATTTATTATATTTTAAAGGAACAAATCAAAAAAATATTTAGATCAGATATATTCAACAATTTATGTTGAATAAGATATTCTTTAATTATCATTTTAAATGAATATTTTAATATCATTTTAAATGAATGAATGAATGAAAATTCAAATTTTATATATAGTTTTTTATATATGTTTATTTATGCAGAAAAAATTAATTGACATAATTATTAATTTAATAAAATACAATTTAATAATAAAATTTAATTTAATAAAATTAATTTAATAAAATAAAATAATTTAATAAAATATTAAAATAATAAAAATTAATAAATTTGTAAAAAAAATATATAATACTTAAAAAAAAATGTGCCTTTGGGAGTTTCGAACTGAGGGTGCAAAGTCATAAGATGACGCCCTAGCCCGCCCACATACGAACCAGTATTGTTTGCAAGTCTCCTATCAGGATATATATAAGATGTCAAATTTTCTCCACCAGCGCCTCTATGATCTAGTATGCTAACTAAACTATTTTTAATTATTTAGCACCCCCTGGACACACCTTAGCAATTAGTGGTTTAATAAAAGAAGTCTGACATGCCCTGAGACCTACTGAATATGCATAAAAAATTTCATAAGAATCGGTCCAGCCGTTTCGGAGGAGTATCATTTCAAAGTTTTGTGACACGAGAATTTTATATATAAGATAATGCAACTTTTTGGAAACATATTATTAAATTTATCAATATATAATTCATATAACCCTTGAGAATTTACATAATATATAAATTCACATTCTATTGTTTAGAATATAAATATTTAATAATAATAGAATATTATAATATAATATAATCAATTTATTTAATTATTTGAAATATTCAACTTTTTAAATGGACACTTAAAGATTTTTTTTAGAATTCATTGAATAAAATTTGGAATGTTTATTTTTTAAAAATTTGAAATAATTTTTTTTTTCTGATTGCATGCACTTTGTGTTTATTTAAGCTGAGGGTGAAATGGATAAAACACCGACATCACCTACACGAAGGAAGTTACCTAAAACGCCGGTATAAAAAATTTCACCTAATTGTTTATTGTACTTATTTGTATATATATGATAATAGAAAATTCCCTTTTTTCCTGCCCCAGTATCTCTTCCTAGTTCTCTCTTTTTCTCTCTCTCTCTCTCTTTCTTTTTGAATATGATACTAGTTATTATATTTCTTATCAATAGTGAATATATATATTCAACTGGTTTATTTTTAATATAAAACAAACAAACAAAAAATGGGTCCTTTGGAGAAAGGAGAGAGAATCAAGTGATTTGAAAAAAATAATAATAAACAAAACACAGTTGAAAACATTATAATTGGGTGCCTTTTTTTGAAATTTATAAAAACATGAAAAAACATGTCATATGAAAAGAATGATTCAATTAGTCATGTAATGATAGGTCCATTAAAAGTTATACACTATATATATATATATAAACGAAATCAATTCTCTATTCATATCAACTAACTTTTTAAATTTTACTTGGAGTATAATAAATTTATAAATGCCTTCCTGCCTCTAGATTTTAATTATTTATATAATACGGGGCCAAAAAAAATTTATTTTTGCGATTATTAATAATAATACTATACAAACATATATATCGATGTATATTTAGCTCATGCCTATAAGAACTCTATAGTAAAGCATATAAACAATTCAATTTATTTTAAGCTTATTATTACAATTTATTTTTAAGTATATATATATATTTTTCTTTGAGTACAAAAGAACAAAATCAATTAGTTATCATATTGATTTGATATATTTTTGGATATGGGCATTCTATTTGTCAGGGAATATTGATAGATTTTTTCCCTTCCACTTAAATAAAAAGCAGGGTATAATAAAGATACAGATGCTTTATGGGCCTAAAAGAACAACATTATATTGAAACTCAATTCCAAAGACAATCAATCATACATTTGGAACATTTATAAAATAAGGGAGAGATGCTGAATATATTAAAGAACTTTCCTTCATTGAACATAGAGTTATTTAGAAAAAAAAAAATAAATATATACTTTTATATATATATGCTGTGATAAACATATCTGTGCTTTCTATGTTACCCAATTCAAATGACGGGCTTTATATTAACATTACAAAATTATATAAAAATAATATTTAAGTAATATTTATGTAATTAATAGAATATTTAAATGCTCAGCCAGCTAGCTAACAATACATACAATATATCTAAAATAAAATTAAAAATACTACACATTGTCTTATCATTAAATAAATATATATATATATTTATTTATTTTCATAATTTAACGAATAATAATTTTAAATAAAATAATATCAAGAGAGTCAAATGAAATTACTATCTATTAATTTTTTTCTATTTTTTGAATTTTAAAAATTATTTAAAATTAAAATATTTATAAAGAAAAAAGATAATGATTAGTTAAACAACAGGTACTGTATATATATATATATATATATATATATATACGCAGTCTGATAAAGAGAAGGTCTGATTGTTATGCAACCATATTTTTATATAAATAATAGTGTTATAAAATTTGGTGGTATAACCATCAAGAGAGATCTTTTTTCTTATTCACTCCTATACTACATACATTGATTTTAAAAAAGTATGTAATTTAATTTACAACATACATTTCTCGAGATTCTGACATTAACAAAAGAATTTATGAGATAATAGGAGAAGGGTTGGCCATTAAAAGGAGATGAGTGGGAACGGCTCATACTATTTTTATATACTTTTTTGAATTATTAGGTTTTTTGCATGTGTTTTTTAAATTTAAATTTAAATATTTAGATATTATTTTTCATATTTAATTATTAATTAGATATTTGAATTTCTAGAAATTATTTAAATTAATTCTAAGTTTTTTTTTCATTTCTATTAAAATATTGATTTTTATTTATTTATTTTTTCACTTTATTAAAATTCATATTAAGAAATTACTTTTATATATTTCCAATATTAACAAGTCTCTTCAATATATATAAAGATTTAAAAATATTAATTGATGCTACAATTTAAAAAAAATATATAATACAATTTTTACGAAAAGACTTCAAAGGAAAGAGTAGAATCACTCTAATTAACGAATATAAAAGTGATATAAATTGAAAAAAATATATGAGAATATAAGATATTTCTTATTACCTATATTTAATTAATAAAAAAATCATTAACAAAAAATTGCTTAGATTTATATTTTTTTTTTTAAATAGAGAAAATACAATGAAAATTGTCTGTTGCATCTAGGTATCTTATCTATTGCTCTGTATATATAAAGAAAGTGCCTTTTGGTAAAAATATTTAGAATGAAAGTATATCTTGTTTATTAATGAAATAAATAATAGAAACGTCCAAAATCCTTTTAAAATAAAATATCTGTATTGAATAATTAATAGTAGGTATTCCTATTATACAATAGTAATAGAATTACTATTTTCAAATATCGATAAACCCCTTAAAGTGCGATTAAAGGGATATTATATTATTTACACTTAATACACAGAAGCATGATTAATATAAAATCCTTTAATCTATTAAATTATTTTGTATTAATTGTAGATTCAGTAAAACTAACTAATTATTGATATACATTGATTGGCTAATTAATAGGTTATGGTAAATCTTGTGAAGCAGCATTATTTTTAAACAAATTATAAATTACTATTAATTATCATTACTAGATAGCAATTTATATACGATATATGATATATATCAATGACAATTGAAAATAAATTAAATTTCTATAAATTCTTTATTTTAAAATCAAATTCACCAAAAAGTAAATAGATGCCTATACTTTTAAAAAACCATCTTCAAAAATATTAAATCAAAAAAAATATTTAGAATATGAAGAGATGATTTTTATAAAAAAAGGTTTCTAAATTTTGTAAAATAATTTTTTAACAGTATCTTTAATTTATACCATTCCATTTGTCATAATAATTAAATATTGGATATAAATATAAAATTTATGTGTTGGATTATTTTGAAATAAATATACTATTATTATACTCAAAAAATAAAAGAAATTAAATAAAATCTATTTGTCCTAAAATCTCTTATATTTAAATAATACTTCGTGAAAAGTAATTATAATTTGACAATAATTATAAAATCAATATAATTAAAACTCTGTAAATACAATTTTTTGGATTTAAAATTTAGTAAACGTAATTAGATTTTTTCTTATTATTTTTATTTCTTTTTCTGTTCTTCAAAGAATGGATTGTTGCACCGGAAATAGCTTCCAAACACTCTTATTGAATGAAATGAACGGAAAAGATTTCTTTTAATGCAGTGGAAAAAGTTTTTCGTTCTCTATAAATGTTGATTCAATTTTGCCAATGGGAATTGGTTATTACAAATGAAATACTTTATCCTACCATTCCATTAAAATAGATTAAATTTAATTAATTTAATCCCTTAAAATACATTCATATTAATTTATATATGTGCACACATACAGTAAATATTATAAATATCTTTAATTATAAATAAATTAAAATCTAGAAAATTACAAAGCTAATGATACAATAATACAGTAGTTTCCTTACCGGCGCCCCCCTTTTTGTAAATAATTCTTGCGCCCCCTTATTCTTTGCAATAATCTAATTTCCTTTTTCAATAGTCGGGTACATTTCTGAAATAATATAGAAATTGAAAAATCGAAAATGTTCAAAATTTGGCCACAAAATCAACTTACCTTTTTTTAGAACCATATTGAAAAAAATTGAAAAAAAATCGAAAATTTTCAGAAGTTGAAATTGGTTCTAATGCCTTACTACAGTCTCGCGCTCCCCAGGGGGCGGCCCCACAGGTTGCAAAACGCTGCAATAATATATTACATATATAACTAAACAACCTCTATGCATCTCCAGACATAGAGTATTAAAAGGAGATGGAGAGGACACATGACAAGAATGGGAGAGGAAAGAGTGGCAAAAATAATATTTGTGCGGAGACCGAATTTGAAGACCAAGAATGCGGTGGGCAGACAAGGGGATATAAGAGAGATGGAGAAAATTAGGAGTTTCATGGGTGCAACTGAGGATAAGGACAGTTGGAGAAATGTGGTTGTTGCGACTAAGAACTTTCGAGTTTCATAGAGCCATATATATATATATATAATATATATGTAGAGGCTGGGGAGGGGATCAGTTCGTTATCTAAGGGTAAATTTTCTTGAGAATAACAGGAAGATTTCTTCTTTGGGCCTTTAAATAAATAAATTTCTTAAAAAACGATTTATTTATAACAAATAATTATAGATAAACTTCACAGTTTAGACACTAGGATCGCTCATATGAGGCCGCTAAAAGTAATTTTGATTGGCGCTTGGGCAAATATCTGTTTTGTTGTTGGTTAAAAGCAATCTGTTTGTTATTGATAGTCAAAGCGATCTGTTCGTTCTTGGCTGCCATGCTCCCTTATAGATGCTAGGGGCCCGCCTGGGGATGACTGGAGGGTGGAAGCCGAATCCTTTCCACCCGAATGTCGCCAAGAGCCCAGATGATTGGGGTAGGGGACCTAGGCATTTCTGCTCGGATGTCGACAAGGGTCTTTCGGGCACAAGTTTCAATTCCCACATATATATATTTAAAATATAAAAAAGATTATTATATTTATTTAATTACTCAAATCAAATGGCTTCCATTAGAATTTCATTTAAAAATTTTCATAATATATAATGTTCCTCTTATAAGGAATATAATATATGACCACTTGAGAAACCATTTCTTAAAGAGAAATAACTTGGAGATGACTCTCACGGTAAAGGGTTGGGATGATATAAATAATATCTATTACTTTATGAGTGGTCTTCTAAAACTGAGATCTTTCATATTAGAGGAGTAACGATTAGATATTCCTTTTTATTTATTTATTTGTTTGTTTGTTTATTTTTTTTCTCTCTTTTGTTGTTTTTTTTGCATTATGTTCTATTTGTTTATTTATTTATTTATTTATTTTGTTTGGCATTTTTTTGTATTTTTTTTTTTCTGATTTTGGTTTTTCTTTTCTGTATATATCTGAAAAGTTGTAAAACTGATACTCTGGGTCTATGATTGCGTGTGCCCTCAATTTGAGACATTATGATCGTTGATTACAGAGTGTTAGTTATTATGTAAATATTTAAATACGTTTTTCTTTTTTTCTTTTGTTTTTGTTTGCTTTTTGGATGTTTTTGCTATTTTTTTTTGTTTTTTTTTGTCACCACCCAAATGAAGTGGACCGAAATAACATACAGAATGATTGTTTATATATTTCTTGAATAAATGATGAATGATGATGATAAGGAATATAACCAAAATATTGAAAATACATTTATTTCTATTTCCCCTTTTCAACAACAATCTTCTCTTCTATTCTCAAAACTTAAATCAAAGTTTTTATATTTGATATCATAATAAAGTTATTATAAATATTGGTGATAACCGTCCCTGAAAAAATAACATATTGTTGATTTAAAATATAAAAAAAAATTCTTAATCTCTCTAAAATATATAATATAAATACATTTAAAAAGATCTTACTTAACTTAAACTTATAATTAATTATATAATTAAAAGTTCATATCTATATATCATTTTTAACAACCTAAAATGACAAGCGTATGTATTAAAAAAATTCTAACTTAAAAACAAATATTTGACAAAAGATAAATATATAATTCATAAACATCATGGCTTAGTCAGAATTTTACATATCCACTAAATTTTTAATCCAGAGTTACTATCCAATCCATATCAAGAATAAATAAATATAAATTCTAATTAATGAACAAGTTAATTGCCAAAATGACAAAATAAAAATGAAAGTCATAAATTTTTATATACTTGAGTAGAATGGTGAGTATGTACACAAAATCCCTTTTATGGATTTGACATACCTTTCATACTTCTTATAACAAATTTGTAATTGTATAATCTTCAGGGTAGTTTTGTTGTTTTGAAAGTATGGGGGGGGGGATTATTATAATAAAGTTTGAAATTAAAAATTATTTATATTTTTATTTATTTTATTTTAAGTTAAAGGAATTTCCTCGTACATTATCATTTATTTTTTAACATTTTTAAAATATTTTTTTATATTTCATTTATAAACAAAATTAAATATAGTAAAATTATGATGTATGATTAAATAGAATATAGAATATACACTAAAATAATAGTTACAAAAAACCGAATGTTTAAAATTAAATATTAAAAAAAAAATTAAATTAATAAAAACTAAAACCTAATTAAAGTTAATATAATTTAAAAAATTAAAAAAAAACTGAATTGAGTTATATAAGTATTTACATTAATAAACTATTTTTTTTCTTTTTGTTATAAATCAGGGTTCAAATGAAGTAAATATTTCCATATTATGAGTTAAAGTAAATCAATATTTTTGTTTACTAAAAAGTTATGAGAAGATAAAAAAACAAAGTTATTCAGATTTTTTCTTTCTTTATGCAAGGTAAATGAATTAACTTTTTTTTAACATCGGATTTACAAATAAAGAATTCATACTACAGTTGTTATTTAAATGAAATGGTTAATTAATATAATGTATTTTTCTTCTAATAAAAGTAACAAAACAAAAAAAAATGTAAACACATTTACTTTTATTTCCATATCAAACGAATTATATTTTTTTCAAATGCTAGATCCTTCAATAATCAGAATAGATCTAAATAAATCATTTGGGCATTAAATACATAAACAATTTAAATAAATATTTTTTTATTTCTCTCTTCATTTATATTAAATTACTTTTTTTTAATTATTTTTTTCATTAGAATTCATTTGACTCTCTAATATTGCATCTATTTTGTATATATATATTTAGTATCTTTAATCAAAGTAAACTATGCTAGATAATATAGATGATCTTAAATAAATAATTAAAATCGAAAATGTTTTTTACCTATACGTGTTATATAAATCAAGCTTTATTATATCATTACAAAAATAAGGTATAATATGAAAATTGAAAATAATTAGTATTAGCTATTTTTTAATTACTTCTTGCTCGACCTTATTTTTGTATACTATTTTTTATTGTTAGTTGAATTTTTTTTTTGTAGGAAATCATGTATATAGGGAATCAATGTTATACGATTTATAAAGACATTAAATATTTATATTGATAATTAAATTATAATATATCCTATATGTGTATATATATATATATATATATAATCTCAAAATAACATATATATATATATATATATATATATATATATATATATATGTATATATATATACACTATATACAAACCTTTGTATTAAAATTAATAGTATTAAAGCAAGAGCATAAACTATATGTAATACTGAAATTAACAAGTAACAAAAAAGTTAGATATTTTATATCTATAAAAGAAATGCAAAAAGATTATAATTAAAAACAAATTTTATTGAAAAAAATATTTAAAAAAAAAATTAAAATAAACTTGATAAATTTTGTTTCATGTTTTAAGTTTACTAATAGTAGTCGGAAAATTGGATTGGCTTAATATGTCTGGATTCCTGTTAGTTTCCCTGGGGAAATTTTGAAACTTGAGAGTAGCTAAATTGATTTAACATTCAGTGACCATTGATGAACTCTGATATGTAATAGAGAAGTGAGCTATGTCAAATTTAAGATTCTGTCAAAAGGTATACTAATAAATATTTATTTAATACTCAATAAAGGATATGTTTATGAAATTGAGAGATTAGAAGCAGTATTCCTTTGTCGACTCTACGTGAGGAGAATCTCATTCATAATAAATAATACTTATACTCTTGAAATATCATTATAAAATCATAAAAATATATTGTATTATAATTCCATAATTTTCATAATTTTTTTTTGAATATTATTTTATTATATATTAATAGAAATATTCAAATTATAACCAACATAACTTAAATATAAAATTTTATATTTTTTTTTTTAATTTTATTTTTTTTGTTATAAAATTTCAATATAATAATATAACTAATAATTGCCATTTTTTTACTATAATTTTAATAAAAGTTAAATTTGCAAGTTTGAATAAAATTCCTATTTTATTTATTTATTTTTTGTTTAGTTTGATTTTATAATTTACTTTATTCTATAATACTTTCCAAAAAATATTTTTTTTTTAAATTTAGTCTATTAAATTAATAATAAATTTAAACATTATTAATATTATACCTAAATTGGACATTAGTTGATAATTGTTGTAATTTTTTTAATTTTAGATACTACTACTACTACTAGTAATAATAATAATAATAATAAATAGCTGAGTTAAAAGATAAGAGGTTTTTAGTTTTTATTATAAAAGGAAATAATAAATAATTGAAATGTTTAAGAAAATGACTTTTGAAATACAAATTAAAATGAATGATTGATTATTTCATATAAGTAGATTTTTTTCTTAAATTAAATTGAATATCAATAAATTTTCAAAATGCTTTACCCACTTACTGAAATGAATTCTATAATATATATTTGAATTGACCCCATTTCATGTGAAATGGAATGGATGTTAAGGAAATGATGACAAAGGGTGGAGCTGTTCTTTTTATCTAGGTCAAATAAGGGAAAATTCATTTCAAAATTTCCCCCTCGGACAAAATAATGAAAAGAAATAATAATAATTGTAATAATAAAAATTTTACAAAATCTCAAGATTTCTTTTTATCTAAAATTAATTATATGGTAATTATGTATTTTAATCGTAAAAAATATTGTTAAAATAAAATAATATGAACTATCAAAAATCTTATTGAACCATTTCTTGGTTTATTTTTAACGGTATGTTAGATAAAAATTCATAAGAATATTTTTTTAATTTTAAATGATAAAAAATCTATTATCAAAAAAATAAAAAAATATACTATAACTATATATTATATTATTACTATAATAGTATTTTTATAAAAATAAAATACTAACCTTTATTATAATTAAAATTAAAAATAAATTCTTCCAAATGTCCGCCTAACAGATCTATTAAACAAAATCAGAAAATAATTCAATAAGATTTTTTTAAATCTTTTTATTCCCAAAGAGAATTAAAAATGATTTGATACATACTTAAACATTATTTTTATTAAAGAAAAACTGTTCACTTTTTACCTTTGAAAATATTTTATTAGGACTTGTTAAATTTTTAATTTATTTAAATTTACAATCTAATTAAAATATAAAATTATTCATTTAAAATTTCAAAATGGAATCAGACATATTAATTAATTTTTCAATTTATTTGGGATTGGAAGATTAAGATTATACAATTTTTGCATTTCTAAATGTACTAGAGATCTATTATTACTTTTATATCCCCTCCTCTTAAGTGGCTGTGCGTATGCTTACTATGTGCCAAAAATAATAAAAATTATATACCTAAATAAATAAACATATATATATATATATATTAAGAAGATTTAGAAATGAATTGCATGATTGAAAAAAACAACAACTGAATGTATTTATTATTAATATTTAAGACATTAAAAAAAATCTATCAATTATAAAATTTCTTAAAAAGAAAATATAATTTGATAGATTCATTGAATTAGTAATTAATTTTAGAACAATTAGATTAGTAATGATAAAATATTTGCATTAATAAAATTAGCATGACTTTTTGTGGGGTTAAATTTTTGGAGTGCATAGGCCGGCGTTGCCAGATGGGACATTCTGTACACTTTTCAAGCACTAAACATCTTCCAAAATTCAATAATACAATTCAAACGCTCTCTTTTTTCAACAAACTCTTTTTTTAGTTGTTTTTGCTCATTTGTAAATTATTTATGTTTGTCAATTAATAATCCCATTTGGTTTGTTGGCCTCTCCTCTCCTCTCTCCTTGATGATAAAAAAACAAATACAAATTTATAAATATATATAAATATATATATTTATACAAAAAAAAATAATAGTAATATATTCCTCTCCTTGACAATTACAAATCCATCCAAACGGAATCTAATTAATTTATTTTTAATCTCATTTAATATTCATATTCAATTTGCAATTATTTAAACTGTTATAAATATATTATTATTTTTTTTAGATAATTTTATTATTAATTTGATTTTATGTAAATCATTGTGATTGATAAACATTGAAAATATATCAAACGCTAAATAAACTTTAATATAGTGATATTGATTAATATAAAAAAAACATTTGGCCATCTTTCTTCATCCAATATTCCTCGTAAGAAAATTGCATCACATTCTCATTCTTTCATTTTTGTCTTTTATTCCAATTCACCAATCCTCACTTCATTGATTCACTCATAAATTGGAGTATGAATTAAATCATTGAATAAAATTAAGCCTTTAATTGAACAAATGGATCACAAGTTTTGTTAAAATGAACACACGTCGCATCTGGCAGACGCCGACCAACCTGCAACAAACCACCGTAAGCATCTCCTATTCAAAAACAATATAATATAATAATTAATTAGATAAATATTATGAAGAACAAAATTTAATCAAATACAGTTCTCATCCATTTTACAAAAAGAAAATTACACATATGAAACAAATAAACAAAAATTCATAAAAATATAGAAAAACTTTTTTTAGAAAATTAGTTTCTTTTAGATATAGATATATATAGATAGATAGATAGATTTTTTAATATTTTGAGTTTTGACTATTAGTAGTAGTTGTAGTAATTAGGCTTAAGTAAATAATGAATGAGTAGATTTGACATCTTATTTTTTATTTAATTCTAAAAATTATTTATCTGAGACCAGTTAATTTTTTTTTTTTTTTGAGAGTGGAATCCAAATTGATGTATCCTAAAAAAGGCAACATTATTTATTGAAGAATTATGTTGATACTTTTAAGAATTGAAAAAAATAAAATATTTAATTTTTTTATCTATTGCAAAAATATATTTCTTCTAAGGTTGGAGGGAATATAATATATACCATACATATAAAAAACATAAAACTAAATCATTCGAAAATTTGTATAAATCTTATAAAAAAAAAATTTGAACAATAAATTAATATACACAGGGTCTGTCATTGAAACCAGATGACTGTACGTTGCCTTGAAATAAAGTTGAAACATAGTAGGAGAAAGGCAACTGGCGCATCACTACCTGCACAATCTACCAATGTACTTTTAGTTATTTAGTATTAAAATATTAACAAATATATATTACATGAACAATATATAATACATGAGTTTATTTTAAAGACAAATATGAATATATGTATAGCAAAAATTTTACACAGTAGATAAAATGATATATTAAAAATTATGAATGCATTCCTTATTATGTAATTAATTGATACCTTCTAAATATAAAGATTTATATATTAATATAAATATCAAATAAAATCTTTTCATTTCAAACAGATATAATTATTCGGTCTTCTTGTAAATTACATTTTCCATTGAAATTAAATAATAATAAACAAGAAATGATGATTTTAATTAAAATTGTTGACAAGTATGATAAATTTTTTATTAGGAATGTTATCACATTGGATTGATGAAAGATTTATCTTTGAAAATTGGTTTCACTAGTATAAAATCAACATAAAAGCGCAAAACTTTCTGAAATAAGAGAAATGAAGAAACGTGACTTGTTTCAATAATAGCGTTTCTTATCCAACTAATTTTCTTTACTGTGAAGATGAATCTATTAGAATACAACATTAAAGTAATAATGTGTTTGTTTCATTTATTCTGGAGGACAAAGCCTGAAGGATAAACTAATAACTTTTTTTCGACAGAGCTTTTTTCATTTCTAAAGTTACTATTTGCTGAATTAACTAGCAAGATTGATCGAGTCCCTGATCTAAATTCAGATGAGAGATAACTTCTCTTGTTAAAAGAACTCTACTTTACTCTTTCACTGTGTTCTTTTAACATTTCTTTTTCCCTAACATTGACAAAGATAAGATAGAGTTTACTATTAATACTGGACTAAAACAATAAATAAATAAATAATCAAATACAGAAAAAATTTATGTTTTCAAATATAATTTTCTACCTACTAAGAAAAATACCAAATATGCTCCCAGATAAATAAATAAGTGATAATAAATAATACAATTGTTTTTTTCTAAATAAACATGTTGAAAAACAATTTTTTATCATGTCATATTAAATTATTGGCCTCGGAATTAATATAATACAATAATAACAATATTGAAAAATAAAAACTCTAAACATATACATATTAAGTTTTCAAAGATAGATTAAAAGGTTACTTGAATTATTATGAAGTTTTAAATGAAATTACCTATGATATAATTAAATTATACGTCTACCGACTTTGAAAATTATTAATTTATAAAAAAATATATTCAATTCTCATTAACTGAAGTTTTATATTTAAATATTTATTCTTAAATTTTAATTTTAATGAATAAATGGTTGATTTTTCTTTAAATATACTATAGATTGGTCCAATGACTACTTAAATAAAAAAATTTAAATTATCATTAATAAAATTTTTTTATTTATTAATTACATTCATTATTAAGAAAAGTTTTCTTAATTATTATTATCTATTTTAATTAATTAATTATTATCTAGGAATATTTATAATTTGTGAAGAAGAAATATATTATTTATGTATATTAATTTAAGACAATTTTTTTGTATGGATAATGTTTTAAACTTAGTTTAGTCTTCATTATGGATATTTGGGATGATTTATTAAGAAAATCCAACTACTTACCATTATGATTTGTTAAGTGACAGAGCATCAACAACTTGGTCATTTTGAATTAAGAATATATTATACATCCAATCAGTAAATCATTCTGTCAGTAAGAGAGCCCCTGGTATTAGGCTACCCAAAACATTGAATTCCAATGTTTCACTTAAAACTTTGTTTACTTAATTATACTAAAACTATGTAATATATATAATTTAACCTTCAATTGCTATATCTCCTAGTAATTGCTTTTTTTACTCAATTAAAATTAATTATTGTTAAGTTGATTTTATAAATAAATTTATAAAAAAGAATTAATTTCAAAAACGAACATTATTTAAAATACATTTTTTTATTCAAAATATTATATTTAATAAGAAAAAAATTGGTCAGCAACTATCGGATAATCTGATCGTTAGATTTTTACTAATATATTTATTATATATAATCTACCTATCAAATCTAAATTCAATTTTTCAAATCGTAATAATATCAGAAATGGATCCTATAACAAAAAAAAAAAAAGAAAAAAATTATAGTCTATTTTTAACACATTTGATTACATGTTTTTAAAAATTAATACGATTAGTTTTATTTTAGTGAAAAAATATCAAACCTCTTTAGATTTGATCAGAAAAGTAAGAATAATATTGAATATTTCCCCGGGGAGGGGGTTTCATATTAGTATTTTATATTCCTGAAGCTCATGATTCTCTATGAAAAGTTACCAAGTTGATATCATGCAATCAGCATTGACACTGGACTTTGAGTATAATTATCAATGATTCATATTAATAAAATTATATTAATATTAAGAAAATGTAAATTTTAATTTTTTGACAATATAAAATAACCTCCCCTCTCTCACCCTCATATCAAATCATTGTAGAATAGAAATTGCATGTAATTTAATGGGCATGATTTAAATCGATATTTTCTGAAGTCTTTGTCAACGTTGATTGAATATGTAAGTCATTTCCAAGTTGACAAAGGCTATTTTCCCAAGACGAGCATTAATGTACCGGATTCTCCAGGGTCAAGCTGCCTGCAAGGAGATGTCACCCCTTGTCACCCCTACACCAGAGGTTGCTCCAGCAAACAGTGCAACTACTACTGGAAATCCACCTCCTGCAGCCCCAGTTGAAAGAGGACCTGTCACCGGCCGAGTTCAGATTCAAGTCTTTTACAATGATGATCGTCGTGAATTAGTGGTCAGTTTAATGGCCGCCGATGAACTTGCCTGTCATGAAGATATTGGTTTCGGGACTTTGCCAGAGGCATATGTCAAATTGAGACTATTACCAAGCATGTAAGGACATTAAACTAATATTATCTTTTAACCATGTCTACATTTTTTATTTATAAAGTTCAATTCAAGAAATTTCAAAATAGAAAAAATTGACATAGCTAATTTAAAAAAAAATATTTGAAAAATTTTCTATATTTCTAATATTTTTTCATTTCTAAATTCATATTCATAAATGTAATAGACTAATATAAATCGATAAATTAATAAATAAAATGCAATGGATATATGTTTTTTTATAGGGGAGATCGACCCTCTTTAAAATCAGATGTAGCAGAGCCAACTCATAATCCTATTTGGAATGCTACACTCACATTTCCAAATGTTCCTGGAGAAGATTTAATGGATAAAACTTTGGAAGTTACTCTTTGGGATTATATCCCCGAACGAGACCCTATCTTTCTTGGTGAGTCTCTTTGTAGTTCTTTATAAATCTTTAGTAAATAAAAAAAGACTCCACCTCCATGTGGTGGGTAGCGTATCAGATTGGGTTCGATCCCTGGGCATAGCAAATGAATGACTCTCTCTGAGGTCAGGTGCGTAGTCCATACATCCTACAAGAATGGCGATCTTCTATCTAGGAAACCAAGATAATTATTAAGAATCATTGTACTGATAATACAATACCTCTATTCCAACTATAACACAACAGTCTTGATAATTCTTTCATCCAAAGATTCATTATAAAAGAACTGAGTAATGCAATGACATTTATTCCACTATTCAATGATATAATTATTATTTTTACAGGTGAATGTACGATCGAGATGAAGAAAGCTATTTTAATAGATCATGAAGTTTGGTATCGTTTAGATGATCCGCGATGTCTTCGTCAAGGTGGAAAATCCCCTCATGCTTCACCTCGAGGATCTCTCGCTACTGAACTTGCTCAGAGATTATTACGTAGGCAACAGGATTGGCAAAGTCAGCGTTCGTGGTCAGGTATAGTTAGTTTTTAATTTGATTTAATTGATTTAATTTTCAATTAATACCTTCTAAAAATGGTTATCAATAAACTTAAAAATTAATTGCCAACAAAAATTGATGAATTGATTACTTCATTGAAAAATTTAATAACATTAATTTTATATTTTACTTTGTATTTAGATGACCGTGATAGTAATGACGGGGAAAGTGTTGGAGCAGGTTCACCAGATGCAAGCAGCCTCTTGCATCCCGATCATGCTTGGCGTTGCGATTCAAGAAGAGGAAGTAGTCAAAGCGAAATCGTAGATGTAGAACCCTATAATTTGGGAAAAGACTTCAGTCGATCTCTACCAGGTTCAAGGCGTAGTTCATTTCAACTACAGCAGCAACAACAACAGCAACAGCAACAACCTGGTCTTAATTTTTAAATATGAATTATTATTATATTTAAACCATTCTAAAATTATATGAAAATTATTAAATTAATTAAAATTATCAAATTTTTAGAAAAAGAACAACCGATTCCAACTTATCATAGAGAACGTCGTAGAAGTTCATGTTCTCATCGACTTCGAGATCCAGAAGAGATCTTGCGTAGCTTGAAAGCAGTCAAAGGCGAACTTGGTAGAACATTAAGTTTTGTCGGCGACAAACGTGTACAAAGAAGTAAGTTCGATGAATTAATATAATTATTTTTTTTTAAAGAAAAATCTAACATCTGATATTCATTTCTTAATTTTTTATTTTTCTTTAATTTCCTCTTTTAAAAATTTTAAATTTCTTTCTAATTCTTAATTTATTCATGAATGTACATACATTTATACTAATATATTTACTAAAACATTCATCAGACAAATTATATTGGGAATAATTTTAAAAATAAATTTGTCTGTTGAATGATATATTAATTAATAATAATTTTGATCAACAATCAGTATGCAGAAAGACATCTACTCTACCTAACAACAGGTAAAACTTAATCACGAATGTCTGATACTCACTCATTTCTATCATATGCTTCACAAGTAAAATTTCAATTGCTCGAATTTCTATATATCAATTACACATTTATTTCACTTGTACATCCATATTTTTATGTGTCTCTTTTTCAATTTCTTCTTTCTCTCTATGCAAGTGATGATTTTTCGCATGACATGTCGTGGTTATGCGTGATAATTTTTTTCTGATGTTCTCGTATGTAATGCTATGGTATAAGGTGTTTCAAGGTTTGTCTATGTCAAGCAAGCGTCTGGGTAGATGTGGTGTTTTTGGTGTTGCACCTGCAGGGGCGAGCTTCGATCCCGGTTCGCTTGGCAGCAAATGGCGACTAACGACCGCGAAAGTACTCAGTCAAACCAGTAAGAATCTTTCTTGTCAATTCTACATTTAGAAAACAGAAATTGTAGATGAACCATGAATGAACACACCAGTAAGTAGATCCTGTATACAATGGAAACTTCTCACATAGGCATGTTGCTTTGTTTTAACTCTTTTCGATTACTACAACAATCATCAATGGTGAGTCCATGTAATTGATTACATGCATTACACAGGTTAAGACAATTAACTTCCTTACCCCTTCTGAATTTCTTTTCTTTCAAATCTTCTGGCTAATTTATCTCTCTGTCTCTTTTCATCTTTCTCCCCACACAACAACATCATCAACAACAACATCAACAACTCAGAAGACAAAAAGTAAATACATTAAAAAGAATTATCATGGGTAGGTAAGCCTATTTCCTCAGATGTGTCTGACAATTTGTCTTCTATATGTTCTTTGATGTAATCCTCTTGTTTTTGCAAATTATCCTTACCAGTGGTTCTCAAGCATCTTCTCTTCATACACAATTTAAACATTCATTAATACTCTTAAATTAACAATATTTTTCTTTCCTAATATACTACTTTAAAAATTTTCTTTACATTCTGACTCGAAACATTAAAGATATTCATATATGTCAATAAATTTATATCAAACTGAATCGAAACATTAAGATTTACTTTTTAATAAAAAGAACAAACATATTATAATCTAATTTTTGCATGAAATTGAAATTAGTCGATGCATGATTATATCATTTAATTCATTTCTTCCTCTTTTTGAAATTAATTATTAAGGGATATTTTATAAAACACTAAATTTTTTATTGATAAATCTGTACTTAAGGCACTGTATTTATATGTAAAAAGAAAAAAAATAAGAGCGGCAATCCTATTTTCATATATTATGAAGAACCATTTTAGATAAATTAGTTAATTTGAAGATATTTCAAATAAAAAATACTGACAATACAAAAATCAGTATAATACAAAATCAGTTTAATACAAAAATGAATTTGATAGAAGAGCAGTTAACTTAATAAAGAGTCCTAATTTCCCCTGTTAAATATAACATGAGTGGTTAATAAGATTTAAAACTCGATATTTCGGCGCACAAACTTTAAAAACTTAGATCCAGAACAATTTAAACGAAAACCAAAATACAATAACTACTCACAAATCGTAAATAGTGGACTATTTATTCAAATCCTTTATAAATAAATAACTATCAAAGGGATTCAACTATGTTATTACATGCAAATACATTCCTATTGAAACCAAGATCTTCAAAACAGAACATGCAATAACGCATCTGCCCCCATACCAAAAAGAAACTCTCAGCCAATATATTTCCCCTCTTTAAAACCATCTCGTCTAACACACATCATTCGTTACCTCAAAGCTCAAATAGAAAAATCTAAAACATGATTTATAAACTTGAGCTGTTACTAAGCAGATTATTTTAATTTCGATTCTGACAAAATACCATACGAGACTGTCCACAATTTCTCCGAAACCAAAATCCTAGCTTCTGTTCTCCTAAAACCTACTCTTTCGGCGCAACTGCCTTAAAACAAGAAACGAAGTCCTAAAACACTATCTTCTTGGAAACCCTCCACCCTAAAAACACTTAACACCATTGTCACATCTACACAACCGGCGAGAGGTTCAAGAAACGCCGTACTTCTATAACCTGAAGTTAACTTGTCACATCTACACAGGGTACCTATAATGATATAGTAAGTCCAAGCAGGAGGATACGTAAAGCCGTAGAGATCTATATTAAGGTTTCGTGCCAGAGACCATTCTGGGCCTTTAAGATGCTAGTCGATCCACGTACAATTCAAACAAAAGATGAGCTAGTCTCAAGCAGTGGTTTTGTAGAAATGGGGCCACATTCGATAGCAATACTAGTGTCCGGATATTTCGAAGCTTCAAAACACAATAAGTCAAAAATTACCCATCCATTCAGTTCAAAAAACCTTGGTGACCAGAGTCAAGACCCAAAATTCCCTTCCAAAAACTCTCTTGAAAATGGCACCAAAATAGACAAATCTCATTAAACCGACGTAGAAAGAACCCGGTATTAACCACTCATAAACGAATTTACAAATATTGTTTCAAATAAATCCACACTTCTTAAATACTGTTAGTTTTTTTTCTTTTCTATGATCTATTTTATCATTTTTACACATTCAGTTTATAAATACTTGGCATATGAAAATTTTTATGTTACTAATAAATAAATCATATAATAATAATATTTTTTTCATAATATCTTATTTTTGATTTTTATAATTATAATTGTAAACATTATTTTGTAGCATATTTAATTGAATAAATTATTTTATAAAATAAATACAATCGTAACTCTGTATAATAATAATTTTAATTTAAAATATATAAATTATTAAAAATGAAAAATTTATTCTTATTAATAAATCAGTATTTGCTATTTGTATAGTGATTTCTCAATTTTAGATAAATAATTTTTTAACATTTGTATTGTATTAATATTATTTTTAATAATAGTGATTGATAATATAATATTTATCCAATTAATTAAAAAATTAATTAATCAAAACAATATTTTATAGAAAAACCACTCATTTTATTACGATAAAAAAATTAAAAATTTATTAATTTATGAAATAAATAAAGAATAACTTCTTTTGAAAAAGATTTTAATTTTGAGGTGGTTTTTCTAATTATTAATAAAAATTAAATATTCTATAATACAGGGTGTTTCATAGGAAATACAAATATTTAAGGAGAGAGTAGTAAAGATGAATTGAAATAAAATACATATGTCAAAACTTGTTTGTTGTTTTTTTCTAAAACAAATGTTACTAGATAAAGATTAATAATGGGGTTACTTGACGATTTCAAGTTTTTAATTGGCAAAATTTTAATCGTCTATCGTCATCTCTTGCTCAGTCTGTGTACATATGTAAAGCTTATTTTAAACAATAGAATACAGTAGTCCAACAAATCAGAATTACAGTTGAAAAATTCAGTTTAATTAAAGCACAACTTCACAACTTAAACCCATATCAACAAATGTACAAATACGATACATATCAAAATTATTACACACATTTTAACAGCTGGATCTCTATATTCAATAAAAATTGGAAACATATTATATGTTTTTTTTCTAATTCATCAATATTAAAAATCTCCTTAAATATATACTATTCCTTAATAAACACTTTGTATTTAATTGTAATATAACTACTATTAATAAGATCTCAGTCATGAAACGTTAATGAGATTTAATAAATTTTTATTATTAAAAATCATTATATTATTTATTATGAAATTTGAAAAATTCCCTTGATAATTCTTTTATTTAAATTGGTACTATATCATGTTTATTTATTAAGTTTTATTTTCATTTAATTTAATATATAATCTATAATATTTGAATAATATTTATTAAACGATATAAGTCAAGTAAACATTTTTTTTTATGATTAATCAGGGAATATTTTAATGAGAATCACTGTTTCTATTGTTTTTCCTTTTAGCAATTTTATGTGCTCATCGATTTATCATTCATCAGTATGCATTAGCATCATATAAATCATTTAAGATCATGCTAATTAGATATCCTTAGATTCCCTTAAACCTAAGTTAATATAGTTTTAATCTGAATAAATGGAATCCTATAAATTGATTCTTAGAATATACTTTCGAAATTTGTGTTAAATCATCAAGCGAAATAAAAAAAAATTAAAACCTTCCAAATAAACTTTGTAATCCACTTATTCAGATTATTATTATTTATTTCATATTAGAAAGTCAATATTTTTAAATATGTAAACTTTTTTAATTTTATTATTTTATAATTATAGTAAAATATTATTCTATTTAAAGATATATATTATAAAAATATTAACATAGCTTAAGAAAATATACAATATTTTGAAATTTTAATTAATATTCTTACTAGTAACATTTCATAATTATATATATATTTATATTACATATTTATAATACTATATTATTTATTATTATTTATTATCATTAAATAATCTTCAGAATTAATATATTAATTTTTTAATTTTCCCCTTAATAACCCACATAAGATGAATATTTTTATGTATATGTATATTCTTTCATATTTTCAAACTTTCAGTTTTAATGAAATATGTATATTAATTATTCATTTTTATTGTGTATATAATTTTATTTTTTCTAATTCAATAAAAAAAGTATTTTAGATTTTTTTTAAAATGCATTTAATTTTAAATAATCCATCTACAATATTTTTATCTTATTTAAATAAAATAAATGGACAATAACTCATTTTCTGAGCCAAGCGTTGTTCCTTTTCAAATTTTCTTAAATTATAAAACAAATTCAATGGAATAAGAGCTTTGCACTTAATTTGGATTGTTTTTTTTTTAAATTCAAAATATGAAATAATATTCATTTTTATATATCTCTACATGTTATATATAATCTTAACTCAAGATTTTAAAAGAAATATATATAGTAATATAGTAAAATTCATACATATTTTCTTTTAAAAAATCTTCAGTTTGGAAATGAAAGATATGTTTCGATTTGTCTGCTATTTTATGAATGTATTTTTTTATTTTATTTTATTTATTAATTTTCGTTTTTTTTTTTTGTTTGTATTAAATTATAAAAAATGTTTTGGCTAATGCTTGTTTATTATTATAAACTGTGCTTTTGATGTCAATCATTGTGATAAAGCAATTTTTTTTCTTGATAATTAATTTTCATTTTTATATTTAAGGGCACAAGGACGGACGGAAAAATTCAGTTATGGAACTCTCTCTACCTGGCGGCGATGCTGATGAGCATGATGAAGAAGCATGGAGGTTAGTGGTCTCCAGTAAACCAATGAATATAGAATAGTTGGAGATATAAGAAGCTTCTTCTGGTTTAAAGAAAGATTTTTTTTCTTTTTTTTATAAATGTTAATAAAAAACATATAGACTTTTAAAAATTAGTAGGAAGAAGTAATTAACAATTTGAAAACTTTAATTTTATATCTTTTTTTAATTTTTTTTTTAAATATTAATATGCATCATATATATCATAAATGTATAATATATATTGTATACAGTTATCTTGAGTCTCTCAGGTATTTAACATATCTATTCGCTTTCTCAATTCACAATTAAAAAATTGACTTTCTATAAAAAAATAACTAAGTTAATGATGTATTTATTTCAGATTTAATGTTTATAATGATTGTCTTTCAGGGAAGATGAAATTGAATTGGGACCAGCCCAGATCCATCCTAGAGGTTATCGTCTAGCAGCAGATCGGCATGGAGAACTCAGGCTTGGACTTATTATTACAAAAGGCCAATTGGAAGTGGATGTTCAAGAAGGAAGAAGTATTCCTTGTATTGATAAAGATAATCCACCAGGTACTAGGATTTGAAATAAAACTTTTTTTTTATTTACTATTTACTAACACGATTTTTTAATTATATTTAAATGTGTCATAAATGTGTAAAGAAGCTTATAGAAATACAATTTCTATCTTCTAAAATATGAAATGAACCTCAAAAACCTAAATTTGAGAAATGTAGGTATTTTTCATAATTAGCTCCTAAACCCCTTCCCAATTCTATTATCTATTCTCGTCCTGTAACGTCATGGACCATATCCGTCAAACATATATTATAATAATACGATATCAAGATATACTATATCTAAGATATGTTGAATATTATTATTCATTATTATTATTATTCCCTTATTCATCAATTATTCTACTGAAATGTATTCTAATTACTTTAGACACTTATGTGAAGACATATCTTCGAGAAGGAGAACGCTGGATGCAAAAGCGCAAAACACGGGTAGCTCGAAGAGCTGTTCAACCACAATTTCGGCAAACCCTCCGTTATCAAGCATGCGATGTTCTTGGAAGAACTTTATTAGTTATGCTTTGGGAAAAACAAAAACGGTAAAAATAAATTTATAACAATATTTATTTATAATCATAAAATATTTATATTTCCAGAGATATCTTTCTTTATATATTTTGTATATTTAAATTTTATATAATTATATAAAAAAAAACATGTGTAATGCAACTATATATCAGGAGCATATTTAAGGGGGGGGTCTCCTGTCCCCTTCTTCTCCCTCTCTTTGCACTTTTCGAATTTTTCTCAATTGTGCTAGGATGTGATAAGATTGTGCTAAAGTGATATAATGAAAAATTAATAACAATAGAAGTTATAATAAAAAATCAATCCTTGAGAGCCCTGCACTTCGCTCAGGCATTTTTTATCAATATAAGATATATACATATTATAAATCAAGAATGTTTGTTTTTAAGTTTTCAAAATTAATTAAAAAATGTATAATAAAATAATGTTTCTCTTTTCTAGGTTTGAACATAATCAAGGTTTAGGCGGTGCAGAAATCGCACTTGATAAATTACAATTGAGTCAACAATCTTTGGGCTGGTATCCACTTTATCCAATTGAAAGCCTTGGCTCGGATTCAGATTCGAATTGAGGAGAAGAAAGTACCTCCAATTTCATCAGGAGAACAACTTGCGTGACTTTCTAACTCTCTCTCTCTCCCTCTTACTCATCATTCTACAGACAATATGATTCTCATTGTTGTTGTTATTGATGTTAAATTTCACGGTATCTCCAACCCCTGGGGGCAGGCTCACGGGGGCGCATCGCCCGTTAGGAGAGCCTTTTTTATTTCCAATATACTTTTGTGAAACTCTCTTGCAAAATGCCTGGCTGGCCCAGATAAAATAAAAATAACCTTCACTCTCTATTTGAAAGTAAACAAATTAATAATAATAATTTTGAAGATATATATTTATTTTTTTATTTTGAAAAGTTTTTTTTATAACAACTATTTATTTAAAAAAAAATTAAATATAAAATTAAGTTTCAATTAAATCAAATCTCTATTAAATAAAAAAAACTATATAAAAGATTTGGTGATGTAAAATAAAACTAGGTTCTACGAGTTAATCCGCAATTAATTTAGATTATTAATATTGAAGATGAATAAACACTATTACAATTAGAGGAAACTATAGTTTCAAATTTTTTTTCAATATATTGCGCCTTCAACTTATCAAAATAAGATTAAATGAGATTTGAATATAACAAATTGATTAGATATCACATCACAATTAATATTTTAAAAAATTTTCTACAATACTTGGAAGATCTTAGATATCAATAACGAAATAAATGAAAAATTGTATTTTAACTAAGTTCATGTTTATTTGTTTAATACTTATAAATAAATATATAATTCTTTCATAAAATTAAAAAGGACTTACTTTTTTATTTAAAAATATAGTTATTTGAAATGTACTTTGTTTTCACTTTCATTTAGAGAGAAAAATAAAGGAATAATTTCTAGAGGACATTTTTAAAACATGGAAGTTCCTTTTGAAATCAAGATTCTTAAATATTAATAGAAATAAAAATAATAAATATATGTATAAAAAACGAAACCAAATGCAAAACACCAAGATAAGTAATTTGTTTATTTAAAATTAATTAGATCTATTTATTTTTTTAAATGTCTGCTTCTTTTAACTGAATGTCTGTCTGTCCTTGTGCCACTGAAGAAGCTTGAATATAAATAATTGTTCAAGTGATGTATGTTTTTTTCCTACATACAGTATAGTGATATGTCTTTCATTATCCCATATATATATATATATATATATAAGTATATACTCGTGTAATGTAATTTTAATATTAATATATATTGTAATAAAAAAATATAAAATAAGAAAAACCGAAAAACAATTTCTAATAAAGTTGAACTAAATCAAATCCTAATTTAATTCAGTGTTAATCTACAAATGACGTAATAATCTTAAATTGTTACACTTTATATTTAAAAAAAAACCTGGGAAATAAATAAGTTAAAATATAAGGTCACATTTGAATAAATAAATAAGAAATATATTTAATTTATAATATGGTGTTATTAATCATCAAAAACCTCAAAAAATGTTCTTTCCTTTTTTTCATTTTTCATTTTAAAAAACTAATTAAAAACAACTAAATAATAGTTCTTTATTCTTTTAACTTCGAAAATATGTTAACATTTAACTTGTATATATATATATATATATCCAGAAAAATTAAACATTAAATTAAATCTTTCAATTTTTTTAAATTTGTTAGTGTGATTTATATATTTATGCTAAAATAATTTAATTTAATGTATAAAAATGTTTGAATAGAAAATGTTTTTCGGTTTTTCTTAGGTAAATGATTTTGATAGATAACTAATGTTAAATTAAATATTTAAAAAAAATTTTGTGAGGCTAAAATTATAAAAAAAAAAAATCTTTAATGAACGGCCTAACACCTATACTAAATTTATCTGAATTATTCTGCTATCGATAATCATAATAGATTGTAGATTAATATATATATATATATAATATATATATATATATATTTATATATAAATATCTTAAATCAATTATTTATATAAAATAGCCTTGTTGGAAATCTTGACAATCTAAACTTGATGTGATTTCTTCTACTTAGAGAAATATAGTATTAATAGATTTTTCATTTTCTGAGACTTCTTTCAAGCTTGTGGACTTTTTACAAATTTCGGGAAAGCATTAAACGCTTAATTATTAATTCGATCGAATTTGTTGTAAGATTAATTCAATAAATTCAAGATCATTTTAATTATTCTCAATTTCTTGGCCTATATATATACAAATATAAATAAAAATACACCTTTAATTAAACTTCAATTATAAGACTGATTCTTGAAATACATATTACAAATGCAATTTTTTTTTCATAAATTTATTTACTCACAAGAGCACAGGAAAATTAATTAGAATAGATAATAAATTTATTTACATCGATTTCATCATATGTTAAAATCAACACTCCATATAAATTTAATAAGAGATCAATATATTAAAAGATAATTAAAATTATGATTTGATTATTAAATATAAAAAATCATAAGAAAATTATTATATAAATAATTTTTGGAATGTTGAAATTTATTATTATTTCTTTAATTAATTTAAGGAACTTTTTTATAATGGATTTTTACAATAAAATCATTTAACAATTTTGCAATAGTTATGTTTTTATGTACCTGAATCTTTAATATACATATATATATATACATACATGCATACACATATATATATATATATGTTATATATATTATATATTTTTTTTTAATTAAAATAATTTCAAATAAAAAAAACTGAAAAAGTAAATATTAATATTTACAATACAAATCAAACATATAAACAAGATGAAAAATATTTTTTTTTTATTACTTTTTAACTAAAAATTAATATATTGTATATCCAATTTAGGTGAGTTTGCCTAACAAGCTAAAGTTGATATATTAATCATATGGAGAGCCTATATTTCCTTATTTATTCTCGAACCATCTGGAACATACAATAACTTATTTTAAATTAACACAAAGGAAAATTAATAAAATAACTTCAAGTAGATTATATGTTTAAACTTGAATAACTTTATAAAAAAATATGAAAACGAGTTGATTTGATTTTCCTTTTGAGATATTTTGACAATTAGATAATAAGATGTCAGATATATAGGTATGATAATATTTCTTTTTAAACCTAAATTGCTTGTCAATTCAAATGAATTCAGTTTGTTTAAATAAAATTTTATATAATATTTATCCCTTCTTATAAAAAGTAATTCTTTATAGAAATTACAAATGCTATTTTGTATTTATCAAATATAATCTTTTAAAACCTTATATTAATTTTAACTAAAAATTAAAAGATAAAACTTTTATAATTTTTTTTCCAATCTGCATTTGTACCCAATTAAAACATTAAATATTAAACGAAATGTAATTTGGACAATAATGTTAATAAATATTCATACAATTCTTATTTATTCAAAATTTCTGTTAATTAAAATAATAAATTGGCTCCGATAACCATATTATAAAAAAATCAAGTGTTTAGTATAATATATATATAAATTGTTAATAACATTTTAAATATATTAATGTCAATTTTATCCCAAATAAATAAGTTTATATTGCAGGCTCATTATAGTTAGAAAATTATGTCCCTCCAAAAGGAATTAGAGTAGAAATAATGTACATCTTTTAAGATATATAGTATAATCATATATATATATTATACTATATATATATATATATAAAAATATTACAGAAATAAATAACAAAACTTTCGTTTAAATCCCTGCATAAAACCAATTTAATATCAAGTGATATTCGTTTCTATTCGTTCTTTTTTTTATTTAAATTGTAATTTTAAACATTTATATTTCTTTTTTTTAATCTAGTGGTTTAATTATAAAAAATAATTTTCTGTTCAGATATTATTTTTTAAATAAAAGGTGTTTCAACAATGGCATTCATAAATAAATGTTTCCTCTGTCATTTTAGTTTAAGAGAAAAAAGGTATGTTGAAATAATATCAAAAAATATAATCTAATATCCACTTCACAGAGTACAGAATACATCGTCAACAAAATACTAATATTTTTCTATTAGTTTATTTATAGAAAAAGACAGTTTTTAGAAAAAATTATTAAAGAGAAAACAAATTAAATATTAACTTTGTGATTGTATAAAAATATTTTCGTTATTTTTTTATTCATATATAAATTAAACTAAAAAAATGTAAATTATCAAAGAGAGGACTTACTCTCTCAATAACTTTGTAACTCTTCTCGCCCAAATGATGCAAATAAGCCATTGTTAATAAGAATATTTTTCACTTTTTTACAGCTTCTTGTTTTTGTTCTTCTTTATGCAGGGACAAATGTATGTTATTATTTTCTGTCCAAAGATGAATATATAATTCTATATTGTTTACGTACAATTAGATTCAATAAGTCTAATTTCTTTTAATCCTTTTTTAAAATCCCTTTTCAATTCAGAACTTTCTCCATTTTGTTTGGAATATATGGTAACGAATGAATGAGGGTGTTCTTTTTTAACTAAAGTGTCTGTTTGATCAAGAGAATGACCATTTCCATATTGAGATAATAATTCCAAAGAGGTACATGGCCTTTAAAAAATAGAATAAGATGTTATTTTAAAAACACAAAGTAACGTAAATAAATTTTATTTATTAAATCATTTTATACCTTTTACTACTTCCATTAAATTTAGAAGAAGAATACGAAAAATTATCATTTTTTCTTTTGCCGTTAATTGTTGAAGAAAATATAACTTCTGAATTTTTACTGAAAAGAAAATTTATTCATTATTATTAAAATTTATTTATTATTTTAAATCTTAAATTAAATTACTGATTTTCAAATAATTAAAAATAAACAAGTGATTATTTAATTGAAAGTATCTAGATAATCTTCTAAAAATCATTATATATAGTAATCCTCATGAATATCTTACAAAATATTACCCATAAATATATATTATATATATTGGGTTGGGGAATAAGTTCTTTCGTTTTTTTTCAAAGAGCTTTAGATAAAGCTTGTTTAAATAAACAAAGAACAATAATTATAACAATAAATTAATCAATTATGTATTTGATGTTACTGTTTACCACCTCCTCCCACCTCTCGACCAATTTGTTGATGCTATTCGGCCAAAAATCACCTGGCCAAGTGTCGAAGAAGTTGGTTATCCAATTTTTGAGATCCTCTTCGTCATCGAAGGTAACACCTCTCATTTGATTTGACATGGAGCGGGAAAGGTGATAATCGGTTGGCAGAAGATCCGAAGAGCATGGTGGATGCTAAAGAACCTCCCGTTCGAGCTTTTGAAGTGCGGTTTTGACGACGTGTGCAACATGGGGTCTGGTGTTGTCATGTAACAAGATGACTTGGCCTTGTCGATCGGGTATTTTCGATCGCATAGCTTCATTTATGCGGCATTGTAGAACTCCTTGTTGACCTTGGCGTTCTTTCCAAGCATTTCCCAGTGTAATTATGCCTTCCCAGACCCACCAAACATGGTCTTTTTCGGGTGGAGATCTTGCTTGACTCTCGGCTTCAGCGTGTCTCCTGGGGCCACCCACTCCTTTCTTAGTTGCATATGGACGTTAGACATCAATTCTTATCATTCGTAACAATTCAGTACAAAAAGCGCTGTTTATGACCGCGTGTTGCACGATGGCGTATGAGGTGTTGAGCAGTGATTTGAAGCGATTTCTTTGTTGATTTCGTTAAGCTTGTGAGTTCCCAGTTTTTCGCTAAATCCCACTAAATTAAGATAATTGAGGATCGTCTTATGATTGCAGTTCTTTTTTCGGTCAATTCACGATTTTTTCCCTTCAAAAACACCATGAGATGCTCTTTATCGAATTCTGCAGGTCATCCGTTGCGAGGTTAAAATCATAGTTTTTGAACTTGGAAAACCATTTTTGAGCTGCGCGTTCTCTTATGACACCTTCTCCACACAAATTGCATATGTCACGAGCGGCTTCAACTGCTTTTTGATTGCAATGACGAGCAATGAAATGTAGGTGTCGAAAATGCTGATTTTTACCCCGTGAATAATCTATTTCTAACGTTGGAAAATAGGAAAATATAAAATTATATTAAGAAATAAATAACACAGTTTTGTAGAGTAGAAAAAAAACACTTTGCTAATCAACAAACAAATCACTTAAATAATGCTCTTTGAAAAAAAAGGAACGAACTTATTCCACAACCTAATATATATATTATGTATATATTCAAAAAAACCTAGAAATTAGTTTTTGCTAAACCTTCTGTAAAGCTCAACGATGTCGATCTCAATTAAGAGAAAAACTCCGTAACCGGTACAATACAAAAATATTAATTCTGGTATTCCTATAATTATTAAAATATTTTAATTTTTAATAATCAATTAAATGATTTATTCTAAAAGTCAAGTGTTTGCTTAGGCTTCTGTGAAAGTTTTGAGTATTAAAAGATAAATCCAAGAGGATTTTTAGAGAAAAGCATGTCGAATGAGTGAATGAATGCTTAGGTTGTTTCTGCTATTTTTAAAAAGTCCTGTATACTTTGTGACGCACCTTGTATATTAAAATAGTAATAATAATAATGTAAAACTCCAAAGTGGTATTAATAAAATTATCTATGAATGAGATCTACACAGATGAATTGAAAAAATACTGTGCACCATTTTCAAAATCAGAAAGACATTATACATACAATTTTTGTTAGTATAAGATAGATATCGATATAATTAATCATTTTTAATAATTATTTACAAAATTTAAAAATAAAATATTAATATTAGTCAAAATTTAAACAAACTAATCTAATTGAACCAAATGAAGATACCCCTAAATATCAATTTAGATATAACCATAAAAAATAATAATTATATTATTAACAAGATTATATTATTTTTTATTGATTAAATTATTTAAAATTCTAAAAATAATTTTAAATAAAATTTATTTGAAAACTTAAAGAAATTTTAAGAAAATAAAATAAGATCCACGTTTAGAAATTACTTAGTTATTACAGAACAGTGACTTTAATGATTATCACTGCAAAACAAGATAAATTTAAAAATATTTATTAAATATTTAGTTTAATACTTCAAATAAATTAAAAAAAATTAGGAAACATTTTAAAAAATAACCTGGAAATGTGATTCGAAGCAGACGAATTAGAAGAAACATTTTGAGATAAAATTTCTTCTAACTGGTAAAAAAGTACATACATATCTTTGTCAATGTTTGTTTGGCTATAATGAATAAAATCAACCTGAAATTCAAATTTTAATTAATATATTTCTATTACAAAAATAATATTCTCTAAAAAATCTATCTCATCAAATATTAGTATAAACAGAAAATTAAATTTATAATGCATCAACTTATTTAAACAATAGAAAATTAAATCTCAAAAAGTACCTGTTCATCATCAAAAATAGCAGTCTGTTTATTGGCAGTGATAGCATAAGTAGTATAATGTCCACAAGATAAATTTGGTCCATGATGATTTATTGAAGCTACAAACGTATATGTTAATTTTTTATTTACAGGAAGAGAATTATTTAATGTTTTTATAACATATTTTGATAAATCCAGAGTTTTAGTAAATGGTATAGGGCCATTAAATTTGCTATGGTTATTATGAAACCTTTTCAAATGTAAGCATAAAAGCTAAAAAATCGTAATAAATTAATTAAATTTTATTTATAGAAATTTTTCAAGTAAATATTAATACCTTAGGTACGCTTTTAATCAAAAATTGCTTTTGAGCAACTCCTTTAATTCTACATTTCATACATTGATAGTCGACTCGTTCAACATCAAAAAATAAATTTAAAGCATCTTGTATGGAACGCGAGCGTGCAATATCCAATGAAAGATCCAAAAAAGGATTAAAAGTTGTTGATGTGTCATTACAATTATTGCATTTTACTGTGGTTCTCATCATTCCACCAAAAATCTTGTAAATTGGTGTGGTAATCTTTAGGGAAGGAGGAAATTTTGCAATTCTAAAAATAAATGCAATTAATTTAAAATGTAATATATATATATATATTTAAGACTTGAACCCCTCCAATTCTTGAAAAGTTATTATTTATTTATAAAGACAAAAAGACTGCAAAATTAAATATTATATCAACCCCGAACATAAAATTCCTTTTATAACACTTCATATATAATAATAATACCTCTCTTTCCCAAAATTTTTCTCCATAAAGTCTTGATCCATTTTTTCAAGTAAAAGCCTCAAAAACTCATGGGCATCTTCCTGTCTTCCTAGATTAAAACTATTTTTAGAAATATCTATAAAAATATTTATTAATATTAATCATTTTTATTCTTTATTTTATAATTAATATTTAAAACTTACAATTTAATTTATGAATGACTGGATCAGGAGAAAATGCTGAATTGGACGTAGTGAAAAATATTCTCAAAATTTTGTAAATTGCACAATTGATGCATCCACATTCTAAACAAAGTTACAATCAAAATATTTCAAAAAAATTTGTTTCAACAAATAGAAAGTAAAAAAAGAAATAGATTTGAATGTTTAAATTGTTTGATAAAATATTTTTAAATTAAATATATAATTGAATTTTTCTATAATTAAAATATAAAAATGTTAAATTTATCAATACATTTTGAAATTATTATGTTAAAAAAATTACTGTGATTATATATATTGAAATATTTTATCAAAATCTATAACAATTAAATAATAATAGTTTACCCATAGTTTTTTTAAAATGTTTGCAATGATCATCGTTTAAAATCCAGTTGTAAAAAGAGGGAATATGGAATAGAGCCTAAACAAAAATGGGAAAAAATTTTAAAATTTCAATTTGTTTATATTGATTAAGTATAAACTCAAATCAAAATAATTTATTTGAACTTACCTGTAATGTAGCATTTAAATAACATGTATTTCCAACATTCTTTAACCCAACCTTATCTCTCTGACTGTGTCTCCAAGTATGCACAAGCGGTTTGGGATAAAGTGATTCATTTATTCCATTTTCTTCAATTGATTTAGAAGATGTCTTAAAAGAATTTGTATGTTGCTTAAGGGATATGCATTTTTTCTTAATATCCGACAACGAAAAGTTATTTAAAGATGGTTCATAAAGAGAATATCCAATTTTTGTTTCTAGAATCTTTGAAGAAGTGGATGATATTCTTGAATCTAGTGTACTAGAATTAATCTTTTTTGATTTAAATACACTTTTATGTATAGCTAAGGTTATTGGATCCTCATAAGGTGTCGGCATTTCTGATTGAGTTCAAAACTACTTCTTACAAAATTAAACCATTTTTCTAGATTAAATAACAGTGAAAAATACTAACTAGAAAATAAGTGTAAGTTAAAATATATCAATTATTATCATCTTGAAAAATAGTTTACACTAGGAAACATGTGAGCTAGAGATAAATGTAACATGAATTTAGAAAAATGAGAAATATGCTCTTCACTTCACACGCTTTACATGTACAAATTAAAGTAAGATTAGCAACATTAAAATAAAAAATTACAAACACGTGGTTTAAAAATTTTAAAATGCAAAATAGGTTTAAAAAGTTAATTTTTTATTATTAATATAATTGAATATAATTAATAATCAGCAAAAAATAATAAAAATTATTTTTAATTATTATAGAATGTTTTACTTATATTGAAATTCATATTAATATTTTTTAATTTTTTTTTTAGAAAATTTTCAACCATTTTTCTTGATTTAAATTAATTTTAACGTTGAATATTTTTCATTGTCTCGAAATATATGAAATAGAGAATAATAATAATTTTATAAAACTACAATTAAATTTTAATAAATATACTTTATAATTTCAATTTAAAAATCAGTGTTGTTTCAAATTGATTGATTTTTTTATATTACGGTAATTAATAAACATCAAAATCATCTTCATTATATTAATTATAAGATGTTTGTTTTTGTAAAATTTTTGAAACTATAGTACACTCTAAGTATTTTTATGAAAAAAAAAATTTTCATAAAATAGTTTTTCTACTAAGGTTTTTTTATGAAGATACGAAAACATTTTTTTTTAATTTTTAGATAAATGTTTTAAATTAAAATTATAATTTTTTTTTTTTACTAATCTTACCTATTTAATAAATTTTAATATATGATATTATTTTTATTTAAATATATATTATTTTTTTTTAAATATTTCAAAAATAAAAATAATATTAAATATTACGTCATGCGCCCCTCATGGCAACTCTCTGAAACAAAAAGTTTATGATTAAAGGAATGCGACCGTCCTTTTTCATATATTAATTTTATTTTAATTATTTAATGAAGTAATAATTTTTATTTAAATGCTCTAATGCTTCCAAAACTATATCGCCATGGGTGACAATATTGAATTACTTTTCTTTGACACATTTTCTCATGAAAGTTCTGGGGTAAATTTTATAAAAATCAAAATCTAAAATTCATTAAGAACAATGCATATAGCTTTACAAGTATATTGAAATAAATATTTATAATTTTGGTTAATTTCAGGAATTGAATTTAGATTTAGTGCAGTTTCCTAAGCCAGTTTTTATAAGTGAAGTTCGCATTATTCCACTTGGAGCACGGGTTCAAGCAGATTTTCCTGGTGGCGTTAGGCTTGGGTGAGTTGGAAATTTGATTATTTATTTAATTAAATGGCATTAATTTTTCATTTCTTTATTAGGGCTACAAATCCGTCTCAATTTAAAATAGAGTTTTTTGTAAATGATTTAAGTAAACCGGGAGCATCCACATTTGAAAGCCTTGGAGATTTAGAATATAAGCAAAATGTCAACATTCAATTGGAGTGTGATCTTCGAGTAAGTAAAATATAAATTAATTGAATAATCATTTATGTATTATCAACATTTTCTTCTCTTTTAATTCGTATTATTTATAGAATAATTAATATGTTAATATTCTAAATAAATTATTATAATTATAAAATGATAGAAAATTTAAATAATAAACATCATAGTCATTATATAAAAAATCTTTAATGGAGTTTAAGATTACGAAACCCAATAAAACATATTTATTTGGATTTAACCTACTGATTTCATTTTATATTTTATAATTCTTTTATTCCTTCTGATCTAAGTCTTAAAGCAAAATGTTAATTTAACGTTATTATTATTATATTGTTATTCGTTCTTCACTTGATTAAATAATCAAAATTTAGTTAATTTTGACTCACTCACAAATCATTCATATTCTATTTGTCTTATATTTTGTAATAATCGACAATTCTAACAATATTAATAAATATCATCAGCCAGCTAATATAATAAATAAGAGTCAGTCTGGCCAATTTTTATTTTTATTTTATAAAATTGAATCTATATTAGCCATGTTGACACTTATTTATTTACTCTTTCGATATATAAATATCTATGTCTATATATAAAGAGAGAAGTTTAATTTAATATATTTATTAGTTTACTTTTTTATTTTTAACATTTTTAATTCAATAATAATGAATTCTATTATTCTTTTCTAAATCTTGAAAAATACACATTTTTTCTATTTAATTATTTTACACAAAGACTTATCCATTAAAGTATATGTTTTTCTTTAAAAAAATCAGTCAATGGGTGTTCAAATTCCAACTGATGGATTGGTTCTGCGAGGATGGTACACAACTATTACACTAGCAGTATATGGTGCTTTAACCAAATCGTTACAAGAAAGTGTTACAACACCTCAATCAATAGTTCCTCATTCTGTTCCACAAGCCGGTTCAAATCCAAGAACTCCAGATTCTCATAATTCTACAAACGCAGATTGGGTCCAACAACATCCTCAGGTAATTTGTTTTAATTTTCATATTTTCATATTACGTAAATATTGTTTTGGACAATTAAAATCTTTGTTATGATTTTGGTAAATATTCTTTTCATATGTTTAGATTGTTTTAAAAAAAATGAATTCTTACTAATTGATCATGAATATTTAAACAATATATATTAGTGTATATATACATATATTTATATGTGTTTTTCAAAGAAAAATTTTTTGAAAATTTTACGTATCATGTATAATTTGCAAATTGCAAAGTTCTCTTAGTGATGTATATTTAAAAAAGATGTATTCAATTAAGTAAAATTTCTATTTTGTAAATGATAACTTAATTCTCTAGGTTAATGATTTAATAAATTCCGAAAGAAATTCTTATATAGAATCCTCAAATCTCAATCAAGATCCTTATAACAATAATTATAATAATGAGCAATTTCATAGTGGTGATTATCCACATCATAATTTTCGTGAAGAATGGCAACAACCATTAAGGGTTTGTAATCTTTAAAAATATTCACCTTACAGTGGTAAATTATTAATAATTTTTGTTTTACATATTTTTTAACAGATTCATCATGGAGATGGCTTTGATTCAAATAAAGACTCGTTACGTTGGGAAAATAATGGATCCTCCAAAATTGATGGTTCAGGAGATAAATTATCTTGGGATAGGTCTAAAGAACGAGATACTAACGTGGGAGGTCCTCGAGGTGGTTATCATTCCCACCGTACTCTGGGACGCCGAGAGAGAGGAAATTGGGACCAATCCAGACATTCTTGGGAAACATCTCAACCTCCACATCCACATAGGAAAACTGCTCCATCTCTTCTTCCTTTGGACATGGCTTCAGCAGGTGTTGAGGCTTCACGAAAACGTCCTAGATCTCCTGCAGCCTCTACTCCTTCAGGCGTGTTGGCAGTGGCACAGCAACAAAGCAGCAGCCCCCCTAAGCGGCCCTACACGCCGCCAGTCGATCCGAAGCCCCCCCAATGTGACCTCGATGTGAAGAAAGGTACTTTTTTTGTTGTTGATTTGGTGCGCAGAGAGATTGAGAAAAACAGGAAAGACATAAGACACTTATTGTTGTTGACTCTAAACTTTACATTGTCTAGCTCATAAATTTTGCAGTGTCTGTCATCTGCAGTCATGGAAAAGGCAGCCCTAGGTAAGATAGTTTGTAAGTGTCCACTTTTATGATCTTAATTAATTTATTAATTGTATTCAAAGTGGATGGTAAGGGCTAAATTTGGGCTGCCTCTTATTTTTATTTATTATTAATGATGAAGAGTGCATAGTGATGCTGTGATGACGCAGTGACATATAGTGTTCTGGAAATTTGGCAAATTATATAAATGATAAATCACAAATACAGACATAGACCTTCACTCTTAAACGTCCATTTACACACACACGCGTCCACGCATCGATCATCCTCTTCCAGAAACGACAGTCAACCAGAAATTCGATTCTTTGTCACCTGGCGACGTCGAGTCCATCTCTGAGGGAGAGATTCCTGATGGTGAGGCTCCTGCCGCAGCTCCTGGTGCCGCTCCAGTTAATGTCTCCAAACCTGCAACACCATTAGAAGTTTCAGGCTCCTTTGAAGGAACTGCTTCTTCATCTGGTGGACTAATAGATGATCCAAATACATTAACACATTCAGGCATTCCATCTCCTAATGTTAAAAATAGTCCACCTCCCTCATCTGCTGAACAACCGACATCATTTGATTCAAATAATCAATCTCAGCCACTACCACCACCAGAAGCTGAACAATTTGAACCAATATTAAGCGATGAGGAAATCCTCGATGAAGTTGATGGACAGGTAATCACTTGTTTCACCATTTTTCATTTCATTTTATTATATTATTAATATCAACATCTTTTCCTAATATTATGCTTTTTAGTTCCCAGATATTGATTACCATGAATACATTGATGAAAATGGTAAACATTTTAATCCCTACACCTGTGAATTTCAACCAATTCAGGTATTTAAAAAATTTAATTCCTTATATCGATATTAATGTTTCTATAAAAAATATTTTTATTTATTATTCCTTTGGTAGTTTTTTGGTGAATTTGGAATTATACCTTCAAAACCTGATTCTGGAGTTCGTCTTAAAGAATTAACCATTGGTCAAGATACTACTGAAAACTGGATGCATCTTGCTGAACAAGCATATTCTCTAGTGGTTTCTGGTTTAAACCAGCTCAATTACGATCAAAATGTTATTGATATTTTAATAAGCTGGATCGATATAGGACTTGATGTTGAGGTAATTACAATGATATCATTATACATATAATTATTTATTTAAATATATTTTTTAATTTTATTTTTTCTTAATACAAATATAAAAAATTTGTTTGTTACTGATTATGACTAAAATTTCATAAAACTAGAGTTTTAACTTAAAATTAAATAAATTTTATCCCTATTTCACAGAAAAAATTAAATTTCTTTTAAACAGGCTCAAATATTGGACACTTCTCTGTTATTTCAGGCTGCTGCTAAACAACCTCAACCTGGATATATGATTCGTCATCTGAAAGCTGGTATTCGTTTATCTGAAGTAATGTGTCAGTGTCCAGGAGAAAAAGGCCAACGTTTGGTACTTAGACTAATTGATAAAGAAAAACTTCAACAGCGATTGTTTATGCTTTATCGTCGAGAGCACATGGCTTTAAGCATTCAATTAATGGCGGTTTCCGCTTTGGATGCAAGCATCCGTACACCTTCAGCTGCACGAACTCTTTTAAATGAATATCCACAACTTGTGAGTCTTCTCGAATCATCTCATCTTGCTAGAACTAAATATGCTTGGATGGCTCTATTAAGAAAATTACATATTTGTGAAGCATTAACCCGTTTACGTGAAACAGCTGCTACTCTAGTTCAAAATCGACAAAGATTTCTTCAGGTATTTATTTTTTCCTTATCATAAATTATCATCTTATGAAAGTTGTGTGGAATGTTGTACAATTTAACTTTCACTTAGCACTTAAAACCAAACGAAATTTTTCTATAATATTTCGTATGAAATTAAATTTTTTTTTAAATTTTTAATTATAATTATTTTTAAATTAAGATTTAAATTCATCCTATTAAACAGTAAAGGAGCTCATTTCATCAAAATTATTATCCAAGAGCATCAAAGAAATTTATATGAAAAAATTGCTTACTTTATTAAATAAATTATATACGACGTATTTATTTTTATACATTTAAAGTAATTTTTTTCAATTTTTCTTTTTTCTTTTTTCTTTGGATTATATATGATTTTAAATTCTTTGTTTTTTAAATATCTATGTGAACATATTGAATTATATAAAAGTTTCTCAAACATTAAATATTGTTTTATTTTTATATAAATTAAATAAATAAAATGAAGAAATATATAATATATACAATCTTTATAATTATTTAATAAAATAATTATTTAATTTTAGTCATCGTCCGACTTGGAAGCCGCTTGTGCCTGTCTTGAAGAAATAATTCGAGTACATAAAGAGGCTATTTATAGTGTTGCACAACATCGACGGTTTTTACCTGTCACATCACAATTTGAATTAGACTCTGAGGGACTAGCTAATCCATATCCATCATTATTTGCATTATATCAAGCTGAATGTTTACTGGAGAGTTGTTTAGTAATAGCTGCTTCTTCTGGTAGTGGATTTTCTCATGTTTTTAACTTTCTACATGTACTTATTATGGAAAGTCAAACAAGAATTGGACTACAATTTTTGGCATCACATCCTCAAGTTTCAACAGCCTTAGTTAGACTATTACTTGCCTCTGGAACACCAACTGCTGAAGAACTTGGTTTAGCATTTGCTTATAGATTACAGGTAATTCAATTTATTTTTAAATGATTTCATTTCATTAAAATTCTCTAAAATATTATATATTTTTAAGGCTTTATACCATTTAGACCAAATGAATGAATTATTGCTGAGAGAACCAAAACTTGATCCAAATGAAGGAGAATTCTTCGAACAACTTCAAGCTTTGTCCCATCTTGGGATTGGATCTTCTTCTGGACGAACTCATTTGGTTCATATTCTTGCATTAGATGATTCTCTTGACCCTATTCTCTCTATTCTAAAAAATAGTCCAACTCCTCCTGTATTGACACCAAACTCCGAAAATTCAAATACAGATCATGAATCCCCTGCACGTCTCTATGCTTCTGATTTAATTGTTTGGACTTTAAGGCATTCTGATCACGTTCCTTTCTTAAAGCGATATGGAAAGGTAAAATGACATCTTCAATTTTATAATTGAATATTTTAAAATATTTATTTTAAAATTTATCTTTTAATTTTAGGATTTGTTTCAACTTGCATCAGAAGCTAATGATCGCCTTATGGATGGCCTGTCTTATTTGCGTCCTTTAGAAAATTCACCCTCTATTTTTCAATATGATGATTTGTCTCCTATATGTGAAATAGTTAAACGTCATGTAGATTCGAGTGCCCAATTACCTGGTGAATTATGTACAGCTTTAAGAATTTTAAATTATTTATGTGTACCATCAAGTAACTTCACATACCTGGATCATCCTGAATTAGATCTTTATGAAGAACCTATTTTATCAGTAAATATTTAATATTCTTTTATATTTTTTTATTTATAATATTAAATTAAATTTTTTAACAGGGAGGAGAATCAAATGAACTTAAATATAAATATGCATTGTTACAATTATTTTCTTTGGATGGAATGACTTTAATGACCAATATTTTAAAACGAATTTGTGAAGCACATCCTCAACCACAAATACATTCTGTAATTCTTGCTGGCCGAAAAGGCCGTTTGTTGTTAAGCATTGCTTTACCTTGCTTGCAGCTTCTAAGGCGTATGCTTACTCAGGTTAATTAATTTCAAATTTTGATAAATTAAATTTTTTTTAATTTTAAATTTAATTTTTCCATATATAGGTTATTCGTTGTAGAGGATCAGAATTTCGAGATCTTACTGCGGTCCCAATTCTCTTGGATGTATTTGCCTTGGCTCAAGCAGTTCCCATGACCGCCACTCATCAACCAAAAGCAGCAACTGTTGGTCGAGAAGCAATTACAGCCCTTCTAGCCTATACTCAACCTACTCTTCAAGCAGCTGAAGCACCGTCGAATAGTCTCTGGACACAAGCATTAGCAGAGGTTGGAAATCATTTGACTTAATCAAGTACATTAAATTTACAAATACTTTGTTTGACATTCTTAATTATAATCTGTGATAAATTGTGATATTTTTATTAATGTTGACATTAACTCTGAGGAATTAATTTTTTCACTAATTTAAATTATAAATATTTTATTCCAAAACACTAGTGAGAAATTATGTGATAAAATATCTGTGATAAAACTGAAAGACAATTGAAATATTATTTATTAATAATTTTATAATAATGTTAAACTTTTGTGGATCAACTCGTGAAGTGTTCATTTAGTGATTTTTTCATTTTGTGAACGATTTAGTGTATTTTATATATATAAGTAAGACATAAGAAGAATTATTTTTTAATAATCTTATTTATTTTACATATTTTATTAACATAAAATCACTTTTGTGATTATTTTTATGTCTATCTATCTATCTACTTAGAAATATAAACATCAAAATTTTTCATTTATTGTAATAATTGTGGAATTCTCATTGGAAATTCTTAAAATATCTATTTTTTCTATTTATATTTATGTATCATATATATATAAAAATATTTTTATGTATATATGCAAAACTATAAAAAAAATGCTAAATTAACACAATTATGGTTTTATTTTACAATTCTCTTTATATAAATATGTTCAAATTTAAATAAATATATTTATTCTATTCAAACCTTATTAAATTTATTTAATTTCTTATTGGCTATTATATAACAAGATATATATTTTTAAGAATAGGTCAAACAAATTATCGGGTTTGTCATTATATATTATAATAAATTGAAACTTTAATTTTTTATTTTCATTTCTTGTCTTTTTATATTTTATAGGTATTGAAATGGACAAGTGCATCGCCTCATTCATTCATCTCAGGACTTTTTATTCTTTCTGAATTGCTGCCATTAACCTTACCTGTGATTACACGTGTTGAACTATCAGCTCGTGAGATTTCACGAGCCATCAATGCACGATTACTTTGGTCGGCTCATCTACACCCACTAGCTTCACAAATTCATGAGCTTATCGGTATATACTTTTTTTTTTATTATAAATGACGATTCACCATTTACATTAATTTTAATATTTATAATTTTTTATTGTTTTAATAATATTTTATTGATATATAAAGAAATATTTATATAGAAAGTTTTAATCTTACTAGAATGAAAATAATTATATAAATTTATATATAATATTTATGGGCATTAGTTAAATGATAAATAACAGAGACCTTAGTTTTTATTTATAATATAATTCTTTATCAATAAATTGAAGACATAAACAAAGAATAATTTACAAATATAGTTTTCATAAATAGATCAATAAACATAATTGATATATATATATATATATTATGAAAAATTATTTCCGGGTTATTTTCGTCGAGACTCAAAACTCACAATTAAACGTGAAAATAACCCGGAAATAATTTTTCATAATAATAAAAACTTTCACGGAAACCTAAACGATCAAATATATATATATATATATAATTACTAATAACGGAATTTTGTAAATTAAACCACATATTGATATTTGTTATTGTAAATTTATTCAAAAAATACAAACATATACACAACGTTTCGATTGCAGAAGCAGCAATCGAAAAACAACCACCAAAGCTTTAATAATTTAATATATAATTACTATTCAATGATTTTAGGACTTTTGGCAAGTTCTTCTTGTCAACCTCTCGTTCAGATGCTTCGCCGAGTTTGCGTCCAATTGTCTGACTTGGCTGCTCCCTCTTCTATGCTTGTTATGAGAGGTGTTCTTGATGCTGTTCTAAATACTACACAATCATGCTTGGCATCATCAGCCAATTCAACTTCTGGTTCAGTTTGTTCTGGGCATGCCACAAGACTTCTTGGCTTCTTAGCTTCATTGACAGCCCATGCTAGTATAAAATGTGCTCTTGTTCAATTGGTGGCCAGGGGAGGTCCTGCAAAAAATGATGAGAAATATTTGACTTTAATTCCGACATTAACTAGTATTTTACGAAAGGTACTATTACTATTTATTATAAATTTGTATCATTTAATCACTTTTTTATTCAATTTTTTTAAAATCTTCTTTTCAACCAATTTATATTTTTAGTCTGCACCGGATTCTAATACCCATATTCAAGCTCAAGAATGTGCTTTATCCATCATCCAATCCCTTTGTGATTCTGAGTTATCCCTTGCCACAGGTAAATTTTTAAAGCTTGTTTATTTTAAATTATTAAGATTCATTTTTCTTACTATTATTGATATAAGGTAATTTTTAATTAATTTCATTTATAATTTCAGGATCCCAAAATGATATAAATTTGGCCAATGCATTACCACCCAAAGATACTCTTGCTACACTTTGTCATTCGATTTTAGAACACCTTTCAGAAAAAGATCATCCATTAACAACAACATTAGCGGCAATTAGAGCTCTTTTAGTGATTATCGAACATGATTATGGCTTTCAACAGTTGCGCATAGGATTAGAAAGACACCACCCAGAAGCTCTTATAATACTTTTTAATAAAATAAAAGAACATTTGAAGGTGAGAATAAAATTAAATATGATGCCAAAAAATAAAATTAAAAACGCTAATTCTTCATTTTTAAAAATCAATTTTCTAATTAATTTTATTTTTAAATTATCTGTCTCGGTTCTAATTTTAAAATTTAAAACTTATTCAAATAATCAAATAAATAAAAATCGAAATATTAGATATTTTGATAAATTATTGAAAGCAGAATTTTGTCTTAAGTCAATAAAAACTTGAATTTACAATATTATTTAGAATATTTTTTTTCTTTTTGTTTAAAGGATAACAACAATACTGAATGTCTTTCATTGTTGACAACAAGTTTAGAACTTGTTCGGGTTTGCTTATCTTTAGATCCTGAAGAAGATCATGTATTTAGAACTTTGACACTCTCTGTAAGTGAATTAGCTCAAATGTTACATTGGAATTTTCATGATAACGAATCTTCCTCCGAGGGAAATGTAACTCATTCTGAAAAAAACCTCCATTCAATAATTATTATTGAAAAACTTTTACAGGTACATATATACATGTTATCAATAATATTGTAAAGAAATTTTTGATTATTTAACCATTTTTTTAACAGGAGTTAATATCAACCCCTTCAAATTGTGACCAAGAATCTATAGAATCACTTTATGAAAATATTTCTAGTTTAATTAGATTATTAAATGAAGAAGGACAAATCAAATCGATGGACCAATCAAATAATGAATCTTTTAATAGCTTTCCAAATCTTTCTACACCAGATACACTTTTAGTTCAATTTGCAATGCGTCAAGTTTATGTTTTAACAAATTCCTCGGAAATAAATGATGATGAACGATTAGGATCAGCTTATTGGTTATCAATACCTTTAACAGAAGAAAATGAAACTGAATCTGATTTGGAGGTCTCTCAAAGAGTAAGTTTTTTTGATGTTCATATATATATAATACATATAATATATTATTCGTTTCGACATAAATGATAACATATATGAAAATAATATTTGTAAATTGTTTATTTTATTTATTCAAAATAATTATAATGTTATATTTTCATTATTTAATTTTGTTTCTTTTAAGGTACCATGTGATTTATTAGAATTATCAAGACAGCTTATACCTGAATTTCAATTAGTTAGTGAAACTGACAAAATTTGTCGACTAAATAATGACATTGAACCATTACCAAATTCTTCTACTTCTGGAACATCGACGACACAAAATTCTTCTTTAATTGGTGTGGTTCTTGGAAATAATGGAAGCGACCCTATTGCTCAAAATTCTTCTAGCTCTACGAATGTTGAAGCTAATAAGACAGGAAGACCTTTTGGTAGATTTATAATTCATTTATTATTATATCTATTTAGAGAGATATAGAGATATATATTTAATTTGTTTTATGAAATAAAAAATATTTTAGTGGCACCGATGCGAGGACGTGGAGGAGGATTCGGCCGATCCATACCTTTACAAAGAGGAGGCGATTTATTCCGATCTAGGCCGCCCAACACTTCTAGACCACCATCTCTTCACGTAGATGATTTTGTGGCACTTGAAATAACCGGTCAACAACCTACAGGGCCAACTGGTTACAACAAAATGTCAGCAACTGCCAGTTTATTAGTAAGGGGTGGTCCTGGGGGTGTAGGTGCTTCCCTAGGGAATGTTGGGGCTAGTGGATCTGGTGGCGGTAATGGCCCTCCAATGGTTAGCATTTTAGGAAATAGAAACAATGTGGGAAGTCGAGGAATCGGGCCACGAAATTCAGGGCGTTTTTTTGGAGCATCATCACTATTGTCACCTTATAGTAGAAGACAAGAAAATGGTAGAGGTATGTTATACATTTTTTCATTTCATTTCTTATTTATATATCAATTTAAATTAATAATACATTAAATAAATATAATAATAACTATATTTTAAATTGAATTAATTGATGTTTTTTTCGTGATTAAAATTATTTGTAGTTATGTTTATTTTTTAATTTTTTATTAGCATAAAAGTCTAAAAATCTTTTAAATTAAGTCTTTCAAATTATATATATATATAAAACAAGTAATTATCTTTTGATTTATTTTATTTATTTATTTCAAGGAATTTCCAGAGGTATTGGAATGGGAATTCGTTTAAATAGTGGAGGTGGGCGAGGAAATACTATCTCCTCTACGGGAATATCCATTTCTTCATCGGTTTCACTTTCAAATCCCGCCAATGTATCTAATACTTCAACAGTTACTTCCTGGTCCCCTGAAGTTCTTATTGGTTCGAATAGTACTGGCTCTGGTGTAAGTGGAAGTACCCCCGTTGGAAATTCAATGGCAGTACGGGAACTTAGAATGATAACCTCTTCAAATACATCATCTAATCGCAGTATAGGCGGAAATGTATGGCCTTTATCAAAATCCACTGCTGGAGAACGTGGTATAGGCGTTTCAACAACAACAAGAAGAGATTTGTTACCACCAAGGCATTCACGAACATTTCCAAGATGAAAATATGTATATAACTTACTATTTTTCTTTGGAGACTTTCTTACATTCATTTTATATTAAATATTATTTTTTAAATATATACTTATTTATATAAAATACATATATATTTATTTATTTTATAAGAATAAGTATATATTTAGATTATATAATATTTGTTACATGTATATATTATTAAAAACAGACATTTACTAAAAGGAAATGATTTTACATAATATATTCACTTTATTTACCTAAGTAATTTTTTAAAATTATGAACTAAAAAAGTTAATTATCAATTTTATTTTTAATAACTTTTAACTTACTAACATTTCAATACCTATGGTATTCGATTTTAATTACAATTTTAATATATAATATATAATTATATATATTAAATTAAAGGTTATTGTTTGTATTTTTCAAAATATATTACAAAAAAAAAATCTTTATACATATAAGATTAACTACATATTTGCTTATATACTTTATTTGTTAAGATTTAAAATGTAATATAATATAAAAGAAAATCTCATTAAATGAAATCTATCTTTTACCAATTATTTTTTATTTTTTACTAGTATTAAATTATTCTTTCTTATTATTCACTCTGTTTATCTAATGAAAACAGCAAATTATATATATATATATTTTCCTTAATTTAATTTTGGAATATTTGTTTGTTTTAAATAGGAAAATTAATTCATAACAAATAAAATCTTATTTTGTAAATCAAGTAAATGAAGAATAAATTCATTTTTTCCATATTTGAAAGGACTATTGACGTATTACTTTAGAAATCCTTTACAAAATAACATTCCAGGAATAGGCACTCAATATCAAATCAGATTTTTACATCATACTATATTATTTTAATAATATACACTGCCCCGCAACAAAAGTGACGCACCTGGAAAATTTAAATTTTTTCCCCTTCGTTCTTTTTTTTTATACTTTAAATCTTATTTATATTAAAATTTATCTAAATACTGATAATTTGTAATAGCTTTATAAAGAAAATAACATTATTTAAATTAAAAAATAAATTTATTTTAAAAAAATACATTTTTGCAGAAACAAAAATTAATTTTTTTCAATTTTTTCTGTAAACAAAAAGACGGCCATCTGGTCCTATATAAATTGAATCTGGATTCATCTGAAAGATCATTTTTACAGCTCATTTCATTCTTCATTTTAATCATACTTTCAAAAAACTAATAAACAACATTAATAATTTATTTAATTTAGTCCCGGTTTATTGAACTATTTTTAAATTAAAATTCTATAAATTTGTGTAGTTGTATAGGTCCATTAGATCATTAAGGTTTGATAAAAATGCAAGGTTGAGATATTTGTAGATGAAATTATACATTAACTAGAAATTCCCTAGTTCTTTATTTATAAAATAAATATATAAATTACAAATAAAATCAAATTAAAAAGTTTTCAAATTCTTTTGAAAACCATAAATGGATCTAAAGAAATGATTTAGTAACCTTTCGATTTAAGATTGTATATTTTATAACAATAAACATGAAAAAATGAAATTTTTTACAGGTTTTTTCATCAGCATATTCTATTTTCTTTTTTACCTCTGATGTGAGACAAAATAATGACAAATTATATTGCAATCCTAGTTTGTTATTTAGTATCTAGTCTGGAAATATAGTTCAAACTTATTTTCTCATTTCTTTTATAAACCTTTCTTCAGTTTTTATATACATTAAGACCCCGCTTCACGCGTGGGATACGTTCCATCAAACACCGCTAAACGAGGCTATCTTAACATGTAAACAATAGGGTTGGGGATATATAGAAAATTGGTTATAATTATGTTTTTTTTAATAAAAAATAAAACAAAACATTTATTTTTCTTACAAAAATAAAAACAATATAAACGAATATACTTATAAAAATAAATAAAATTCTAAGTCAATCAGACCATTCAGTCTATTTTGTGTTTTCAATTTTGTGCCTTTTTATCTAGAAGACATCTAATGTAATTCTTCCTTTTGGATAAAATTTGTCAAAATTTGGATCATTTTCAACAAATTGGTCCATAATTTAAGTTATCGTGATCAAACTCCTTTTTACAAACGCCATTGAAAGTTCTTTTTGCTCTTCTTCGAAATCACTACTAACAATATTTTTGTTTTTTAATTACTCAGTTAATTCTTTGAGTTAAATAAAAATATTCAATAATAATCTAGCAATGTATATATATATATATAGAGAGAGAGAGATTTGAGTCACACTTGAGAGATCTCAACATTTTTAAGAAAATCTCTTCGAAAATTGAATTAACCTGATTAATCGGAATAATCTGAAAAAGTAGTGTTGGGTTGTCAATCGAAAGTCATGAAAATTGAAAGATTGAACAAGAAAATAAATACTAATTGTTTATCAGGTAAGTTCTATATAGCTTACATAACTTACTATGGTCTGTGCTTACAACGCTTGAAGTTTAAGATGTTAAATATTTAGTTTCTAAAACGAAGTTGGAAAAATAAAATATATTTAACTCCATACAATTAATAAATTCGAAATTAAAGAAAAATTAATTTAGACAAATTTTATAAATTTAAACATAAATAAAGTTATTAAAAAGTATATATTCATAATATTTAATAAAATGCAGTGATGTGGGAGTTGTCGGGACATGAAAAAGTACTGGAACGCGTTCCGGTTCTGAAAAAAGATAAGGGAACGTTCCCCTCCCAATACACCACTGATCAAATGTAAGTTAATTATAAAGGTCAATTCGCTAAGGAAAATTTAAAATAATGTCTCTGTGTGTGAGAGAGAAAGAGAGAGTATATTTAATTAATTTATTGAAATATATTATATGAATATTTAAAAGTAAATTAGAAACATAAATTAAAAAAAATAATATTAATATATTCCACTATTTGTATATCTATAATTATAATCTATTTTAAATTGTTAAGAAGGAAATTTAGAAATTTTAGGTGCCTCTTTGAAACTTGGATTAATAAATGCAATGGAATTGGGTAGAAGACAACTTTATAAGTTTATTCAAATATATTCGGAGATGATGATAATAATATTAGAGAAGAAGGTTTCAATCGGGCAAGGAAGAAACTCTACTTCATCAAAATTATTATCCAAGTGTATCAACTTTAATTTCTTTACAACCTTTATTTTTCTGGTTTTATTATATACGACATTTTGGGTTCGACTTTGTGGAATAGGAATAAATTTGAAAATAAATAAAAATACAAAAAGAAAATGAAGTTTTTAATATTCTTAAAGTAAAATAAATGAAAACCTATTATGTACAGATTTTCAACAAAATACTGCATGCATTCCTCAGAGGGTTAGACCCTGTCTAGATGCGAGGAGTGGCAAATGCGTCTGAGCACCTTTACTTTTATATTATTAAAATTGAAAGAGAATTGTTATCGATAATTTTTAATATATTTTATTAATATTTCTTAAATGACTCAACTACATTAGTAATAAATAAATAATGATTTAATATAAATAAAATCTCAATTTAAATAACTTCAATTTGCATAATTTTTGTGGAGAAATATATATTTTTCCAGTTTTTTATTTTACTTACATATATATGTATATATTTAATACATGTCATAAAATCTAAGTTTCTGGGGACCATTTAAAGTAATATTTGAAAATTGTTACAAAAAGCGAGATTAAATAATATCGAGAATAAAAGAATAAGTATAGGTAAATAAAATTTTGAATTTTTTTTTAATGATTTAATTATTATTAAAATTAAAATGTTTTTATTGCATCTCATCAGAGATGAAATTAATAAAATCTGAAGAGAATAAAAATATATGATTTAATCTGAAGATATTTCTAATATATATGAAAATCTATAAGGTTGCTATGGTGATTTAAATAACTAGTAGTTAATTTTCTTAGGAATTGATTAACGTCAATTCTTTTCGTTCCTTTAGGATTGATAATGTCTGCATAGAAGAGGTTCAGGAATGAGTTCATATACCATGAATAATTAAGGAATTATTTTTGGAAATGAGATATTGTCTCTTTTTCTTCCAATATAAAGGAGAAGTGAGAGGAAAAGATTTCCACCAAGGCGCACGCGTTTCATGAGGCAGACATTCAATGGAAAGGAGACCACACCCTTGAATTTAGGTTCAACAATTTCAGGTTACCCCTCTTAATATTATTTTATTTCTAATCTTGATCTCATTTATTAGTCAGTAGAGATCAAGACTTTTAGTTAAAACAAAAACATAAAGATATAAAATAAAAATTAAAAAAATGGCTCCTAAACGGCAGGTAGTTTTTTTCTCAGCATTCCTATTTTTCACTTAATTAAAACAACACTTTCTTAATTAATGAAAAATCAAAACAAAATTTATTTCAAATCGTTAAAAGAAAAATATTTTTCTTTTATGAATATATAAATAAAATATATATAATTATATATATATATATAGTATATAGCATATGATATATGAACATACAAATTTGGAATATATATATATATGATCTTTAATTATACCTATATATTTTCTTTAAAGACAGATTGGAATTTCAAAAATTTTAAATTATTTAAAAATGTTTATGCTTATTTTATCTTTCCATAAATTAAAAAAGCAATATTATAATAATTATTTAGATTTTTCTATTTATACCAGAACATATAAGTACTTATAAATAATATCTTAATCTTACTTCTAGAAGTTATTATTTTAATTAGTGATTATAGTACAAAATCTAATAATACTACTACTATACTAAAGTTTATTGTATTTATACAATAAGCTTATGTTGCTTAATTTAAAAATTATATTTTACTATAAAATTTTATTAATAAGTATTAATTAGTTTGTCATTATTAATATTTAAATAAATGGCTTCTAAAAAAGTTAAATTAAATAATTTATCTCGTGATACATAATAAATTATTCTTCGTAATTTAATGCAAAAAGACAAAATATTTATATTAAATAATTTTTATAATTATTTTAATTTGATTATATAACAAAATCTAAATTTTTCCTTTTATTATATTATTCCAAACAAAACCAGAATGCATTAATAAATTTAAATAAGAAATATTTTTGATTATAAATAATTATTATAAAATTAAGATAATATTGAGATTTGTTTAACAAAAAGTTATAAGTTATTATATACTTTTATTTATACCTAAATAGCAAGATTTATTTAACGATATTTTTATGACCAAAAAATTTGTTAAATGTTTTTATTGTTTATTAAACCCAATCAGGCATTTAATGAAAGTAAAAAATAACTCGTCTAATTTTTAGAGAAAATTATTAAATTTTATAATTTATAAATTAATTAAACATATAATAAAAAAATAAAAAAATTAATCCAATTCTCCCATTATTTAAACTTTTGAATTTATAATTAAGATGAATAAAAAAGATAATACAATAAATCTTAAATGTCAAAATATATAAATTATCTAATCGACGAAAATAATAATCTAGGCCATTATTAAAACGCAAAGTAATTTGGAATATGAATAAAATATCAATAACTTTTCTTGGTGCGTTTCTCAGCACATGTTGCATGCACACAATGCCATCTCTAAATAGATATTTATTATTTTGAATGAATGCGTCTTTAACCTGTGATTTATTTATCTAACTTCATATATATATATATTAATTTATCTTTATAACTATTCATTTTAATGAGAAGATGTCACGAATATATCATAATCATATAATGAACGGATCATCTAGAAAAAACAAAACAAGATAATTGATCCTTATCTGTATTTTAATATTTCTTATTATCATACAATTTTTTCTATTAAAAAAAAATCAAAATAATTACAAGTTTAAAACTTTTCGTTTTAAATATACAATTAGGATTTTTTTAATAGTTTACTTAAAACTTAGGGATGCAATTAAAAGTTGTTTAATTTTTCTTGTAGGTACATTAAATATTAGTTGATTAATTCTATAACTTTCTATATACCTAATTATATATATATATATATATATATATATACAATTTCTAATTATATTCAAATTTAGAAAAAAATTAGAATCTATTTAATTTAAAAAAATTTTATAATCCTTGTTTTTATAAAAGAGATAATTTACATATAATTTTTATTTCAAATCATATACTTATATTATATAAATATTAAATTATTATTTTTTTTATATTTAGATTATAATTAATTTTACGTTCATTCGTTAGAATTCACAAAATTCAGGAAAAAATTCATTATTAAAAACTATACTTATTTTTTACGTAATGGGATCAATTAGTCCTACCCTAATATACCCTTTTAAATTAAATAAATTAATAAATATATTAGGTGTCAATTATAATGATATTGATGTTTAAAATTTTGAAAGAGAAAGTTGTTTCAAAACTTCTTTATGTCTTTTTTATTTGCATTTTTTTTTCTTAACTTATTATTTATATAATTGAAATTTTTTAAATGGCTTTTGTTTGCGATATTTTATTGTTGCTACTTTTGTGGCCTAAATAATTACTTACAAAACTACTCTAAAAAAACTACACTGAACTTAGTATAACATTTGAACTTTTAATAAAAAAAAAAACAAATATTAACAAGCCAGATAATGTAAAAAATTGTATTAAACAAATGATTAATTTCATATTGAGAAATAAAGAAAAAATATGGAATTTTTTTTAGTTTGATGTGAAAAAAACTTATTACTTAATTACTTAATATATTTCGTAAAAACTTAAATTTTATTTTCTATAAATATTTTAATTATTCTTTTCTAATTTAACATTTTTCACAGACCCAGTAGGGCGGTTCTAGACAAATAAAAATATATTTATTTGCTTAATAAATAGTATTAAAATTAAAAAAATAACAATTAAAATAAAAAAATAGTATTTTGCTCACCAACAAAAAAAAAGATTTATAATAATAAAAAAATTAATTTTAACCAATTTGTATTAGTAATTGTATATTATTTGATCAATTGATTTCTTATATTCTAAGTCCATTTTGAAAAATTAACTAAATCTCTATTTATATTTTTATAATGATATCTGAATTTGTATTTCATTTGTTGTTTATATTTTGTCAATATGTTGAACTATAGAGAAGATTCAAAATATATAAAAATAAAATAATGTTGAAATCCACCTAACCATAATAATTGTTATGGAAATAAAAACTATTAGTAAATAATAGACTACCTGCCAAATTATACACAATGATTTCTAATTTATCCTCGTTGATTTTTTTTTAATAAAAGAAAATAATTTTTATTTTATATTTTATTTAAAATAGCCTACTTCTCGCTCAAGAAAGATGGCAGGAAAAAAAGGTCCGGCAGTTCAATTACAATTGGAGATAAATACTGATGAAGAATGGGAACAACTAATGCAACGGAAAGGGCTTATAGGTATTATTTCTTCATCATTAAAAAAAAATGAATAGCTACAAATATTTTTTTGTTTAAAAAATTCCAATCCTTTCTTAAAATGAATGAATTACCTTATATTTTATGGAGTTTTTCTTAAAATAAACATTATTTATAAATTTTAATTATACAATTCATGTCCCCCCCGATTCCCTATCCCCCTAAGCCAAATTCTCGGACCGCACTTCGGTATATTCAATGTGAAAAGACAGAAAGGAGGAGTTCATCAAAAAAATACATATAATTTTTAGAAAATAATACTTCCACTTCCTAATTTATAAAAAAATAACTGGAACGTGATTGATAATCTATAATTTTAAAAACTTTGTTGTATGATCGTTTCTCTATTCAGTTCGCATTTATACCGACCGACGATAGTAAGGGAGGTATTGTTTTCACAACAAATTTGGAGATGTGGAGATTTTTACATATCTCTACGAATGCATTTTGTTAACAGAAAAAACTATTTTTAGCATGATGTCTGTCCGTCCGTCCGTATAGATGTGTGTCCGTATAGATGTGTACAGCTTGAACGGCTCAACTGATTTTGATGAAATTTGGTGTATTTACTTACTGCATCAGAATGATGAATTGATCAACTTTTGGTGTATATCCAGAAACCGGAAGTGGTAGTATTACCGATCGACGATAGGAAGGGAAGGGTTATTTTCACACTAAATTTCACATGAGGAGATTTTGTTACATATCTCCAAAAATCATGCACTTTGTATTGGTTTTATCCTCGGGAAAAGCATCTTCATTAGTTTTTTCTTAATTTAAAATTATATGACGTCACCCAGCCCTTCATGACGTCACAGACAGCTCCTACTTATATATTATAAATAAAATAAAATTAAAAATATTTATGTTATATGCCTATCTGTTATTTAGTGCATTAATTGATACATTTAAATTATTTGAAATTGTTTCTGTAGCTGGAAATTAATTTATTTCAAACCGTCGTCGGTTCTGCGCCTGGCCACAGGTCAACTTATTATATTTTAATATTATTATTCTTGATAAGATATATATTTTAAAATAAATACTTATTTTTAAGAGGGTGGTTAATTTTTATTGTTATTATTATATGTAATTGTTGTTTTTATATGAAATTCGAAATTTGGACATCAAATATGAATATATAAAAAATAAGTTGACTTGTGGCCAGGTCTGAACCGACCGACAGTTTGAAATAAATTAATTTCCAGCTACAGAAACAATTTCAAATAATTTTAATATATCTATTAATGAAATAAAAAACAGATATGGATATAACATAAATATTTTTAATTTTATTTTATTTATAATATAGTACCGGGACCCCGAGCCTCGGCTCGGTACTTAAGTTAAAAAAAATGATTCATTATTATTAGATTTTGCTGGTAATATTAATACCTGAGACACCGAGCTCTCGCTTATTTATTACAATTATTAAATGTATTAAATAATATTTTATTGAAAAAATATTAAAAATTATAAAACTATCTAAAACTTAATTAATAAAAGAACTATGAATAAATAAATCACGAAAATAGATTAAAAAAAATGCACGCGGCGAGTTTCGATCCTTCGAACTCGGGGAGTAAAAACAATTCTTCTAACCATTGGTCTAAGATATTTAGTTTAGTTTAGTTTAAAAAGTATGTTTATTAGCCAAAAATATACAAATATATGTCTTTTTCCCCATAACATATAAAAGGGATTACATGACTTTTTCTTACAGCTAATTGGTGACTCCAAGGTCGTAATTATCTATACATGTTTCTTTTTTATTATTACGCTAATAACTATATTTAATATTACAATTTCAATGTGTAAATTAATTATTATTATTTTTTCTTTATCTAGGAAAAGGCTATAAAAACCTAGACTATATATAGAGAGGTAGGGGTTTGGATGAGGGATATATTTACAATCAGGAGGGACGTGGGATGGAGTGGAATATTATCCAAACAAATTTATTTATCTTATTATAATAATTTTTTTTTTTTTTTTTTTTAATTTAATTTATTTTATAATAAATTCATTGTTTCAGTAAGGTGACACGCAATTTGCTAACCCGCTAACCACCAGCATTTGCTGTACATTTTGTTTCTATCAATTTTATCTCTATTTGGTACTGATATGCTATACTTCAACGTTTCATAATTGACACTTTCATTTAAATAAGGTTCATAAATTATTGATTTGTCGTTTTTTCTCCTGTTGATATGGTAAATTAAGGGAACAGCATTTTTGTTCTGAATGTAACCTTTTCCATCTAAGTATATAAATGCTTCTGGGGGTATGAATCCCGTTATTAATGATTTTTCAAAATATTTATTATTTTGAAATACTGAGCTATTTATCAGGCTATTGTTGACTGAATTAGGTATTTGGAGGTAGTGATTCCTAATTAGTCCAATAATAAAGTTATCTATTCGATTAATATTGGCTTCCTCGTATATTTCTCTATTACTAATATAATGGAGATAATCAGATTTGCTTGAGCGGTATTTCCCCAGACATGATCTGATGCACTTCCTTTCAAATATCCTAATTGACTCCATTAATGAAGCATTTATATTAAAGAAAATGTTACATCCATATGTAATGATTGGGCGGATGAGTAGCTGATAACAGATGATTTTTATTTTTGGGTTAAGAAATTTATTGTAAAATAGTGATTTATGTTTCATAAACGAAGCCTTTGCTTTCGATAATTGATTGTGTATGTGGTTATTAAAATATAAATAATTGTCCAAATGCAATCCTAGGTATTTTACCTGGGATTTATTTGGGATGGCAACGTTATTAAAATTTATTTGTAATTTTTTCCAGTTTTTTTTGAGACTTCTGTTTCCTTTGTCGAGTGTTGATCTAAATAATGGTTCTAAATCTAAATATGGTTTCGCATTTATTTGTATTAATTTTTAATTTCCAAGTATCATAAAATGAGTGGATTTTTTCGAAAAGTGATTGAAGTTCCTTCTGAATTTCTAAAGGATCTTTACCCGTGACATACACTATCAAATTGTCCGCAAAGGCTAACGCTTTTCTTTGTGGCGATTCGTTTAAATTAAAGCATATTAAAATGTCACTTATGAAAATATTGAATAATATAGGCGAGGTGACGGTCCCTTGCTGAAGTCCGTTTGGTATTTCAAATTGTCTAGATGAATTTACTGATTTGTTTGAAACTCTAAAGGTCCTATTCTCTATCATATTCCATACCATTTTTATCATGTCTCTGTTGAATCCTTTTTTAATCATTTGAAAGATCAAACCTTCTCTCCAAACAGTGTCAAAGGCTTTTTCAACATCTATTAAGCAAGCCCCAACACTTTCTTTTTTATTTAATGCCCAATATATATCCGAAGTTAATTTTGTTATTGCATGTATTGTCGAATGTTTTCTGCGAAATCCGAATTGCGCTTCAGGTATAATCTCCTTATCCTCACAAAATGCAACTAGCTTTTGATTTATTACCCTTTCAAGCACTTTGCCTATGTTCGGAAGAAGACTTATTGGCCTGTAGTTTAATAAAGATTTAGTGTTATTGTTTTTCTTTGGTAGTGGTATCACCTTGGCTTTTTTCCATGCTGATGGAAAATATTTATTATTTAAACAATTATTAAAAATTATGGTGTATGATTCTATGAATTTAGTTGGGAGTTTTTTTAATACTAGATTTGGAATGTTGTCAAAACCTGTCGAAATTTTATTGTTAAGTGATCTAAATGTATTTTTTATTTCCTTTTTATTTGTTAAAATGCTATTTTCATCTAATTGTGGGTTGAGCGCTGTGTTTTCTTTTGAGAATTCAATTGTAAATGATCCTGACTCTTTTTCCATTTCCCATTTCATTTTATCAGTGTATTGATGAATTATATTGATGTGACCCTTTTTACCCATGCTATTGTTTTGCGAATGGACTTGAGAGAAGTGTGAACCCAATGAATTTAATATGTCCTTTTCATTTCTTATAATAAAGTTATTGTTATTTTTTTCAATTGTGTTTTGGTCTATACCTTTTTCTAAAGGTATTTCTAATAAGGAAGGGGAAAGGTTTTCTTTTCTTCTAAAAATTTTATTTAATTGAGGGAACATATTTAGAGAATCGTTTACAGGAATATTTTCAATTTTGTTTTTCCAATGAGAATTTATAGAAGACTCAAATTTATTCTTTAATTGATTTTTTGTTTCCGAAAGTAACGCTTTGAGTACCTTATAGTCAGTTTTTCTTTTGTCAAGCCCTAGATCATTGTACCTGTCTATTTCTTTTAAGAGAAAGTTTTGGAGTTTTTGTAGGGTCTTAATTTTAGAATTTATATAACGTTCAACTGAGTTTTTTGTTTAAATTTTGGAATTGTTTTTTCAATAGCTTTGCAAATTTTTTCTTCTAAATTGGTTATATAACTATCAATTTCACTTGAATGTAAGTTTTTGTCGGGGGGGAATTTTTAAGGGATCTTTACCTAGTATTGTTTTGAAATTGTTCCAGTTTGCTTTTTTGAAATTATATTTATTTTTTATTTTGGACGATTCAATTTCTAAATTTTGATAAGAGTTTTTCCCTATCATAGCTAGAATTGCATTATGGTCGCTGTCATAAGTTATGGAGGGGAGCAGTTTATTACCTATTTCATTTGTTAATAGAAGTCTAGCGTCAATTATGAATAGATCTAAGTGAGAATTCGCCCTGGGGAATGAAGCTTTTTTCGAAGTGTAAATTTTTATTTTATACTTTATTTCATTGTTTAGGATCCATTTATTCAATTGATTCCCTCTTGTATTGTTTTTTTTGTTCAACCAATTTGAATTTTTTGCATTTAAATCACCACCTAAAATATAATAATTTGAGTTGTTTTCTAGATTTAGATTATGAAATAAGTCTTTCAATTCTGTAATAAATGAATTAGCATTACCTTCAGGTGCATACGCTGCGATGATAAATTACCGTTTTTTAGGCTAAGTTTAATTATGGTTGTTTCTAAGATTTTTTTATTTTGATTTTCAGTTATTATATTGTGTTTGATTGTTTTTTTTATTATAATTGCAGTTCCCCCTCCTTGCCTCGAATTGGGTCTGTCAGTTCTAATAATTTCGTAATTTTCAAATGAGATAAAATGCTTGGAATTTAATTTTGTTTCATTTATTAACACAATGTCTGGATCGAATTTTTTTAAAAGATTCAACAGATTATAACGTCTTTGATTCGATATGATAGAGTTAACATTAATTGTGATTACTTTTAAATCATTTAAATCATTTGTTAGGACTTTGTTCATGTTTAAGGCGAATGTGATATTTTTTCAAATAATTTCGCAATGGCTAATGAGTTTTTTTCAATACTATCACTCATTTTCATTATGCAAGATTGCATGTTGATAATGAGGTTTAGTAAATCATTATTTTGATTATTATTGGAATTAGCATCATTGTTACTAGGAATGTTATTGTTTGATGGTTCATTTTTTTTAAATAATTGTGAGAAACTAATATCAGATTTAATATAATGATTTATATTTTCTAATTTTTTTTCTCTTAATATTTTGTTAGATTCCTTTATTTTATCTTTGCTCTCCTTGTATGAAATAATTTTCGGGCAACCCTCAAAGTTTGCGGGATGACCTTTATCATTACATCTCACACAATAGAGATCTTTTTTATCTATCTGGCTATTTTTTGGAATATCACATTCGCCCGGACCATGAGGTTTATTACACTTGCAGCATTTGTAGGGGAGGTTGCAATTTATGACTAAATGTCCCAATGTTTGGCAATTTTTGCATATCAGTAAGTCATTTTTAATAATTCTTTCCCAACGGACTGCTTGATAGTTTAGAAATTTAATTTTAGTAATTTCAGCTGGATTGGAATCCGCTGAAATTTGGACAAATAAATGGGGTATTATATATTTTTTTCTTTCAGAGACCTTTGTTTTATATTGCTCTACTTTTAATATCTTTTGGCCGCTTAAATGTTTTAATTCTTCTCTAATTTCACCTAAATCAGGGGATTTGTATAAACCCTTCAGAAGAAAGGCGTGATTTCTTTCTCCCTTTGGAGTGTATGTGAAAAAATTCACACCGCTCTTCCTCAGAATTTCCACTATTTTATTAAAATTTAATAAATTATTAGTTTTAAGAGTTATTTTATCCTTAGATATATTTTTTATTGTGAATTCCTTAATATTTTCTTTGGTTAGCAAATTTATAATTAATTGCGTGTCACCATACCTGATATTAATTGGAGGCGTCTTGGTTGAAGTCATGCTGGCTTCATTATTTGTAGATTTTTCTTTTTCTTGTTGAATACTGGTCGGCTGACTGTTCGATGAAGATGCTGTTTTGGTCGGTGAAGATGCTGTCTTGGTCGGTGATGATGTGGTTGTGTTTGTCTTGGTTTTTTTTTGCGGCAATTGTCTTTTCTTCTTTATTTTTTTCGTTAGTATCTTTCCTTTTATGTTTTCTTCCCGATACTAACGTGAGTTGAGAGTTTTCTTCCGTTTCCATTGAAGAATCTTCAATGTCCAGGACATCAAATGGATTTGATCTTGCTAATTTTTGTTTGAAATTTAATTCCTTTTTAAGGTTCGAATTTTCTAATTTGAGACCTTTGATCCGATTTTTAAGATCTTGTAGTTGTATTAACACTTCCTCCATTGAAAAAGGCATAATTACTTTTTTTCTTAAAGGAGTGTTGGGAGCGATCTTCTTTTTTTTTTATTTGAATTTTTAACAAGAATTTCCTTTATGGATTTTCTTGATAAATCTTTAATTTTTAATATTTTTAAAGATTTTTGTTTAATTTGGCTGATGTCAAGATTAACTTGAACATCAGATTTGATTTTGTTTGAAGCCTGTTGAGATATTTCGTCAGGCAGTTCACTGTTTATTTCGGTAGTGGTGGGGAGCGGCAATTTGTCCTGCTTAAGGGACACAGGTCAGGTAGATGTTTACCCTTCGAGCGCCTAAACTAGACTGGTGGTCTAAGATATTTTGATAATAAAAATAACATATTTTTACCATCTTTCGAAGACATTTGTTTTGTTGTTTTTTTTTTTTTGAGACAGATTAATAAATATATATATATTTTATTAAAAATAAATATTTTTAATTTTATTTCGAAATTAAATAATAAATTTTAAAATATTTTAAATAAAAAAAAATATTAATACAATTTCAGTTAAAAAATAAAAATGGATGTCATGTGACGTCACCCATATATAATTTTAAATTAAGAAATAAATAATGAAAATGTACGTTTCCTGAGATGTGATCAATAAAACTCAATTTTTCTTTATAAATACTATATCTAGTGTGAATTTGAAAAAAAAAATCGTTAGAGCGGTTTTTGAGAACCCATGGCTATATATATATATATATATACAATTTTAGCTAGCATAATAAGATAAGATATATGTAAGACTAGGCTGTGACATCATGAATGGCTGGATGACGTCATATAATTTTAAATTAAGAAAAAACTAATAAAAATGATTTTTCTAGAGAATAAAACCACCACTAAGTGCATGATTTGTGGTGATATGTAAAAAATCTCCTCATGTGAAATTTTGTGTGAAAATAACCCTTCCCTTCCTATCGTCGATCGCTAATACTACCACTTCCGGTTTCCGGATTTGCACCAAAAGTTGATCAATTCATCCTACTGATGCATTAAATAAATATACCAAATTTCATCAAAATCCGTTGAGCCGTTCAGGCTGTACACATCTATACAGACGGACAGACATCATGCTAAAAATACTTTTTTTCTGTTTAGAAAATGCATGATTCGTGGAGATATGTAAAAATCTCCACATGTGAAATTTGGTGTGAAAACAATACCTCCCTTACTATCGTCGGTCGGTAAAAACTTCTGACTTTTGTATATGAAAGGACAACGTTTATTAAGTCGGTTTTTGCCTAAGTGGGATAAAGGTATTTTATGATCAGGATCCTCTCAACCTTAATCTTGATTATCTAGATTGGAGGTGCTACTTTTTATTAAGTAGCTCATTTCTTCCCACTTTTGATCCTGGAATCTTGGTGGACTTAGTTCCATAGACTCAAGTTAGAGAAATTCTCTTGCCAAGCCCGGGACTAAGAGGATGTGACTCAATGGCGTTGACCCCCGGACTTATTAATATGAATACGAGGGTGGGATGAAAAGTTTCCGACCTGACCAAGAAAAACGATGTTTTTAAATTTTTTTTGCTATATTTTTCAACATAATCTTCATCAACACTGATACATTTCTCATAACGGTGTTCTAATTAATTTAATTAATTAATTAAATTTGATTTAATTTAATTTAAGTCTCATCAACAGTTATGAATCGACGCAAAAATTCGTTTGGATTACACCTACAGCGCCAAATTGTCGTTAGAAATGGTTTTTCGAAGCAATTTTTGGTCTAACGTTAGGAAATGCGGCACCCACATTGCACATAGCTTTCCATATTCAAATGGTTTTGCAAAATATTTCGCACACGTTCAGCTGACATCGTACAGGTCTCAGCTATCTTGAATTTTAAAAAAATAAAACAAAAGAAAAATTGAAAAATATCGTTTTTCTTGGTCAGGTCGGAAACTTTTCATCCCACCCTCGTATATTCCTCTTCCAATTCAAATTGATTATCATTTCGATTCAAATTTTTCTGATCCCTTTCAAGACATTTAAATATTTTTATTAAATTTATAATTAGTATTTAAAAGAATGATCATTTATTTTTAGTTGTTGATGTTTATTCCGAATGGTGTGGACCATGTGTTGGTATGGTAGGTAATTTGAAAAAAGTTAAATTGGAAATTGGTGGAGATTTAATGGTACTTGCAATTGTAAGTATTATTTAAATTTTAAGACTTTATTATTTTATTTTACTTTTATATCAAAATGGATATTTATAAATTTAATGAAAAATGTTGTAGGCTAAATCGGATAATATCGAGGCACTCAAAAGATTCAGAAATAAAAGTGAACCAACTTGGATGTTTTTCGGGGTAAGTTTGAATAACCTTATATTATTATGTGTGCGTATTTGGTGTGTTAATATATATATATTTTTAAACAAAGAGTGGAGAATATGTAAACTTAATGTTTGGAGCAAATTCCCCTGAATTGACTAAAATGCTTATAGAAGAGCTTGAAAAAGAGAGAAAAGCTATTGAAGGTTTAATTGTGCGGGAAGCAGTAAGTATTGTATAATCAGTTTTTAAAGAATAATGTAAACAGATATTTATATAACATATATAACCTCCGTAATATATTTTTTCGTTTATAAATCAAATTTTTAAAATTGATCAACTTAATTAGTAATAAAACATATATATGTAGACTTCAAAAAACATTTAAAGAAAGAAATTATTTAACGAAATGATAAGAATTCATCAAATGAATGTAAAATGGGATAATAATTAATTTAAAATTGATATACAAAATCTTAGTGTTGATTTTTTGAATCTCATCTGAACTGATATTAAAAATAAAAATCTAAATTAAAGTGAAATTTGAATAAAAAAAACAGTCCCTTATTCTTTGCACAGAATTTTACCCAAATTCATGTTAAAATATTAAGAGTATATAGAATTTACTTAATTTATAAAAATAATTTCAAATTATTTATTTTGTTTAAATTAATTTAATACAAAAATCTGTTTCTTTATTATTATTATTTTAAATTATTTAGATTCCACCTGGTCAAATGGCTAAAGCAGAGTATATAAGATGGGAAGCTACTGAAAAAATTAGACTAGAAGAAGAAGAAATCCGTTTAGCAGAGGAAAAACGTAAAAAGGAAATAAAACATTATCGTTTAATAACGAGATTGAAAGCATTTTTGCTGGATGTCTCCATTATACTTCATTTTGATTTTGCAACGAGGCCTTTACCTGATCCCGAGCCAGAACCCGAAGAAGAACCGGTATTTGAGTTAGAGGACAATTTACAAGAAGAAGAAGAAGGGGAAGAAGTTCCATTAGACAACGAACAAGAAGGAGGAGAGGGTGAAGAAGTATTTATTAATGGGTCATATAATCATAAAAAATTGAAAATATAAAAACTCTTAACGATTTATTTATAGGGAGAAGTAGTTGCAAAGCCTGGAGCGAAAATTGGTGGATTTCCAGAAGAACCTGAACCAGAAGCGGAACCAAAATTAAGCCCTTTAGATATGTTAAAAAATTTACTAAAAAAACAGTCCTATTCTATCAGTCGACAAATTAAATTAGAAATGGGTGCCAAAGAAGTTGCAGAAATATTTAATGTCGATCCAAATTCAGTAGTGAAAATTGAACTTGAAGTAAGATAGCAATAACAAATGTGCATTTTATGCGTAAGAATTCTTTATTTTTACCGACCGACGATAGGAAGGGAAGGTATTGTTTTTACACCAAATTTCACATGTGGAGATTTTTACATATCTCCACGAATCATGCATTTTGTTAACAGAAAAAAGTATTCATAGCATGATGTCTGTCTGTCCGTCCTTCTGTCCTATATTGCTTGAATGCTCGATGGATTTTGATAAAATTTGGTATATTTATTTAGTAGCATGAATTCATTAACTTTTGGTGTATATCCCGAAACCGAAAGTGGTAGTTTACAAAGTATTAATTTTATATTCATTGTCGGGAATTTTTCACATAAAATATAGTAATAATTAATATTTGAGTAATTAAGCTAAAAATAAAAACCAAGATAATAATAATTTAGTCATTTTAATTCAAGTTTTAAACATTTTTTTTTATACTTTATATATATATAAATATATGTTTTTTTCAAGTCGTCGGTCGGTTCTGTCCTGGCCACAGCTCATTTTTTCTTTATTTCTGTAGTTTTTAATGAATAAATATTTTGTTTTTTGATTAAATTTTTATGTTTTGGAAAATGCCAATAAAGTTTAGCCTATAAATTCACAAAAATGAATAAAATGATATGTAATTTTTGTATTATAACATTAATATTTCATATTGTTGTAAATTACTTATTTTATTAAATCAATATAAATTTATTTTCTAGGGACCTATTCATTTGAAATTAATTGAAAAGCGTCGAGAACATTTGTATTATGAAGATCTGGATGGTCTACCTTATGATCCAATTAATAAAGATAATTTAGATGAAATTTATGCAATGGTTTATGGCGTTCCTCCTCCACCAGAAGTAAGTTTTTCACTATTTTATTTATTTTATATATTTTTTGTATTTCTAAATAAAAAATAATTCTCATTTATTGGAAGTTTATGGAAGTGGAAAAAATTATAAAATCCATTCATCATCAATCAATTATTTATAAAAATCTTGGAGGGCAGTGGCGTACCTAGGGGGTGGCGGTGGGTGCGGTCCGCACCGGGCGGCACTTATCTTGGGGCGGCATTTTTTATATTTAGTTATAGTTGTAAAAAGCAACTTATTCATTTCATATTTATTTTTTTTCTTTCTTGAATAATAAATGATTATTATGATTATTATAAGATTAGTATTTGATTTATATAAATTATGATTAACTATATGATTTCGAATTTTATTCCTCGGTGTATATAAATGCATTTTAGTGTAAATTTTGAATTCTAATTCCAAGAACAGGATAATAATTTTATTTTATTGTATTCATTAAAATTCGTTGAATTCGTAAAAGCATCTTTACGATTTTGTTCGGCAAAATGATCTTCGTTCTACAATGAGTCAATTAAGACTACAAAATCTTGCAATATTGTCAATAGAACAAGAAATTACAAATAATATAAATTTTGAGAGCATTATACACGATTTTTCTAGTATGAAAGCTAGAAGAGTAAATATTATATAAATATGTTTACGAGTGTATACAAATATGTATAAAAAAATTTACTCTGTGTATTAATTAATACTGATTAAATAACTTAATAATTTATTTATGTGTATTAATTTATAAAAACCACTATTTGATTGACTTATAGTAGAAAGGGCGGCAAACCGGAGATCGCCCCGGGCGGCAAAAGTTCTAGGTACGCCACTGTTGGAGGGCCTCTAAAATACTTTCTAGTATATAGCCAGTTATTTTTATTTAAATTAAGTAAACTATAATTAAACTTATACGAATAATTTTTAATTAAACATTCGATGATATATTTGCTTTATATGCATTTCGATTGATACACCATCATCACAAAATATCTTCTTAACTTGAAACTTCACGATGGTTTAAGTAAAAATTATTCTTATTAAGTTTACTATTAGTTTACTTAATTTATTCAAATGGTTCAACTAGTACTGATGGTTATATGTATTAATTTATCTTTATTTCATATGTTGCCTTTATATATATATATATATATATATATATATATATAAATATTTTTAATTTATAGGAAGAACAGCTAGCGAAAAAAAAATATTTCCCGCATGAAGAAATTGAAGTAAAGGAAGGTGAGGAAGGTTCACCTGGTTTAAGAGGTCCGAAGCTTGAAGAGAAGCCTCCAGAAATTTTGGATGATGGTGAATTAAATTTAGATTTAGAGGAAGAACAAGAAGAGGAAGAGGAAGAAATAATTGATATGTCGAGACAACCTTATGCAACCGAGGATTCCTTAGCTGCTACAACTTGTAACCTAAAAGGGCTAAGATCATTTTATACTCCAGGGACAGCAGGAGAGAAAGTGAATTTAATAAGAAAGTATTTTGAATCATTTGTGTCCAGATATTATGAACCAGAAATTAAACCTCCTCCGCCTGTCATTTTGATAAGTATGTTTATATTTTATTATAAAAATAAAGTAACGAATGAAGAAGAATAAAAAAAAGATTCAATAAAAAAATTTAATATTTTATTAAAATATAAGAAAGAAAAAAAATTAAATAATTTTAATAATGATAAATTTATCATTTTCAGTATTTAGTGCACATGATCGTCGCCCTATACATCGATTAATTGAGACATACCGTAATAATATCATGGCTTATGGTTATTTTAATTCTTCTGATATAAATAAAGCACAATTAATGGCTAAAAAACTAAGACATTATGAGGCTCTACCCTATTCAATAAAGAAACCATTGTAAGTTTTTTTATTCTACATATTTTGTTTACGGGGTTTTATTTAACTTGCTTTGTTTTCTGTCCTCCTTTTTCAAATCTAGTAACTCATTTTTAACACAGTTGCAGTTGACCAATCGAACTAAAACACTTTTAGGGATGACAATACGAATATGAAATAAAGTTTTCATTTTCTTAATTAATTAATAAATGTTAAGCCATCATTAAATATAATTTATAATCTCAAAGTATATACAAATAAAACTTAAAACCTTAAAAATTTATTTACTAAAAAATTAAAAATAAAATAAATAATTAAAAAATATTAAGTTACAGTGTTTTATTTATAAATGCACTAAACTAGAAAATAATTTTTCTCTTAGCCTCAATAAGTATATTTTTCTTAATGATGGGGTTGTAGGTTGTACAATGGTCCGCCTTTAAATTAAAAATGATGACAAAATTAAAAGGCAATAAACGGCAATAAACAGATCCATAGAAAATTAATTAACTAATTCATTTTAATTAGGCTCTTTATTCAAAGTATCTAGACCATTGTTGTTGAAGTAGGCGGACCATTGTACAACCCCATCATGAAGAATATAATTATTGAGGCTAAGAGAAAAATAATTTTCTAGTTTTTAGTGCATTTATAAATAAAACATTGTAACTTAATTTTTTTTTAATTATTTATTTTATTATGTTTGATTTTTAAATTAATATAGAAAATTTTAAATGACAATTAATTAAATTAATATATTTGTAGATTCAATCTGAATTTTTTTTTCTTTATAACAACTTTCAATTTATAAATGTATCTGAAAATTAATAATAAAATTAAAAAGGTTAAAGGTAAGTTATTATTAACAACACTTGGTGATTTATTTCAAGTTGTTGTTAAAGTTTTATTTAACTTTATGATAATATCGTCAGAAACGCCATCATCAGAAGTTTGTACTATACTTCTTGAGTTCTTATTAAACTTAATAAATTGAAAGTTGTTAAAAAAGAAAAAAATTTCAGGTTGAATCTACAAATAATACAAGTTGTCAGTCCAATCTTTAAAAATTTAATTAAATCAATATATTTCTTATATTTGATTTTTAATTCTCATCAATTTTTCCAGTACTGATAAACTGATAGTGGTAATTAATAAATCAAAAGAAGAACCAATGTTAACATTTGTGAATGCTGTTAAACCTGAATATATAACTCCAGAAACCATGGATGGAAATGAAGAATACCTTAAATGGTTCCCAATTGAAGAGGAAAAGAAGGTAGAAGAAGAGGATACGAAAAAACGCAAAAAGAAGGCTGAGAGTATTTCTTCTTCTGGAGATGAACTTGAGGATGATGCACCTGATTATTTATTAGATTCTGAATCGAGGGAAAGATTGTTTGAACTAAATATAGAAGAATTAGCTCTAGAAGCAGCGGCTGAAGAAGAAGGCATTTTGGATGAAAAATTGGAGGATGAGGAAGCAAAAGACCAAACTTTGTTAGAAGAACAAACAGAAAATGAAGAAATGGATAACGAAGAAAATGAAAATTTGGAAGGGGGCGAGCCTGAAAATACAGAAATTAATGAAGAAAATAATCCCTAAATGTATAAAAATAAAATTAATGAAATTAATGATAATGTAATCAAACATTTGAATTTTTTTTATAAAGTATATGAAATATATTTTAACAAAAATAAAAGAAGATTTAAACATGATACATTTATTTATATAAGAAATCTTAAACTAATTATATTACAATTTTTAATATTTACAAAAATGAATTTTCTTGTAAAAAAATTGTTATGAATAAGAATGAATGAGCTCATTTATTTAATTTTAACAAATTTAATTATTATTAATTTGAAAAAAATAAATAAATAGTTAAATTAAAGTTTTAAGATATACAAGAATAACCCGATGGTCAGAGTTCTTTAAAAAGAAGAGTTTTTATACATTTTATAATGTAGTTAATTGAGAAAATTTCTTTATATTTAAAAGAAAAATTTAGATTAATTATTATTTGGAATTAATTTTAATATTATAATACACGGAAATTAAATGAATAATAATTTGTAAAGTTATCGAAAAGATTTCTGTCAAAATTATTAATAATGTAATTTTCATGATCTGAGATGGGTCAATAATGCAAAAACTAATTATAATAAATAAATATATTATTAAATTTGTATTTATAAACATTTAATTACATTCACGTATTTACTGTTTTTAACTTGAAACGAATATATTTTATTACTAGTAATCAAGAATAATATAAATGTAAACAAGATATAGTAATATGTACTAATTTTCTCTATTATAATAATACTGATTTTAACAAATGTTTTCAAATAAAAAAATATCAAAAATCTTATTATTAAAATTTAGAAGTGTTATATTGGAATATTATTTAATTTTTGTAGATTTTAAAATATTTTCATATTAAGATAAGACGAACAAGAATAAATTAAAAATGAAATGTTAATACAATAGTACTTTTAGTATTAAATATTTAAAAATATCTAATTAATGCATAAATGCAAAATTAGCAAATATATATATATATATAACTTTTCACTTTTTATCAATAGATAAATTGGTTAGACTTGCTAGAAGATCTCTTACATCTGTTTCAACTTGTTCTTTTGTTTTCGATAATGTTAAGCGATTGGCAAAAGCTCCTATTAACTCTGCCTCACAACCACGACCCTTTCGAGCCAGAAAAGTTTGCATCATTTCTATTACTTGTTGTACCTATAAAAATAAATTAATTAAATTAATATATTATATAATCTAATCGAAATTTCTTGATTTAATATTAAATTAATTTAAACAAACTTTGAAAATAGATAAATACATTTAAGTCGGTATTATTCAAAAATGTTGGTGGAAAAATTATTTGGTTCTTTATATGTATAGTATATTTAAAAAAAATTAAAATTTATTGAAGCAAAGAATAAATTGAAGAAGAAAAAGATGAACAAAATTTATGCGTTTTAAGAACTCACTATAATTCTATTTTTAGTGGATTCTGTTTTGTTTTGTATGATATGGCTACGAAAAAGTTTATAAAATTATCATTTTGTATTGGATAAGATCAAATTTTAAACTCAAAATTATAATCTCCATTCTAATATTTAGTTTCATTGAAATGTATAATTATTATTTATATCATTATATTAACATTAAATCTTAAAAATAATTGAACTCGAAATCCGATATTGTATAATAAATAATAATAAAAAAAATAATAAGTTATAAGAATAATGAAATATATATATATATATATATATTCACTTGCCTGTTCTTTAAGTTCAATAGAGTCTTCAGATTTATAAGTTTGAATTAATTTTAATTTACTTTCTGCTAATTGTAATGGATTTCTTCCAAAATGATCATTACTAGAAACATCGGTTCCAGCTTTTAATAATAATGTAACAACAGATACATTATTTGTACATGCTGCAAGGTGAAGAGGCGTGTTTCCTAAAGAATCCCGTTGATTTGGATTTGCACCATATTCTAGTAATAATCTACAAATGAATAACATAATAAATATAATAAAAATAAACATATATTCTAATCCAACAATGACTTTTCCTTCCAATATATTACATATTATACTATAATACATATAAGTCAAAATTATTTTACCACCTGACAATATCAGAATAACCACGGCATGCTGCCAAATGAAGAGGAGATCTTTTTTGATCGTCATAACTATTAGGATTAACTCCTGCTGACAATAATGTTTTAACATATTCTACGTCATTTGTGCAAGAAGCGTGTCTTAATTTACGTTCGTCTAAATATACAAAAAGAAGTTAATTATTAAGTTATTAAGTTTTAATAATAATTTATTTACTCATATTTTAAAAATAATATATTTAATTTACCTAAAGGTGTTTTAAATTCAAGATAGCTTCCATAATTCCTTAATCGTTCTTTTCTTAATTTTCTTGATGACATTTTATACAAAGAAACGACATACCCTGCAAGCATAGTGTATATTGTTAATAAAAATTTCGTTTTTATTTTTATTTTTTCTTCATTTTACAAATAAATATGACCTTACCTCCTCCACCGCCACCAACTACTTCATAGCCGGTGCCGAAATTCAAGGAGGAGGAGGGTTTGAGATTGCAGAAGAACAGACCTGCAGGAGGCTCCAATTCCAAAGGCCATGAAATATCTGGAATTTTTAAAGAAATATCTTTGCCTTCTGTAGGCTGAGGGCACTCAGCTTTAGATGACGATGAAGCTGCTTCTTCACTCATTTTTTCTAAATGTTTTAATTTTAACGAAATTCGAAAAGGGGAATCTTCTACATTTAATGATGGTGTTCCATGTTCATAAGTTGCAAAAGCACTACTATCATTACTATCGTTACTAGTTTCAACACCTGAATCTACCGATGTCATCGAGTAATTAAAATAACATTTCAAGTAATTATAAAATATATCTCTTATCTAAAACCCTTTTTTCTAGTTATCTCTCTCACTCTCTTTATATATATATATATATATATATATATATATATACAATCTGTTTTGTTAACAAAAGTTTTAAATGAAATCTTGTGGAAAGATGTGAAACAGCGTTATTTAACGTTAAAAAATTAAAATAAAAGGTTTAAATGATATTTATAAATAACTTAATAAGAAATATCTTTTTATATAAATTTAAAAAATAACAGATTTAACCAATATTTATTCTATAAAGATGTAAAGAAAACACGACTGCATTCGTGAATATTCGTTTGTCTTCGGAATTATTCGTAAAACAAGTTACCAACACATTTCAGTACTTTCAAACAAAACAGATGATCGTCATTGAGTCATTTGCATTATCTATAATTTGAACCTTGATTGTTATTGTTATTAAAATTTTTACAACCTCGTTCACTAACGCTATAGCACAATTACCATTCAGACTAACAATCAATAAACCAAACCAAACTTCACTATTAAAAGATAAATTTAAATATAAGATACTGTTTAAAAAAGAATTAATACTTATATATATATTTAATTATTGATTTAAAAAAAAATATTTAATAAATTACTATAGGAAAAATAAATAAAATTAGTGATCTCATTTTCAAAAGATGGTATTGGATTATGATGAAAATTCATCCCGGATTAATATATATTATGCTACGCAAATAACCAGATTTATATAATTTATCATAAGTTAATATTATAATATTGAATTATGTGTTAAGGAGAATTTTTAAAAGTTAAATGGCCTCAATCAAAAAATAAAATATCTATCATAAGCTGTATAAAAATATACAATCTGGCCATATACAAAATATAATATAAAAAAAAATCAAATTATAAGTATAATGGAAATATTTTAATTTAATAAATCAGTCAGCATTAGTTTCTTAATTAAAATAAATATATGTTTGAAATTTTAATATTATAGTTATTCAAAAAAGATAATTCATAATCACATGTTATTCTTTAGAAATTTTAATAGTAATAAAAATATATTGTTATTTTTTTTTTTTTAATTCTTAGTACAATTCTATATATTAAGATAAAAATATGTGTTTATTCATTATTTGTTAGTTAATTTTAAAAAGTGATAAAATTCTTAAAAACATTTACACAAATATCAAAATTTAATAATTTCTGATAAATTGGATTATATTGATTGGAATACATATCGCTCCGTATTATGACCAAGTAAAACCACTTCTTTAGCTAAAGGAATTCGTTTTCTTAAAAAAGAATTATCAAATATTTTACTCTTTACATATACAGAGCCCTTTGAAGTATTACGTATCCAGTGGAGTAACTAGGGGGGAGCAGGGGGGGGACATATGTCCCCGGGCGCCAAATTTAGGGGGCGAAAAATTAGGGAAGCCAATTTGGAACAAAAGAAGAATTAATATTGAAAGTTAAACTGTATTTTGTGTAAGTCAATAAATATTATTTATACACTTATTAAAATCTGTTAAACCTGTTTCGTTATTCATCATTAATAATCTTAAAAAAAAAATTAAATTATATATATATATATATATATATGAAAGGGGGCGCTGATTTCTTAGTTGCCCCCAGGCGCAAGAACCTCACGGTACGCCACTGTTCGTATCAATGCTTGAAGTAGGATTTTAACCGGTAAGAGTCTATGAAAAGATTCTTAAAAATATAAAATTTAAAAATAATTATATTAATTTCTGGTTACAAATTTATATCTCTAATAGAGCAATTATCATTGGGTGAAAGTAATAGTAGAACACAATTCAAATTCTTTAAATTTAAGCGCCAAATTTTCCTTATTGAATAAAATACCAACTAAATGTCAATATCATTGTTTTATTGATTATATATAATACAATTTTTATTTAAATTTAAAAAAAATATTTAAATAAACTATTTTTTTAAGACTACTTTACTATAAATAATTTATTTGGATAAATACTTTAATATTTAGTGAATTAAATTTAAACATAGATTTTTGTTAGATTAGGTTGGTGTAAATGAATTTTTCTCATTAAATTTATAACGTATTAAAATTATATATATATATATATTGATATATATATAGACTCACTTGCTTACTGGCGGTTTTTTAATCAATTTGCTAAACCTCCATATATATACCTAATACTTACAACTTTGATATTTACACATTTATTTCTTACTCTTGTCTGATATAGTTATTTTTATTTATTCCAGTGAGTAATAGATAATAAATCTCAAATACATTCTTGATTATAAAGCTTTAAAGAATTTAAATAAATCAACAGCCACTATATGTAAATTATTTATAGTTTATTTTATATTTTAGAAATGCCTAAAGAAAAGTCAAAACGTGATACTGATACTTCAGATTCTGGACCTGAAGATGTATAAATAAAATTGAATCAAATCATTTTTTTATTATGTTATCTATCTAACTCTATATAACTTTCACTTTTAGATACCTCCTCCAAAAAAAGCTAAAGGCTCTAAATCTTCAACATCAAAACAAAAAAATGAAGAAGATTCTTGGAGTTTAGAGCAAAGAAAATTTGTCAAGGTCAGAGAGTTTAAGGGCAAAATCTTTATTGACATTCGAGAATATTATGAAGCTGATGGTGAACTTAAACCTGGAAAGAAGGGTATATTTTAGATTTGCAACACATTATATCAAAATGATTTTAAATATACAATAAACCATCGCAATTTATATTTTTTAGGCATTGCACTTAGTCCAGCGCAATGGATAAAATTAAAGGAAGCAATGGATGAAATCGATGATTCGATAAAATCTAAAAGCTAAATTTTCTTTATAATCTATATAATGAATATATTAATTTAATTTTTATTTAAAATGTATTTGTTTAAAAATAAAAAATAATTCAGATTTATTTGCATTTTAATAATTGAACTACATATCAAAATATAAATAATTACCTTGTTATAATTTTATTTTGGACTTGGGATTATAGGATTATAGACTATAAAAAAACATTGTATATATAAATAATCATTAATTACCTTTATATTTAAATATAAATAAATTTATAAATATTTATACATATAAAAAATAAAATAAACAATTTAATGATAAAAAGTAAATCTTAAATAATTGCAAAGGTTGCCTAAAAGTGGTTAGACCCTGAAAGATAAATAATACTAGATAAAAATATATATACTTAATTACAAAATTTACCTTTAAATATCATAAAACTTGATTTTTATAAACCTAAAAAATTTTTACATTTTTTTGTTTTATCAGCAAAATATTTTGTGACGAGTTTTGTTTGCTGTTGACTGAATATAATTTTTTGATTTGAGAATGAAATATATAAAAAATTTAATTCCTGATCTTTTTTATAAAAATAAATAAAATTTTTAAAGAGTGATATATATATAATATAATAAATATATAATAGAGAAATTTTTATCACCCAAATTATTTTTTGCAATAAAAGTGAATATTCTCTTAGAATTTTTATACATTCGGGATACAATCAGTTTTGAACTGCAGAGTGATAGTTATGCTCTACACAAAACATCATTTTATTTACTAATTGTAAGTATGGATCATTGGGTTTGAAGCGTTGATTGTGTTATCAATAGTGACACGGCCAGCAATGAATTTAAAAAAGGTATTTTTCGATTAAAACCACAGGTAGTGAAAGTGTTAAAAAATATAAATATATATAGAAAGTTTCTAATGATGGTGTTACTACCTTAATTTCTGATGTATATTGAAATCCGCATAAAGAAAGATTTGAAAAAAAACTTGAAACAAGCGTGTTAATATCTCAAATATTTATTTAAGGATATTTTTTTAATTTAATATTTTTTATTATAAATTTTCTTGTATTTAATTAATTCCATCTTCTCCCTCTAAGTTTGTCAAAACACAATAACCTAATTCATATACCCAGTGGCGGATTAAAGGTCCAGAGCGCCCTAGGCAATCACTTTATAGGCGCCCCTGTGTCGGCCATAAATGCCCATCATAATACTATAAATTTTAAAAATTCTGAGCTCGCGCGCCCCTTGTAACTACACGCCCCTAGGCACGTGCCTAGTTTGCCTTACGGATAATCCGCCTCTGCATATACCAGTATTTTTCTATAACTTCAAGCATTATGAATTTTGTGCCTACGAACTATAATCTGCGGACAGCATTGGTTTTCTCTATCTTTTGAAGAAAACTGCTACAGAATCGCATAGAATGCTTGTCGAAGCATACGGTGAACATGCTCTTGGCAAAACTCAATGCTTTGAATGGTTAAAAAATTTAAAAGTGGTGATTTTGATGTGAGGAACAAGGAGAGTGTGGGAAACCACCGAATAATATATTATAAGCTACTAAAACCTGGCGAAACCGTTAACCAACAACAAATGATCGATTTGAATCGAGAAATACGTGAAAAACAACCGGAATATGCTAAAAGATTTTGCTTTGTTACCCCCACATAACTTTAAAATTCTCTTTCTTTTCAGCAGGTACGGCTCTATGTGTAATAACTGGATGCGTCAGACATTAATAAATATATTTTTTGTTTATATTTTATTTTTTGTAATCATTTTTCCATTAAACTAATGATAATTTCTTTTTTTAATTGACTAATCATCAGCATAATGAAGAGAATGATTGTCGTAACATTTAATTTTTTTTATACATATATGCATATCAAAACGGCCTGCAGTTCAAATAAAATAAAATTTAAAGAGTTTTTTCTTCATGAGGAAATTTTTCCTCACATAATTTTCCACAAAAAAGGCCCGAAATTTGATGATATATTAACATTAAGATCAATGGAAAATATAATGTTTAGGTACATCCAAAATGGCGGCTGTGACGTCAGATAGGCGACAAGTTTTAGACGAAATGTTCACTCCCTACCTCCCTGGTCTTTTCGCAACTGGAGTGGAAAGAATGTGGTGCCAAATTTTGAGAATAAAATTTTACTTTTATTTTATATTAGGGTAGGTTTTATAAGGAACACATGCAAAAAGGGCGCCAATTTTAAGTTTTTTTTAAACCCGGTTCAATTGAATTTCTATATTCCATTTAATCCTACGGTCCTTTCAATAAGATTTGATTTGTATAAGGATTACTTTATTATTATTTATTTATATACCTATTTCTATATTTTATTTTAACGACAAAACAAACTAATATATTTGATTTGTAAAGAAAAATATTTATGATTGATAAATTAATCGTCCCCTGAGAAGTAAGAAATTTCAATTTATATTAAATTTAAGAATTCTATTTAATTGCTCTAATTCATAATAATAAATACAAATCCATTTCTATTTATATTACTTAATATAAGATAACTTCTTTAAATATATTTCTATAAATAAATATATTTGTTCTTTTAAAGTAAATACATGTGTGACATATGATCATTTTAGATTGCTATGTCAATTTAATATAAAAATTAGATTAATTTAAACAATTTATTATTTTTTTCTATATATATTAATGAATAAATTTTATGTTCTAAATATCTAATTTCAAAAGCAATACGAATAATTTTATAATAGTGATGTCTTTACATGTAATATCCAGATAAGCCAATATAAATTATTTTTTTATCATTTTTATTCTTAATATTGTTTTTATTTTATTTTATTTTTAGGAAAATCATTTAAGTAAAGAAATTAAACTGAGTAAATTTCTGAGTAGATTGTTAAGGCATTCTGCATATAAAGAAGGTTATGCAATTACATCTGATGGCTATTTAAATGTTCAAGATATTTTAAATCATTCTTTTATTAAAAATAAATATACCTTAAACGATATAAAAGATGTGGTTTCAAAAAATGATAAACAACGATTTACTTTGAGGGAATATTCAGGCAATTTACAAATAAAAGCCAATCAAGGACATTCATTTCAGGTACCTCAATTGGAATTAATAGAAATCATTTCATCGGATCAAGTTATCAATATTATTCATGGTACTTATAAAAAATTTTGGAATAAAATTAAATTGGAGGGATTAAATCGCATGAATCGTATACATATTCATTTCTCAAGTGAAGAACCTTCATCTGCCAAGTCTGGAATTAGAAAAAATTGTGAAATCCTTATTTATATAGATATTAATAAAACTCTTAAAGGTAAGTTTATTTATAAGAAACAACAAATTCTAAAAGATAATTTTATTATCAAATATAAATGAATAATAATATAAATACAGTCATATTATTATTAATAAAATTTTATAATTGTCATCTTATATATAATTATCAGCATTATAATTTATTAAAATATATACTATAAAATGCTATCAATTATATTCCATCATCTTTTAATGATTATTGGTTTTTTAGATGGAATAAAATTCTTTCGTTCGCCCAATAATGTTATTTTAAGTCCTGGTAATGAATTAGGAATAATTTCATCAAAATATTTTTTAAAAGTTTTAGAATATCCTTCAAGTATGTAAGAAAGTATTTTGTATAATAAATGAATGGTTAATGTTTACTTTTCATATTTTTAATATTTTTTTAAGATAAACATTTATTTTACTAATTATCATTTTTATATTGAAAATGGAACATTTCTGTGATATTTGTAAATGTTCTTTGCCCGAAAGTGCATTGAAATCTCATATAAATGGAAAAAAACACAAAAAATTCATTGAAATGATAAATAGAAATAAAGTTGGAGAATTAAGCATATTCATTGGAGGTATTGATTTATATAAATTTATATTTCAAAAAAATATTTTTCAAATTATTATTTTAGGTTTTCCTTCTGGCACTAGTAAAGGTGAACTACTGAACTTTATAAGTAGATATGAAAAACCCACCGAACTAATTCTGCATAGATCAGGATGTTCAGCAACTCTACAATTTGAGAAAAAGTGAGTATATAATAGAGTTAATAGTTATATTATTAGAAGGTGTGTTTTCCATCCAATATCAGTGAGTTTTCTTATTAAAATCTCATTTGCGCGGAATGTTGTCTATACAATCTTTTAACTGAAAGAGAAGAGAGTTTAATAACATGATTATTGTAACCTAAGGGAAAATGTCATATGTGTAGTAGAAGGAAGAAGAAAACATGTGTGAGAAAAAGGCAAATATTTATTTTCAAATAATGTAAAAATAGAATAATTAAAAAAGGATTTAAAATGATTATATACATTTATTTATATATAAAATTATATAATAGATTACTTGGAAATAGAATTCTAATTTTACAAAACAAATTTTTGTTTATTTCACTCAAAAGGAAATAAAATGCCGGCTATGCAAATAAATGAGAATATTCAACTTGTTATCAAATACTTGATACAACCTTTTAAATATTGTTTTTCATTTTTCAGGGAATCTGTTTGTAATCTATTATCTAAAATATTATTCTATAAAAATAGAAAGCTTAACCTAAGACCATGGCAGATTCGTGACAATGTAATACTTCCTAAAGAAGGTATCCTCACTTATTAATATATTATTATATTTAGAATTTTCGTTCAATAAATTAAAAATTTTAATATTTAAATTTTAGTTACAACATCCAATTATATATCTTCTTGCGATTTACTAAAAAATTGTGATACTTATCATGAAGAAATTAATGTAATATTTACAGAAATTATTAATGTTGATTATAATAAATATCATCAAATATGTCAAGATAGTGAAAATATTCTAAAAAAACATGGCTTTCCAAAAGTAATAATTCACCCTTTTGGATCTGTAATTACTTCATTAGCATTAAAAGATAGTGATATTGATATATACGTCGAATTAAGTAAGTTTTTTTACATTTTTTGTTGAATATGTATATACGAATAATACTAACTAATAGTGTTTTTCAAAAATATTTCTATCTTTTTTTAGATGCAGATATAAATGAGAAAAAAATAGTATATAGAATAAGACATCACTTTTTATCATATCAACAAATTTTTACAGATATTTTAGCAATTTCTAAATCCAAAGTTCCATTAGTTAAATGTACACATAAACCAACAAATACCAATTGTGATTTTTCATTTAAAAATGCATATGGTGTGAAAAATAGTCAATTAATTCAATATTTTATAACATTAGACAAAAGAATACGGATTCTAATAATTATTGTTAAACTTTGGGGTAAAATTTGCCATTTAACTGGACCAAATAAAATGTCTAATTATTCTCTCGTCATGTTAGTTTATTTTTATTTACAACAACTAAAAGAACCCATACTTCCAAAAATAACAACATTGCAATCTCTGGCTTCAAATCCTGATATTATTGACGATTGGGATTTTCGTTTTTCGAAAAATAATTCTTTTTTACCCCCTATAACAAATAATCAATCAATTCGTGAGCTCTTATTAGGATTTTTTGAATACTTTTATTCTTTTGATTGGGAAAATAAAGTAATATCTCTTCTTAGAGGTGAAATACTTGATAAAAAAGTTTTAACATCAGCAGATACACTTCCTGAAGGTTATGAAGCACTTAAAAACTATTACCTAAAAAATTCGGACCCACAGTTCTTTAAGGATGGAATAATATCCATTCAGGTAATTATAAATATGTTATTAAATAATATTTTGCATGTAAATTTTAATTTTAATATTTTTATATTTAATTAATGTATGATATGTTTATTAAATAATAAACTGAAACACATTGAAAGAATAACGTATTTTTTATATGTATTTTTATTTTGTAATAAATATTTCTTTTACGGAATCAGTGGATATTATTATACCAGTAAAAAAAACATTAACTTAAAGCTTTGAATCTTCAGGCAATAATTGCTATGTTAAAACAGCTTAGCGACGATATAAATTGTCATTTCTTTAATATAACAAATTACATTATTAGAACAGATCGATAATATTATTTTAAAAATAGTATATAGAACTCTCACAATCCAATCGCATTACCAAGTTTTTATTTTACTTTTCAAACTTGGAAATAGAATTACCAAATCAGACAAAATTTAAAATTCATCAAATTAAATATATCTCATTTTTTGCCTTTCTTAACGCACATTATTATGTATGCTAGATAAAATTTATTATTTTTTTTATTAAATAAAATTTTAAAAATATTCTAGGATCCATTCGTGTTAAATCATAATATCGCTGTAATGGCAAATGTACGTTATTTATCGGTTTTTCGTGATAATTGTAAATCTTCTATTGACATTATAAAATCAAGTAAGTATATTAAATAATACTTATGAAGTTCTTATATTATTTTTTTAATATATTTTATATATAAATTTGTATTTTTTTATTTAGATGAAAATGATGAACCATTTTTATATAAACTTTTTACAATACCTGATCCTCCGGAATTTAAAATACAAACTATTAAAAATATAAACATGTTTTTAGTTCTATTAAATCCTAATGATAGAGATACAAACCAACCTCGTAATTTATTCGACTTTTTTGTTGAAACTATTTTAATGATTCATAAAGATCTTTACTATATGGAAGTTCTTAATATAAAAACACAGTCGTTTATGGGGGAAGAGCATTTAATTTCCGAAAATGAAATACCAGAAAAGTCTCAAAGAATTAGTAAACTTTTTTCCTCAACCATTGAGTTTAAAGGAGATTTCCTTTTATCAAATCAGAGAAAAAAATTAAAAAGATACATCAAAGAGAAATTGATAAATAAAGATTTTTTGGACCAAGAAAAAATAATATCACAATTTCTTGTAAAAGAGAAAAGATTTGATCATCATTGTCATTTTAATTTAACTTTAATTTTAGAATTATTTTCAAATTATAAACTTAAATTCATTTATACTAATTCTAATATTTCTAAAACTATTCTTCATTCTTTAAGAGTTACTTGTGATTTAGTTGAATTTACACTTAAAGAATATTTAAATGAACAACTTCAAAAAGTTGAGAAATAATCTAATTATAAACCTGGGGAAAACTTAAATTCATTTGGCTATATAATAATTTTGGATTTAAAATTTATTTAATATTTATAACTAAATATGCAAATAATTGTCTTTTTGAATATATATATTTATACCCATATAAATCTATATATTATAACATTTATTGTTCTATATATTGTATTTTTACAAATAATTTTATTGTACTGATTTATTAATAAACTATATTATTTCTGTGAACCTCTATAAATCCTTTGTAGTTTGATTTACTTTCTTTATTCTTGTTAGATTTAATTAGCAAGGAATAGAAGATGACAAAAGAAGAATATAATATTATTTTTTTGATTTTTGACTCTCCCTTGATTCCAGAGAATAATCATAGCATTTTGGAAATCCCTCAATGGTTTTGGTTTGCCCCGTCATAACAACTCTTTACAGGAGCCAAAACGTGTTGGTAGAATCTTCAGATTCAATAAAAATAATTTAAATAAAATAAATAAATTTCGCTAGTTACAATAACTTATTTCAATTGAAATATTCAATAAACAGGGTCTAATAATATTAAATTATATATTGGATTTATATAAGAGTAGCGGATGGACTTTAGGGAAGCAACCCTGAACGCAAACTTTTCCTCACTCCAATTGAGGAAGTCTCGTCCCAAATCCTAAAAAATTCCTATCTATTCAATATTCAAATCCTTCATATATACACCTCTCACTGGCCAATCCGTCTAGCCAAAGTAGGCAACAACCCCCTAATCATTCAATGCCTAATTCTAACAAAAGATAGAGAAAGCTAGAAATAGTTAGGGAGGCCTACACCCAAAAATGGATAAAAAATAAACTTAAAAAAATTAAAATAATTTATTTATTAATTATTTATTTTAATAAAATTTAGTGTAATAATTAAATGAATAATTAATATAATTCCCAAATAAATTAATGGTAATTAAAATACATTTATTTAAATAATAAAAACTTATTAATTATAAATTTGTATTGTAACGTCAAGGTTAGGCCTTCAGTTATCATTGGCTCTTCTTGTAGGAGGGAACTGCGCGGCCCAATCTAGTAACCAGTCTCTTAATTGGACCGATGACAAGTTTTTTTATGTTTCAAATATCTCATTAACATTGAGTATTTATTTTTTATGTGTCTAGTATAGTGAAAAACAATACATAATTTATCTATTTTACACACACACCTATTAACAAATATAAATATATTTTATTATCCAAGGGGATTTTATAACAAATTTTTTTCAATCAGCCCATCAATAGCAACCTTCCCCTATATATATAATATTATATATAATATATATTGTAATATATAAGCATAAAGGTGCATTTTGGTATGCAAAGGTGGGGGCAAGGTTATTTATTGAACACATGTGAGTCTATATAAAGATAATTCTAGTGAGGGATGGACAATTTTGCCAAGTGGCATTGGAGGGGATGAGGAGCATCTACATTTTTAGAGATAGTTTTTGATCATTCTTGGATAGAGTTGAAGGGAGGTGACTTCATCAGACTAAGTGAGAAAAACTACAAGGATCATCCCGTTGAGGAAGAAGCTGTTGCCTTCCCAGCTAAGATGGAAGATACCATACCTTGAGGAAATAGCCAAGAATCATCACTTGAAGTCCCAGTGTTCCCCGAACTCATTATTGATTTAAATAACAGCTAAGTGGTCGACCCATATTTAAATAATTGCAATTACTTAATGAAACTCAATTTCATTTGATTTATAATCTTACTATTTATAACGGTACCTTATCAACTCTATAATTTCTTGTTATCTATTTTTATAATATTAATTCTTCTATTTTTATTAAATACATAATTTTAGTTTAATTTTATATATGCATTTTTAATCTGAACGAATTAAATTTTATCATTTTCCTTATCAACCTTCGCGGATTCAATACCCAATTATTATTCTAAATTTAGCCACAGTGCTACCAAATTAATTTAATCTTATTTTCAACCCATTTTTTTTTTATAAAACACTATACCTAAGTCATCCAATATACGACAATATATATAATGTTGTTAAATAAAATCACAGGGTGTTGCTTTCTAAAGTATATATATATTAGGTCGAGTCATAAATAACTTCCGCCTAAGTAGTGTGCTTCTTTTGGTATTGTTTGTACACAATGAGATTCCCCTTGATAAGGGATTTTTGTTTTCGCTTAGCAAGTATAAACTGGTCAGTCTCTAGACAACCTCGTTTCGGTGCGCACGTAAATATTTTTTTATTTATACCTTTAAAATGGATAATCAAAAAATACACTTTCGACATGTGATGCTTTGGGAATTTAAACAAGGCAATAGTGCTACAGCTACGGCTCGAAAACTTTGCAGTGTATATGGTGAAGGAGTGATAACTGATCGGGCAGTAAGAAATTGGTTTGTAAAATTCCGTTCTGGAGACATGACCTTAAAAGACGAGCCAAGGATGGGTCGTCCTTCTGACTTTGATGACGATGTTTTGAAGTCAGTTTTGGAAGAAAATCCACGCCAGTCAACTAGAGAGTTATCACAGAAGCTCAATACATCCCAATCAACTGTTAGAATACATTTTAGATTAATTTTTATTTGTTTTTGTGTTATCGAAAAATAAATGTATGAATAACAAACGGAAGTTATTTATGACTCGACCTAATATAAAAAAAACATTTTATTATTTTTAAAATTATACATAATTAATACATTATTTATTATAATATACCTAAAGTAAAAGAAACAACAGTTGAATTTATTTATAATAACAACATTAAATATGAAACATTAGTTTTGAATTTACACTGACTTGTTCAATTCGTGACTCTATAAATACGAATATCAGACAAATTATTCGTTTCCTAAATCTTGAAAGGGAAAGTGCTAAGAAAATATTTAAAATAAATATACCAAATTTCATCAAAATCCGTTGAGCCGTTCAGGCTGTACACATCTATACGGGCGGACAGACAGACGGACGGACGGACAGACATCATGCTAAAAATACTTTTTTCTGTTAAGAAAATGCATGATTCGTGGAGATATGTAAAAATCTCCACATGTGAAATTTGATGTGAAAACAATAGCTCCCTTACTATCGTCGGTCGGTAAAAATATAACTGGTGTATGACACAAAAAACATACTGGACATCATTAGCTGAGGAGATTTAAGATTAAACCTTACAAAATTGACGCCACATGTTAATAATTTATTATTAAAGAATCAGGTTCATCTTTCCCACTAAAACCATTTACTTATTGCTTAGTTTATTATATGTTTATTTTATGTTAAGTCTATTTTATATAACAGATACAAAATTTTATTTTGTGTACGAGTAGTTTTAATTTAAATTCCATATAGCCATATCTGTATATATTTGTGTGTGTTTTGCATCTCTCTTCAACTTCTTATCTTCTCAAACTTATAAACTTACCTTGCTTTTAATCGCTCACTATTTTTTCTTTTCAATTATTTTTATAACATTTTTTTTAAATGTTTTAAAAATCCTCAGAAATTATGTAGACAAGATTACGCAAAAACGGTTTGAGCTAGAATCATGAAATTTGGTATACGGGCATTATTCAAAATTCGTAGTTTTCTATCAACTTTTGAGAAATGTAGCTCAACCGGAAGAGGGTCATTACCTACAACGTTTTGATTTTTTTTCTTCTAAAGTGACCGTAAAAATAAAGATATATGTTTGATAGTTTTTTACATTTTTAAAAATTGTATAAAACTGCTATATATAAAATTTCATCTTGATTGAATCTCGCTGAAAGTACCGGAATAAATTTTTTAACACGTTGACTGGCAATCACGCGTCAGCACTTGACTTGTTGCCACCAACAAATAGCCAGACACGCGCTAATTTAATAAATATTATTTATTAATTCTAATTTATAATTAATTATATTTAATTTAAATATAATATATGTTAATTAATCCAATTTAAATTGCGAGATCGTCGAGTGGAGACACTCCAGCTTATTTACATTTTAAAATTTTGTTTTTTAATTTTCGAAACTTAAATAATATTGATTATTTTATTTTCAATTTTTTTAAAAATATTTTACTATTTTATTGCTTAAATATTTTTTTAAATATATTTTTAAAGAGAATAGTCAATGGGTACGATTATCTATATATTAATTGAAAAGTCATAGGGGCCTCTACATATATTCAACTGGTTTTTAATATCTTCTGCAAAAGTGTCCAGCTTCTGTTTCATATTCATTTCTTCTTGATATACTCATCGGTCTTTTGTCCATCAACTACCTTCTCATTAAATGAGAATAATAATGTTAATATATGTTAATACTACACTATAATAGCAAATAGATTGGCAAATTAGAATTTTTAATTTTTTTTCCTTTCGTTTGTTTGGTTGTTTGCTTATCAATCTTGTATATTCTCAATCTTTGATAACAGTTGTCTACATTTTTTTTATTTGTACTTTACGAGTTAGTTAAATAAATAGGCATTCATTTACACTTCATTTTATGTCTCATAGTTTCCTTATCATTTTATATGTAAATTTGCTCCCTCTATATTCATAGACCAGGATATTTAGTATTCTATGATCATAGAAATTATTAAGGGTAGTAAAATTATATTCTATAAAAAATAATTTTATAACTAATTTAACTAATGTGTGTATAATTATTAGATTCGATTTCTTGAGGATTAAGATAAATTAGAATTTGTTTTATTTTTTTTTTTTATCTTTTTTGATAAGCAATTTCTTATTGACTCTTAGAAATATTTAAATTAAAATAAGTTTTGCAATATTAAATAATTTTCTATATGAAATAATGAATTTGTTTTGTGTAATTATTATTTTAATAGTTCTGACATGTATTTATTGTAAATCAATTATTGAAATTGAAAATGGATATATACGTGGTACATCAGGTATTTCTGCAAAAGGTAGAAAGTTCGATTCGTTTTTGGGTGTTCGATATGGATATGTTTCGCAAAGATTTAAGGTAACTAATAACATTTCAAAATAAAGGGACAACATATAAAAATATATTTTTTTAATATGGCATTGGAATTTAATTATAATTATATAGGTCGCAATTCCTCCTGATACTTGGATAGGTGTATGGGACGCTACAAAATTTGGAAATGATTGTTTACAATTGAATTACGTCACTGAAAATCCAAAAATTTTAGGTTCGGAAGATTGTCTATTCTTGAATGTTTATACACCTAAGGTATTTCATTTCCTAATTAAATTTTTAATGTAAATTGTGTAGATATTAACTGAAATAAAAAATAAAAAGAAAGGAAATAATTTGGAATAAATAAATATCTTTTTGTATTTATTTATATAATATTGTGAAAATATTTTTATTTTATTATTATTACATCTTAACCATGAATTATTAAAATAATTTCCGAAAAATTTATATTTCACAGAATAACACTATTTATTAGGAAACTATTGCGATTAGATAACTTTTTACTATCTCACCAGAGATAGTATTGCGATCACGAAAATTTTAGATATTTCACATGATTAAAAATTGTATAAAACTGCTATAAAGTGACCCTAAAAATAAAGATATATGTTTGATAATTTTTTACATGAATAATAATTGTATAAAACTGCTATATATAGAATTTCAGCTTGATTGAATCGCTGAAAGTTCTGGAATTAATTTTTTAACACTGCAAATCACGCGCCAACACGTGACTTGGTGCCATCAACAAAATGCCAAACACGCACTGATAAATATTATTTATTAATTTTAATTTATAATTTATAATTAATTAAATTAAATTTGAATATAATTATGTTAATTAATCCAATACAAATTTGCGAGGTAGTCGAGTGGAGGCACTCCAGATTTTTTACTATCTCACCAGAGATAATATTGAGATCACGAAAATTTTCGATGTCGAGATTTTGATATTTTTATACGTTTTGAAGGCCCCTGAGTTATTTTGACTAAAGTTGAAGAGAAAAATGTCTGTCTGGGCGTGTGTGTGTGTGTGTGTGTGTGTATGTAGACAAGATTACGCAAAAACGGTTTGAGCTAGAATCATGAAATTTGGTATACGGGCATTATTCAAAATTCGTAGTTTTCTATCAACTTTTGAGAAATGTAGCTCAACCGGAAGAGGGTCATTACCTACAACGTTTTGATTTTTTTTCTTCTAAAGTGACCGTAAAAATAAAGATATATGTTTGATAGTTTTTTACATTTTTAAAAATTGTATAAAACTGCTATATATATAATTTCATCTTGATTGAATCGCTGAAAGTACCGGAATAAATTTTTTAACACGTTGACTGGCAATCACGCGTCAGCACTTGACTTGTTGCCACCAACAAATAGCCAGACACGCGCTAATTTAATAAATATTATTTATTAATTCTAATTTATAATTAATTATATTTAATTTAAATATAATATATGTTAATTAATCCAATTTAAATTGCGAAATCGTCGAGTGGAGACACTCCAGATATTTTTTAAATAATATTCTTATTTTTGATATTAATAATATTTTCATAAAATTTTAACTGTGTGCAAATAGGAAAATATTTAAATTTGAACTTAAATAATATATATATATTATATTATATAGAGCTGGATTACATAAGAAATTTAAATATGATCCATTTATTTGGAACTAACTAATAAAAAAATTATATTTTATAATATGTATAATTCTTAGATAATAAATTATATTTGCTCCTAAAATCTAGATTCATATAAATAAGTTAAATTATATATAAAGTATTTTAATCTTATAACAAGATCTAAGTTTGAAACCATATAACTTATATTTTTATTTATTTATTTATTTATTTATTAAAACTTTGGGAGCAATTTTTTTATATTTTTCTTCTAATAAAACTGTTCCTTATCTCTATAATGAATAAATTTTTTATGAAACTCTATAGTTCACCTTGATATTTAATTATTTTAAAATACTGTTGATTTTTTATTTAGCAATTTAGTACACAATATTTTAGAATTTTTAATAATAATAATTTTATTTAATAATACAATTTTCAATAAATATGATAATTCTATAAATAACATAATTTTAGAACTTATTTGATTTTCAGCTTCCAAAGAATAATACAAATCCTTTAATGGATGTTATCGTCTTCATTCATGGAGGGGCCTTCATGTTTGGTGCCCCAACTATGTATGGTCCTGAATTATTAATGGACCGTGATGTTGTATTTGTCACAATTAACTACCGCCTTGGACCACTTGGTTTGTAATTCCAAATAATTTTAGAAGTTTTTTTTTAAATTAAAATTATTCGAAAAATTAATTATTTTTAATCTATATAAATGTACACATTAACATATAGGAATTCTAAATAAAAAATAAATTGCTAATTTTTAGGTTTTTTAAGTACTGAAGATGAAGTTTTACCTGGAAATATGGGCCTGAAGGACCAAGTTCTTGCGCTTGCATGGATTCAACAAAATATTAAATATTTTGGTGGAAATCCTGAAAGTGTCACAATCAGTGGGTGTTCCGCTGGTGGTGCAAGCGTTCATTATCATTATATTTCCCCGTTGTCAAAAGGTAATTTATAATGATATATCTCATAGGTTTTTTTTAAATATATTATTTTATTTATTAATACATATTTTTCAAAAAAGTTAAAAATATAATTAAACGAATTGATGGTGCGTCAAATGTGAAGACGAATGATCGAACCTCGCGAAGTTTATTAATGAATAATTTTCAGATAATTGAAAATGCTAATTTTTCCAATATAATATCTTTGATTTTGAATTACATACAAATTATATAGTATGAATTTTAAATTATATAATATGCTTATTTTTATTTGTAGAATAATTTATTATTATTATTGTGTCTGTTTTTCGATTTTTTAAATATTGATTTTGATTTCGATTAGAGCTTAAAAATGTGTATATGTAAAGTGGTCTTGGTTTTTTAAAATTCGTTTGGGAACTTGGTCAAATCGGCGGTCAAAGTTGAAAATTCCCCATATATTATAACTACTGTAATTAGTATTATTATAATGTAAAATTATAAAGAAAAAATGTTTAGACATTATTGTAGACATTTTCATTCTGTAAATTAAATAATTTTATTTCATTTAAATAAATATCTATTTTTAAATATTTTTTGCTCTCTCTACATTATTTATCTAATTCTCACAATATATTAAGATCATATAAATTGGAATTATTTATTAATTATTATTAATTATTTATGTCAACTTATTTAAAATTTGATATCTACATGTTATCATTCAAAGAACCTTTATATTTTTTGTTATGTTATTAATTTTATTTTTTTAATATTGGCCTTTTTAAATTATTTATAAAACACGAAAACATTCAAAATTATATGAATAAATAATTTTAAATAATTGATCTCATAATTGGATTTTCATTTTCAATTGACGTTTTGAAAATATTTTTCTATTCATAAAAAATTAAAAAAAACTTAAAACTTTTAAAATTATTTATAAAACACTGAAAAGATTTTCAAGTAAGTATAAGATATTATTATGTGTGGATTCACAATGTATGAAGGGACATACAGATATAGATAGATATAACATTTACAATAATAATATATAATTAATTTACTGATTAAATTAAAATATATTAAAAGTAAGAACACAAAAACAAATAAATGTTTTATCTAATATACTGATTGAACAGCTAGCTAGTATAGTATAATATATATTTACGGAGTCGCTGTATAATAAATTGATATCGTTATTTAATTCTCCTATATATCGAATCGAATAAAGATAAATCTTTTAAACGTTGTGGAAACAATTTCAAATAATTTAAATTGTTTCCACAGTTTAAAGAATAGATATATATCTCACAGGCGGGGACTGTCAAGTCATATCTATTTAAATTAAAAAAAACTAATGAAGATGAATTTTTCCAGAGATGTGATCAATACAACTCAATTTTTCTTTATAAATACTATTTCTGGTGTAATTTTCAAAAAAATCGTTAGAGCGGTTTCTGAGAACCCATTTACAAACAAACATACAATTTTAGCTAGCATAAGAAGATAAAATATTTAAAAAATATATATGCTATTTATGTTTTTGATTAGGTCTCTTTCAAAAAGGAATTTCATTAAGTGGAACTGTCCTTCAGCCCTGGTGTATACAAGAAGCAGCTCGTGAAAAGGCCAATTTATTGGGGGATTCTCTTGGATGTCCAACAAAAAATAGTAAAATTTTAATTGAATGTTTAAGAGAAAGGCCAGCCAATCAAATTGTCGAAATTGTTGACAAGTTATTGGTAAGAAAACGCTACTATTTTTAAAAAATATTTTTCATATATTTCTTACAGGTAATTTAAGTTTCTTCGTTCTTTTTAAAAATAAAAATTTTAAACTTTTACAGAATTATTATAGAACTATTAAATTTCATTTAAAGGTGTTTCTTTTTACTTTAGAATTAAAAATAACTTGTAAGTCAAGTTAAAATCTTAAATTTGATTAAGTATTAATTGGAATATTATAAATATATAAATACAATAATTTATAATAATTATATTTACAATACATTTTACAATACTTTCAAATTTATGAATATTTATCAAATTTTCGACATATTTACTTTATTTGATTGAGAGGTTACAAATTTCTAATAAAGAAAAAATCTATGATATATGGCGTAATGATTTAAGTATTAAACACAGAATTAATTAATTATAGGATATTCTTTTCCATTAAATGAATAAAAATTATTAAAAATGTTGGAATTTAATTGTAGGTATTAAATTTTTAATAATATTTGTATAACTATTATATTATCAACAAACTTTAATAAAAATTATTAATATATATATTATAAATGAATATATAATAACTAAAAATCAATCAATTTATTTTCAAATAAAAAAATTTTATTTTAATAATTAAAAAATGTAAAACATACCCTATTACATTTAGGATATAGTTTTAGCTATTTTTCATTTCTTCGTATAATGAAAATTTTTTAAGACTATATATTATTTTGAAAATTTTCAATACTATGCAAATAATAATATTTATTATAAACTTAGAATATATATGAAAAGAATAATGATGAAAATATTTAATTGTAACTTTTAGTATTCTAAATTGAATATTTATTTAAATGAAATTAATTCCAGTTTTGGAAATATAATCCTTTTTCACCATTTGGTCCAGTCGTTGAAAAGTATGGAAAATACCCATTTATATCTGAAGAACCAATTGATGCATTGATGGCTGGTAATTTTCTAAATAATCCTTGGCTTACTTCTATAACAGCGTCAGAAGGACTTTTTCCAGGGGCGGGTTCGTTTCATATTCTTTAAATTTATATTAGGTTGGAAGGAAAGTTCTGCAGGAATATATAAGTGATATATTACGTATATATTTTGACGTATTTTTCTGAATAATCCTCTTACACGACAACGCCTGAGTCTATAGTACGTATCACAGGTCACCATTCAAAAATTAAACGAATTGAAGATCGAAGTTCTTCCACACCTCCTGACCTCTCTCTCATGGATTATCATTTTTTCAATCACCAAAAAAAAAAAAACAAATCAAGAACAGGTAATATCTGCATTCGTCGATTTTATCGAATCTTGAGTAGCTGATTTGGGAAAATTGTGTTGAATCGGATAGAGATTATTTCGATTAGTTTGAATGACTATTAAAGAATTTATTGTGATTTAAATTTAACCCCTAAAACCTGCAAAACTTTCCTTCTAATCTAATATATTATTTCTTTATAATTTTTTTTATTTTTAACTGCAATAATTTAATTTTATAAATATTAAAAATAGTTTTTATAACAAATTCTGAAGAAGCCAATTATGTGGATCATAATTGGAACAAATTAGCTGCACATTTGCTAGATTATAATTACACATTACCTTTAAATCAACATGAATATGCAGCACAGAAAATAAAAGAATATTATTTTCCCAAAAAAGGATTCACTGACAGAAAACAAATTGATGGTTTTATTAAGGTAATTATTGAATTATTATTATTATTATATATATATATATATATAATTAGTGAATTATTTTTATTATATTATTTATTATATATATATATATATACTAGCTGCCCCGAGCGCCTTCGGCGCTCTCAGCAACTAGACGGGGGCTCCGCCCCCTGTACCCCCGAGTGTGGTCCCTATTCTGAGCTATAACCATCTAACTCCTACCCTGTCCCATCTCTCTCACGTTCCTTCCTACATTGTCCACCCTGTTCACAATTGGTGTTCCAAACGGACGTTTTCCAATCGAACTCCCCACCAATATATTTTTCCTCTCCCATTCTAGCCATGTGCCCTGCCGATCCCAGCCTTCTCTATTTTATGACCTAAATCTAGAGATGCATAGAGGTCATGCAATTCCTTGTTATGCAGTCTCCGCCATTCCCCGGCCCATAAATGCTGGGAAGAATCCTATTCTCAAATACTCTGAATCTACTCTCATCTCCCAGGGTTATAGACCATGTCTCCCACCCAACAGAAAAAATTTTGATCCCCTTTGATAATAATTTCCCGATTGCAACCTCGATTTAAATTCTTTGCAAATATTATTCTCTCTGATACTAATTATTTTGTCTTATCACTATTAATTTCAAACCCCATCACTTTTCCTGCCTCGATTAATTTTTTATGCTACTTTAAATGTTATTAATTTATTTAAAAAAAACAAAGTAAACAAAATAAAAATAAAATATAAAGAAATTAGCATAACACTAAACTACCATAAAAAAAATAATATTAAAAAATATATATTAAAATCTTACGTGAAAATCCAATTATGAGATCAAATTTTCTTAATTAAAATAATTTACTCAGATAATCTTAAAAATTAATAGTATTAAATTATAGCAGTATTGTGAATGTTTTCAATGTTTAAAAGTCCAATAAGATCAATTGAGATATTGAAAATATCAATATATATATAAAAAGATTTTTATCTGCACATTGTTCAGAATTTAAATTTTTTTGCGTATATTCGAGTTTCATGTCCTCTAGAATCCAAAAGTGACTTTAGAATTTTTCACTTCTGTTCATAGACTATAAATTTTATTAATATCTAATCAATAACCGCAGAAATTAATTTTTAAAAATTTGATATAAACATGTTGTCATTTAGCAGCGCCAAGAATACAATAAAAAAGATGTTTTTAATATTTATATTTTTATTTTTATTTTTCTAATATTTACAATATTTCAATTAATCATATAGTTTTTTATATATGTTTATTTATGCACAAAAAATTAATTGACATAATTAATAATTTAATAAAATAAAATTTAATTTAATAAAATATTAAAATAATAAAAATTAATAAATTTGTAAAAAAAATATATAATACTTAAAAAAAAATCTGCCTTTGCGAGTTTCGAACTGAGGGTGCAAAGTCATAAGATGACGCGCTAACCTACGAACAATACCTCTTTTCAAGTCTCCTATTAGGACTTATATATATGTCAAATTTTCGCCACCAGCGCCTCTATGATCTAGTATGGTAACTAAACTATTTTTAATTAATTAGCACCCCCTGGACACACCTTACCAATTAGCGGTTTTATAAAGGAAGTCTGACATGCCCTGAGACCTACTGAATATACATAAAAAATTTCATAAGAATCGGTCCAGCCGTTTCGGAGGAGTATTTTTTCAAAGTTTTGTGACACGAGAATTTTATATATAAGATATATTACTATATTACTAAGTATTATTACTAACTTACCTAAGTTACTTCTGTGCTGCGATTTGGTGCAAACGAGTCTCAACTTGAGCTCTTCCTAAATTTTGTTAAGGTCTACCATTTTCTGAACCTTTCCTTATAATATGGAGTCAGTCTCCCCAACGCATTGGATAAGTCTTTTTATGTTACGTGGAATCCATATCTTGGTGGCGGAGTACACCTTCTGTCTTATCTCATTATATGGTCCACTCATTTATTTATATTTGTTAACATATCCTTAACGTGAAAAATGTTGCTTATCTTCGATGTGGAGGTTGAGTTGACACTGGCTACACAAAGTTAATCCCACAAATCTTCTCTCTATCGCTGTTTGTTAAATATCTATTTTATTTTCATGAACCTTTGATAAGGCCCATGTTTCACTTCCAAAGGTTAGAGCCCGAAATATGGTGGAATCAAATGGGTGGGCATTAAGGTGTATTACGGGACAAATGGAGGTGAAAGCGGCCTAGCCAGCAAAAAGTTTTTTTTTGAAGTTCATAATGGGTCAAACGAATTTTGTGACTTCTTCAATGGAAGTATTCTCCCAAAGTACGTCGTCTTTCAAAGCGAAATCGTTTCGTAACACTTTGGTCTTTGGTGTGTTAATATTCAGATCTGCCTTTCTTCCTTCTTTGCTAAATTGTTCGGGCAATGAAGTTAGGTCCTTTAGATTATTTGTAATGATTTCAATATCATCAGCGAATATTAGATGGTTTAATTTCTGTTCGTCGATATTTATTCTAAAGTTTTTCTATTAACATCTTCTTAGAACCCTTTCTAGATTAAATACAGATTATTATTAATTTATTTAACATAATAATTGAACAGAATGATTGTGTTTATTATTACTAAAGATGAGAAATTAATAAAGCAATTACATTTTTTAAGGCTTACTGATTAATTTTAAGTTAAAATTAACATTTAAATATATGGTTCATTTGTGAATAAAAAGTAGAAAAAAATCAAAATTTTTAAGGTAAAATCCTCTTCTACCCTAAATAATTGTAAAGAATTACTGATTAATTAAATAAAAGTATTTTTTGATTTGAAAATAGTACAATTATTATTTTTATTTTTTAGATGTTAAGTGATCGTCTTTTCAATTTGGATGCAGCAAGAAGTGCAATAATACATGCATCTTCAGGAGACAGTCCCGTTTATTTTTATCGTTTTTCATATCGAGGGGCGAATAGTCTATCTGATCATTTAACTCATAGTAAAATTGACTTGGGTAATTTCAATATATTATTATATATATATATACCTTATTTTTTTAAATATTTTGAATATTATTCATAGAGAAAATATAAAATCAATCTTCTAAATTCAACTTTCCTCTCTCCTTTCTTTAAATATGATTATAGGTTTAATAAAAATAATTATTTATTATTTTTAGGCGCTTCTCACGTTGATGATAGTTGTTATGTTTTGAATTGTTCATTTCTAAATACTGGCGAAACTGAGGATGATTTGAAAATGCGGGAACTTATGTTAGATATATGGCTCAATTTCGCCAAGTCCAAAAAGTATGAATATCATTTAATTATTTTTATTTTTATTCAAAACAATATTTATTATTATATACAATATATAATTAATATTTGTTATTATATTATAAATTAAATAATTAAAATTTCAGGAATGTATACATAAATGATTTTAAATGGGAATCTCTATTACCTGAACAAATCGACTTTCAATTTTTGGATATTACAAATCCACAGAAAATTTCCATGCAATCTGAAAGCAATTTTGGCAGTCCCGATTTATGGGATACCCTCCCATTTAATGAAGCACAAATAAAATTTCCTTTAAATTCTAAAAATAAAGATGAACTTTAATTTTTTTTTTATTAAAATAATTTATAAACAAATCAATAATATATTGATATAATTATATATATATTTATGTCATAAATTAGTAAATGCAGATAAAAATTACTGCTCAATTGTTTCTTTACAATGTTCTGTATTATTATTAGATAATTACTTAGATTATTCTATAATTGTAAAAGTTTGTGTCAGATTTAAAGATAAATAAATTTCAATAAGTAAATTTTTAAAATTGACATTTTTATTAATCAAAATCTCGTTTCCCAATCTTCTAATATAGAAGATTTTTTATATGAAATTAGTTTCTATGGTTAAATACAAAGACTGTAAATAAGTGTTGTTCTTATTAAACATTGTATAAGAAAATAAATATGATATTTATTACTTTTTACTTATTCTATTAAAATAAAACAGAAAGTATAATATAATAAACATAACCTATTGTTAAAGTATATTAAAGTTGGCACCTTCTTGCCTGTATATAATATATGTATAATGTAGAGAGTGTCGTGTGTGTGTGTGTGCCTGACAAGCGTTCAATGGGTGCACCGCACGCAGGCAGCCGAACGTCGTCACATATTTAGAGACGCCAATTTTTTTTTATATTCACTTTGGTTTTATTTTTGTATTATCTATTTATTTTATATTACGAACTTTCTGAAAATGTATTCGATGAAATATATTTTATATATATAATATGAGACTACAATGTTATACGTACACGTATAACGATACTATGAGAATAATATCTACAACTCATATAAAAACGGTTTCAATATACGTCATCACGTTGGAGATTAATGATCATTAACAATTAATTATTAATTAACAAACGAAGAGGAAAAAGCAAAGCAAAGTAAGTATGGTGTTATAAAACATAAATTCTCTTTTATTGAAAATTGAAAAAATTTACGTTAATTTTGAAAACATTTTCAGTCCAATTTAAACATAATACACAATGTAACATTAGTTTTCGGTTTTCATTATTTTTTCAAAATTAAAAATAATTAAATATTACTTGAGAACTTCAATGGCTCAAGAAAAAATCCAAAAAATCGCGTAGAGTTAATTTTTGATAGTAATATCTCATTCTTAGAAATGTACTAATAAATAATAAATAATAAAACAAATATTAAAAGTTAAATTTTGATTTTTTTTTTTGATGTTATCTTGAAGGGCGGCCATATATACTAGCACGCAGGCGGCCATATATCCAGACACCTCCATGAATGTAGATAGAAGTCATTTCTTTATAGTCAGTTTTTTATAGTTAGTTTATAGTATGAGTTTATAGTGAAACATTCAAACTCCAACAGATTCAAGTGCATTTTCATTAAACCATTAAACTCCAACAGGTTATGGGCCCAGGCAGTGGCGCAACCAGGGGGGGGGGGGGGTTTGGGGGTCAAAACCCCCCCCAGGAGAGAAAAAAATATTGCTGTATATCATGTACTATATTACAAATAGAAAAGAAAAAATATAATCCTTTTTATTTGAAAAAAAAAAAATTCATAAAGTATAATTTAGTGTATAATAAGTAAGTTTATTTTATTTTAAAATAATTTTAACAAAAATAAAAATTGCTTATTTTTTCGTACATATAAGAAATAAAAAATTATTTATTATTTCTCCTAAATCACACACACATAAAAAACAAAAGACTTAATATAAGATTACTAGATGATTGTGAAATTTTCCAATTTGACTATTATTTAAATATAAAATAAAGAAAAATATTACTCAAATTCTAAATATTTCATAAAAATTATGAAGCGAAGACTAATTTTTTCAAAATGGAAACGGGTAAAAATCCCTAAAGGAAAAAATCCATAAAAGACAAAACTCTCTCTCCCTAAAACCAAATATCCCTAAATAAAAATATCCATGACTCAAAAAATCCCTAAAAGAAAAAATCACTAAAAACAAAATTTTTCATTTTTGTATTAATTTTAATTGTGATTAAGAAAATTTAATTACAAGGTGAGCATGACACCCAGTTGCCTGAGACACGAGCTCCCAAGGAGGTAATCGAGCCTGGACCGAAAGTAGGGAAAAATAGGTAAAAAAATACATACATATGGCCCAGACACGTGATTTTTCCAAAAAAAATAGGGGTGTCAAATTCGTATGTAAAATAAAGGGAATTTACTCAAATTTCGTTTATTAGCATACGTTTTAATAGCTTAATGATTCCAAATACAAAATACACCATTTGCACCGTATATTTCACCAGGGAATATATAACGCAATTTGTGAAATTTACAATCATCAGAGGTTGTCTTTTTCATTTTGCTCAATGCATTTATAGAAACATCAAATCAATGCCAGAAGTTTTGAAGCTCTATAATGATATAGATAATCCTGACAACTCCACTCATTTACAAACTCTTGCAGCTTTGATTTTGGTACCACCATCAAAAGTCATTGTAGCCTACCAAGCATTAGCTGGACGACCAACAGGGCAAAACTTCGTGATCTTTTTTCTTCCTTCGAGCGCACTTGGCTAGGTGAACAATTTTTGGCTGGCTTTTATGACCCCGAATTCGACATTGGAACATTGGAACATCTACGATGCCACTTTGATGGGTTTACCTCGAACAAACAATGCATTAGAAGGTTATAAGACATCAGTATGGGTCACCTGATTAAGCAAATCCATATTGATCATAACCTTATCTCTTTGGAAATCTGTCGTGATGTTCTTGGTAAGAAGCCTGATCCACCAAGGAAACGATTCAGCGACTCGCATGATGAGCTTCTGACCATAATGAAGGCAAACCATGAAAAATGGGACGCTAAAAAGCCAGATGGAACAGATGTGATGACACCAAGCATAACTACCTCATTCAAGTCTCTTCGGCTTTTCATTATTAAATAAGTACAAAAAAATTAGGGAAATTTTTTATTTTTAGGGATTTTTTCTAAGGGATTTTTACATGATTTCTTTCAAAATATCCTGCCACTACGGGCGGACGAAAAGCTTTCGAAATCTTAAAGTACTTGGGGTGTCCCATAAGTTTCTTCGCTTTTTTTGATGCGAAATGAATACACGATATTTGTTGGTTAAGGTTGATTTATTATGTTATGTATGAACCATTCTGTTCTATAACCTTCTTCCATCTCCCAGGAAGCCTCATTATGCCCTGTTTCCAAAATAGTTGAGGCTTACTTTCAAAATATTCATTTAGGTGCGTTTTTATTTCCATTATGAATTTGAAAGATTTACCACGGAGAGAGTTTTTTAAGGAGAGGAACAAGTAATAATCGGATGGAGGAAGGTATGGGGAGTATGGAGGATGAGGTAGAACGTCCCAATCAAACTGTAATAATTTTTGCCTTACGATCAACGCAATAAGCGGCCTTGCGTTGCCGTGATGGAATACTACACCTCGTCGGTTCGCCAATTCTGGCCGTTTTTCTGCTATGGCGGTTTTTAGTTAATTCAGTTGATTTCAATATTTGTCAGCATTGATCATATCACCTTCAGGAAGGAGCTCGTAGTACAGTACACCCTTCCAGTCCCATCAAATGCACAAAAGAACCATCTTCGGATGAAGCCCAGACTTCGCAACAGTTGAAGGTCTATTTTCTTTAGACCAAATCCGTTTTCGATCCACATTTTGATACAAAATCCAAGTCTCGTCTCCAGTGACAAGACTCTTTAAGAAATGATTTCTTTTGTGTCGCTATAGAAGCAAATCGCACGTAGGGACACGCTTTATAAGGCCGGTCTCCGTCAATTGGTGTGGGACCCAAGCTTCATATCGACTCGCATATCCCATTTTGATTAAATGCTTATTAAATGTTAGTTTCACCAGCTATCTCGCGCACACTGTATCGTGGATTTTCAGCATGCATAGTCTTGATAATATCCGTCGTTGCTGGGTGGCCAGCTCTAAATTTCTTAAACCAATTGCGGACGGTCCTAATAGTCGAAGCACCAATCCCGTAAACGGTGCAAATCTCTTCTGCCGCAAATGATCTTTTGGCTCTCCATAGTAGAAAAATTTTAAAGAGACTTTGTCACCAACGAAACGAATTCTGAAAAAGCTCTGGGATGATTAAATAAGATGCCATAAACGGCTAAGAGATAAGCCTGCATGTTTATATATATATATATATATAAACATAGGCAGTTAGATTCATTCATAGCGTGACGCGGAAAAAACTTATGGGACAACCTAATAGTTTTTTATAAATAACTCCTTTATTATTAAGATTAGGTAAAAATGAATATAATGAAACTTTTAGTAAATTCGATTCCCTATAAATTTAATACGATAGTATGATAATTCTCATAAAAATCGGTATTTATTGAGAAAATCAATAAAATATGCTTTGACACATCTTTAAACTACCCTTACTTATGGTCCGATCTTGTCCAACAACAATCCAATCCCCGCCCATCATTCCCAAAAAAAAAAACATCTAAATATCAAATTTCAATACAATATCTCATTTTGTTTAGACGTAATCTCGGTAACGAGCCGGTTCAAAAAATTTTTTTTGCAGTTTTGGATTCAGAACCGTCTGAAAAGTGAAAATCTCAAAGAATCTCGGAGCAAAAATTTTCAAAATTTTCCGATCATCGTATAAGCTATCCTTATTTCATGAGGAAAGCTAAAATAATTTACTTATAGCTGGAAAAAAATATTTTCTTTCTAAAACTGTGAATACGAGTAAATAAAATACAAAATTAAATTTTTTTGCCAGATTTTGTAAAATCAGTGTTTCATTTACAAAACTTTTTTAAATATTTAATATAAAAAAAAATCTTAATGAAAAATTTGTCTTTGAGAGAGCCCGGGGGGGGGGGGGGGGCGCCATAGGAAGGTGGCTAGTCAAAACCCCCCCCAGGATCAAATCCTGGTTGCGCCACTGGGCCCAGGTGAACAGTGCGGGTAATTGGGTGATAATTGGAAATATTTTTTAATCTTAAAAGGATTTTTAAAAAATGGAATTTCTTAAAATTTAACCATTACACCGACACAACTATGATACCTGGAAGATACAGATGGAAGCCATCCTAGTAAAAAATGGATATTGGAACATAGTATCTGGAAACCAAAAAAGGACAGCTATCGATGAAAAAGACACGAAAGGGATTGAAAAATGGGATCTCCTGACCACAAAGCTAAGTTCGATCTTATTTTTTCAATAACACCTAGATAATTAAGAATAGTTAAAAATTTAAATAGCTCATGTGAAATATGGAAGAAATTGAAGGAAACCTTTGAAAGTAAAGGCTTATTTGTTAAAGAAATTAATTTTAAGCAAAATGAATATAAGTGATAATAAGGATGATTATTTAAATACATTTTATGAAATTATAGAAAAATTAAAAGATATCTAATTAAAAATAAATGATGAATTATTATGTATAATATTATATAGTCTACCAGATGTGCCATAGAAACACGGGACACTTTGCCACCTTTAGATAATTTAAAAATTAAATTATTGGAAGAGTTTGAATGTCGTAGAAATCAAGGCGATTTCTTAAATCAAAGTAACTTCATTAGAAATAGAAATAAAAATAGACCTATATATATATATATATTAATAATAATTATAATTTTAAAAGTAATCCTAGTAAAAATAATTCTTTAAATAAATATAATACAAATAGTACAGTTATTTTAATTTAATAAATAATTTTATACAAACAATGTGGTCTTTTAATAAAAATTCCCTTAATAATTATCAAAATAACCACAAAAGCTTTAATAAATACGAGATGTATGTTAATACAAGCAAATCTAGAACATTCTTTTTGGGCAGAAGCAGAAACAACTGCATGTTATTTGAGGAACAGAAGCCCAACATCATCTTTAAGGGGACAAATACTTTATAATATCATTACAAACAAAAAATTTAATGTCTCACATTTAAGAACTTTTGGTATGAAAGTACATTTTTTAAATAAAAATAATAAAAATAAATTAAATTCAAGAACAATTGAAGGAATTTTTATAGGTTATTGCGAGGAAAGCAAAGCTTATAGAGTATATGATCCCAGGACCAAAAGGGTACATATTACTCAAGATATTAAATTTATAAATGAATTTCATAATAAAAATGGAGATAATTTAAAATATAATGATTTATTAGAAGAAAATTCAAAAAACAACATCTTGGACATAATGATTGATAAACATAATGATGATGAATAGAGAGAGAAGTGATATTATAGACGAAGAGAGATAATATTGACCAACAGAGAGAAAGAGGACGTCCTAAAATGATTAAAAGTGGAAATATAGGAGAAGACCCCGAAAAGTCTATCAATACAAAAAATACGAAAGTGAAAATGATGAAGAATCAATTCCGAGCTCGAGAGATAGTCAAGTTTTAAGTTCAGAAGATGAACTCTCGATAGAAACTACCGAAGGAGAGGTCCATTGTAAAACAAAAAATTAAAGATGCACTATGCACGACAACATACTGTGATAACCAAGGTGCAAAGTTCATTGCAGAAAACAATGCTTATAAAAATAGAACTAAGCATATCGACATTAAACACAAATAGCTCAGAAAATGTCGGACATTTTTGTTTTGCCAGCAATTTCTAGAAGACCATATTTGGATGAATATTTATCGACTGAAGACATCTCTTGTGTCATTTTTGTTTGACCCTGTTTTAAAGGCATTATAATTATTACAAATAAATAAAATTATTTATAAATTAACAACTGAAGTTATGACAAGGTCAAGAGTTAGATAAATATAGTAATAATTGTAAGCTATTTGCCCAACAAAGATTTAGTCAAATGACTTTTGCCTAGGCATATGCTATTTCCTAAAATTTCCATTTGCCTACGACATGTATAAGTTATTCAATTTAAAAAAAATGACATTATCGGCCTTAGTTTACTTATTGTTAGTGTCAAAGATTAAATATAATATTCATTCATGAAATTGATCAATAATTTGATTGAATCTTTAGACAATTTAACAGTTATACCTTATGCTTTTACTATTTAAAACAAAATAAATAGACAAATGAAAATGATATTAAGGTCATATATATTAGTGATATCTAATATATTTTTATTCAACTTCATTTTATTTAATGAAATTTTACCCTTGAACTTTAGATATTATGTAAATAAATAATATACAATATAATGTATGTTGAATAATATTAAAAAAAATTAAATAAATGATATTTATAAATATAATTTAAATATCGAATCTAACCATTTGGATATTTTTAGTAAATTATCACTAAGTTGGTTTAAGAAATGACCTTTTTTTTTTTTTTTTTTTTTAATTTTATTTTACAAATCACAATCTAGTTATATACCTTAACTAATAAGTGATATTTATTTAAAGAAAATATATAAACTTATTCTTTCAAAAACATGCAAACATGAGCAGTTTAATCCATTAGTTCGTGAGGTTTATTCCTTTTTAATCTTCTCGTCTGGTTGGCTACGTCAAGGAGTCGAACGGCCTCAGTGTTTGTATGCCTTTGCAGTCTAATTTGATAAGCTGCTGCAAATCGTTGAATTTCTTCTTTTACTGTCTCGATCTTAAGATCTTGGTGAAGTTCTTCGTTACGAATATACCAAGGGGCATTGACAACGGCCCTTAGTATTTTGTTTTGACATCTTTGGATGATTTGCACATTGCTCTTTGCAGCACAGCCCCAGAGCTGACTACCATAGGTCCACACTGGCTTTAGGACCTGTTTATATAGCAATAATTTGCTATCAATAGACAGGACTGAATATCGCCCCATTAGCCAATACATTTTTCTATATTTGATATTAATTTCGTCTCTCTTTTTTTTGACATGAGCTTTCCAGCGCAGCCTTGCATCTAATGTCATTCCCAAGTATTTTGCTTCATTGGCATATGGTATGATTTTGTTGTTGAGTATTATCGGCACATAATTTATTCTTCGGTTGGTGAAGTTCACATGTACCGATTTGGTCTCATTTAAACTGATCCTCCATTTTTTTGTCCATTTTTGGACCTTGGTTATGGAGAGGTTCAGTTTCATTGCCGACTCTTCCGTGTCATCTCCAATTGCCAAAATTGCCGTGTCATCCGCAAACGTTGCGGTGGTATTTCTTTCTATTTCCGGTAGATCAGCTGTATAAAGTAGATACAGCAGTGGTCCTAGAACGCTCCCCTGCGGCACCCCAGCCCGGATATGTTTTAATGTAGAGTATGCATCATCTTGGCGTACTCTGAAGAATCTGTCTGATATATAAGACTCTAATATTTCGGCGTACTTTGCTGGGAGCACTTTATAAAGCTTGAGTTTCAGCCCTTGGTGCCAGACTCTATCAAATGCCTGGGTAACATCGAGGAAGACCGCCGAACACACTTTTCTACTTTCCAAGGCATCTTCAATGACCTGTACAAGTCTATGCACTTGTTCAATGGTGGAGTGCTGCCTGCGAAACCCAAATTGGTGATCAGGAATTAACTTTTTTTGTTCTAAAATAATTAATAGTCTTTTTTGAAGAAGCTTCTCGAACAGTTTGGATAATACAGGTAAGAGCGATATTGGTCTGTATGACGCACAGCTTTCAGATGGCTTTCCCAGTTTATGAATCATAATCACCTCAGCAATCTTCCAGATTTGAGGCACATACCTGATCTTTAGGGCTGAGTTTATTATATGTGACATTTTCACTATCGCCTTACGTGGAAGGTGTTTAATGACTTCCCCAGTAATGAGATCATAACCAGGAGTCTTCTTTGGATTAATCTCATGTTTAATGGTTCTAACAATTTCTCGAACCGTCACTTTCGGGATGTCAACTTCCTTCTCCATTGTTGTAATTGTTTCGAGTGGTATCTCGCCATCCACAGCAGGATTAGGAGTGAAGATATTTTCAAGGTACTCAGCAAAAACATCGGCTTTTCTTTGGTTATCTTTGATCCATTTATTATTTGTGTCTCTTATAGGTGGTGATTGAGTTATCGGTCTCTTAATAGTCTTTACTGTTTTCCAGAGTGAGTATTCCGTATCTTTAGTATAAGTTAAATGTCTAATATAACTATTAATTGATTCATTCTTTATTTGTTTTATCTTGTTTCTAAGTATAGCATTTAGTTGATTCCATCTTGTTTTATCCAATGGAGCCCTTGTTCTATGCCACTTATCCCGTGCTCTTCTTTTTTCATGGACAAGATTGACAATTTCTTTAGGATAATTTATTCCTTGTGATTTTCTTTTATTTATTTCAGGAGTATTAGTCCACGCTGCCGTTTGTATATTCAAGACAAGCTCTTCAAGTTCTTGGTCAATTTGATTCGGAGATACCATTTGCCTATTAATCTTCACTCGTTGAGCTAGGTCAAATTTAAAACTTTCCCAGTCAGTAAATTTGTTAACGAGAGTATAATTGCAAGATTTTTTAATAATTGAGTCGCTGAGTGTCAAAACAATTGGCATATGATCAGAGCTTAATTCATTACATTCATCCACAGTGGCATAGTTTGCAGATATATTTCGAGTGATGAAAAAGTCAATCAAGTCTGGAATCTTTCTCGGATCCGACGGCCAATAGGTTGGTTTTGCCGTTGACATTATATCGCATTTTTCATTACATATTGCCTTGTACAATTCTCTTCCCTTATCTGTGATAAGTCTTGATCCCCAGTAAGTATGTTTCGCATTGAAGTCGCCACCAAGAACAAATCGATTGCCAAGATGGTCAAAAATACTTTTATATTCCAATTTCGTTAACTTGTGACGTGGGGGACAATAAATGCTTGCTATTGTTATAGGATGATCACGAGTCCTTATAGTCACAGCGGTAATTTGAGTTTTCTCTGTTTCTATTTTGTTTTCTTCATAATGATGAATTACCTCTTTTATCAGTATACCACTTCCTCCTCTTGCCTGATTACTCGGGTGGTTTGCACGATAAAATTTATAACCCCGTATCTTACATATTGTTTCTCTGGTTGCATGTGTTTCCGAAATAAGACACACATCTATATTGTTTAGATTTAAAGTGACTTGGAGTTCATCTTTTTTACCAAGGAGCCCATTGGCATTCCAGCACATGATAGATAAGTTTTTCATTATTTTTTATAATTAGATTTTTTATTTTCAAGCGCTCCTATTCGCCTATTAATTGCCGTAATTGAGGTTTTCATCTTATTTTGAAAAGATTCAATTTTATTTATCTTATTCAGTACTATTTGGAGTGTCGCATTCAGGCTTGCGTCATTCTTAAGTTTATCTGAATAACTGTTATTATCTTTTCTTGGGAGTAGATCTATTTTTTCTATCACTTTTGGTTTAGTATGAGTTTGTTGTTGGGTTTTTTGGTGTAATGCATTCTCAATATTTGGCCTTTGTGAATTTACTTTCACTTGTTTAGCTCGCAATTCTTGAGCTTTTATTGCTATTTCGCATCCACGATAGTTTGCAGGGTGTTCGCCGCCACAGTTTACACATTCTGCCTTATTTTCTTTTGGTTTTGGGCAATCTTTAGTTAGATGACCCTTGACCTTGCACTTAACGCATCTCGGTCCTGTCGAACAGTAGTTTTGTGTATGCCCAAATTTTTGGCATTTTTTGCATTGTGGAACCAATTTTGACCCACGCATCGGGTGAATTTCAATTTTGGTATAAAGAATACTGTTTATTTTGTAAATTGTTTCAATGTTTTCTGAATTTTTGAAGGTTAGCATGAACATGTTAAGAGGCTTTTTTGTTTTCCATGAAAGCTTTGGGGTAACTTGTTCAATAGCAAGACCTCTATTTTTAAGATCATTTAAGATTTCATCAGGATCCCAACTACAGTGGAGACCTTTTGCCATGACTCTTATAGGTCGGTTACTTTTGTTCTCATAAGTATGATGTGATACAGCGTTTCTTTTAAGAAAGTCAATCATATTTCGATATACTTCACATGTTTCTAAATTAATCTTAAGATCACCATTGCTAAGTGTTTTAGCTAGAAATTTATTCACCCCCAACTCATTTTTAAGTCTAAGTGTAAATTGTGCATGGTTATTTTGTTCCTTTACATAAATTGGTGGTGGTTTTGAATCGAATTTATCATCTTTAACATATTTTGATGAAGTGTTATTGTTATATGGCTTTTGCATTTTTTCACTTTCATATTTTTCTATATTTTTTGTTTTCATATTTTTATCAATATTTTCTGGACTGATAGAGATGTTCAACTTTCTTTTTTTATTAGTTTTAACAATCCAGTCAGTTCCTTTTTCAAATTCTTCTTCATCAGTACTATAAACTGGTTCAATTACTGTTTGAATAGATGACGATGCATTTTTTTCATCTATCATCTTTATTTTATTTTCCAGATTTTTAATCTGTTGTTGCATTTCAATTATTATTTGCTCAAGGGCTTTTTTTTCTTTTATTTCGTTTTGCCATTCATTATAATAACTTTTACTGTTTGTAAGGGTGCACGACATAAGTGGAGGGAGAGGAGACGAGGCAATTAATTTCTGCTCTTCATCATTTACTTTTGTACCATCTATTCGTGGGACTGGAGGTGATCGATTCAAGGTATTTCCCTTGAATGGATTGCAATTCAAATCGCCTGCCTGCATGATTATATTTTTCAATTAATTTGGAGGCATAAAATAAAGAACGAAAATAATAATAACAAAAAAAAAAAAAAAAATATAACAACAATAACATTAATAATAATAATAATAATATATACATTTAAAGAAAGGAGAGAGAAAGAATTTTGGGTGCCACCGAGGCCTTTCGGGGCATTTTTGGAGAGGGAAGGCCCTAGATAGGCTGTTAGTAAGAGGGTAAAGTTAAATAAGAAATATATATTAAAATTATATACAATTTTATATACAATAAAATTTAAATAAACTAATATTAATTATAAAAGAAAAGGTCATTTGACTCAACTCACATTTTAAATAGAACAAACTTTACTATATATAGAATTAAATATAAAGATTAGCTCTTGATCCTTTCTATTTGAATGCCAAAACTGAACTGAAGAAATGACCTTTACAGAATTTTTTTAAGAAAGTACTTTGTAGAATCGTCAACTCATCTTTATCCTGGGATAGCTCCATCCATTCGCGATCCTCCCCTCATTCCTTCCTCTTCGCTCTTCTCTACCCCCTTTCTCCCTAGTTCTCAGATAAATAAATAAATTTTTCATTATGATTTTTTCCTAACTCAATATGATTTTCTTGATTTTATCATTGTACTATCTGACCTGGCAAACTTCTTACCGCCTTAGAATAAAAAAATATAGAGTTAATATATTAGCTGTAATAAATTCAGATTTTTATTTCAACTCATAGTTTTTAATTTGACGGAGTTTTGACTGCTTCCCCGAAGTGATACATATTATTATGTTGAAAGTCTGAATGTAATATTTTTACGTTTATTTTATTTCAATTAATATGATAAAACCTTCCATTCTTTTCGTTTATAGTCTTTCTCCCTTAGAAAATAGAAAATTCATTTCCAATATAATTTTTTTTCTAATTCAATTTTTATTTCATAAATTGGAGTGATTATATACTTTTTTCCTTAACGACCTTCAATATTATTTAATTATTTTAATATTAAAGAATTTGGTTATTATAAAAAATAATAAAAATATAGTAATTTTTAATTGAATATTAAATGTTTAAAAATATATGTATAATTATTATATTATCAACTAACTTTTATAAAAATAATTAATATATGTAGCGGGCGTAATTTGTTTCAATTTCTGACGGGCCAACTCACAACCATGGAGAGATTCCAAATATGTATTTGGCTATGAGAGCGTAGTCGGATGGTCTTTGGAAGTCGGAATCAAATACTTGGACTGATAACTTATCAGTTGCGATTCCCAATATTTTTTCTCTTTCTAAAATAAATCCTATCTTAAGCCAGAATGGCTTATTTGATTATTATTATTCAACTCCAAGTTTTCTTTTTTTTATTCATTTATATATATTGTGATATATAAGCATTAATAAGAGAATGTCATTAAGATACCATAAATCAATATTTAAGACAAATATTAAAAACCTCATGGACCTAAAAAGAAGAAAATGTAATCGAAATAGGATCGTTTGATGAATGAGATATATTGTCATGTATTTGACCTTTTCAAGGCTCATAAATTAATTCAGTTATTGGATGAATATCCAAGGGGTGCTAGGAAAAAGTAATAGTTATTCTGCTGGATATAAAGAAGAAAAAGTTGCTGCCCAGAGAAGATAAATAATTGAATCCCTGGAAGGAATCCCAGAGAACGCATTTCCCTGAACACTTTACTAGTAATAATGAACAGCTAAGTGGTTGACTCTTTAAAATTTGCAATTGCTAAATAATATAAAGATAAATCAATAAAATTAAAATAAATAAGCTTTATTTTATAGTTAATTACTAAGTTATAATTTCTCATGATACTTATTATAATTATATTCATTTCTTTCATCATTAAATATATTAATTTTATTATAATTTAATATTTTACTTTAATCTGAATGAAAGAATTCAAATTTACCTCTTCCCTAATCAATCTTCGCTGAATTCACCATACTATTTTCTATTAATAATAAACAGTGCGCTACCAATTAAATTAAAGATCAATTTTATTAATTTTAACCCTATTTTTAATAACCCAATCTATACTAATTGTAAGCCTTCAATAGACGAAAATATATATATTATTTATATTATAATTAGAAATAAATTTAAACTTAAAAAAATCTCCAAGCGATAAATTAATTTGCAATTTCCCCTAACTTCATCGATATTATTTTTATCATCTGAATTCTTATCAACTATTATATATATATATATATATTCTATAGGTATAAATAAACGCGTAATAACTAAAAATAAATTAATTTATTCTCATATATATATACAAGTTTATTTTAAAAATTAAAAAATTTAAAACACTATTTTAAATAATATGTACGAGTATATAGGTATAAATGTTATAAATGTATTTTTGGGGATACTTTGTGGAACTATTTTACAAAACAAAAGAAAACAATACCTCCCTTACTATCGTCGGTCGGTAAAAACAAATTATAATATCTCAAAAGTTCTTGGCCAACCACATTGCTCCAAGTGTCCTTATCCTGAGCCATAACCATCCAACCCCTACCCTCGCCCATCTCAATGAAATACCAAAAAATCATATTTAAGAATTTTAATGCCTTGGCCCTAATAAGTATATATATGCATTGATTATATAAATTATTTCTTTTTTATCATTTTAATTTTAAAAGAAGAAGTAATTAATTATTTATAATTCAGTTTTTTAATCTATATGTAAATAATAAATCCATGTGTAAACATCATACAATATTTATTTCTACTCACAGATAAGAACATTCATTTATTTTCCAATTTTAATCTTTAAATATTGTTTATAAAAATTGAATGTGAATTGAAATTAAAATGAGAATTTTAATATTTCTATTATTACTGGCTAATTTATTTTTGATTTTTGGTCAAAATGAATTACAACCACAAATTGAAACAGTGAATGGTATTTTACGTGGAACTATTGAGAGATCTGTTAAAAATAGAACTTTTTATGCTTTTAAAGGAATTCCATATGCAAAACCACCTGTGGGCAAACACCGATTCAAGGTAAAATAATATCATATGCTATAAATCCAATATCAAATTATTTGTTTCCATTACGAAAATTAAAAATCTATATTAAGATCTTTTTCATTCAAATAGATAATCTTTGTGTATTTGTTAGTATAGATAAATAATTTAATTTAAATGATAAAACCTAAATAAGTTGACCTGTGGCCAGGTCCGAACCGACCGACGGTTTGAAATAAATTAATTTCCAGCTACAGAAACAATTTCAAATAATTTTCATATATCTATTAATGTAATAAAAAACAGATATGGATACATAAATAATAAATATAAACATTTTTAATTTTATTTTATTTATAATTTATATGCAAGACCAGGCTGTGACGTCATGAATGGCTGGATGACGTCATATAATTTTAAATCAAGAAAAAACTAATAAATATGATTTTTCTCGAGGATAAAACCAATACAAAGTGCATGATTCGTGGTGATATATAAAAAAATCTCCTTTGGTGTGAAAATAACCCTTTCCTTCCTATCGTCGATCGCTAATACTACCACTTCCGGTTTTCGGAATTGCACCAAAAGTTGATCAATTCATCCCACTGATGCATTAAGTAAATATACCAAATTTCATCAAAATCGGTTGAGCCGTTCAGGCTGTACACATCTATACGGACGGACAGACGGACGGACAGACGGACGGACAGACGGACGGACAGACGGACAGACGGACGGACAGACATCATGCTAAAAATACTTTTTTCTGTTTAGAAAATGCATGATTCGTGGAGATATGTAAAAATCTCCACATGTGAAATTTGGTGTGAAAACAATACCTCCCTTACTATCGTCGGTCGGTAAAAATAGTAAAAAGGGGAGAAAAAAAGATTAGAAACTTTGTATGTTCCTCATGGTCTATTCTCAAATAATAATAATTAAATATATTTATTAATATAGCTTAGAGAAATAAATGGTTGCAAGATTTTAATCAAGTTTATGGAATGTTCTAATAAAAATAATAAAAAAAAAATTATCTATATGTTTACTTTATTTCCATGTTATTTATAAAATTTACATTTAAAATTATTTATTTTTTTATATTATATAAAGATAACAATTAAAAATTATTTAAAAATAAATTTAACATTCTTGTCTTAAAAACAATAATAAATAAAATAAGTTGACCTGTAGGTTCGAACCGAAAGACGGTTTGAAATAAATTAATTTCCAGCTACAGAAACAATTTCAAATAATTTTAATATCTATTGATGTAATAAAAAATAGATATGGATATAAATATTTTTAATTTTATTTTATTTATAATATATATGTAAGACCAGGCTTATCCATATCTGTTTTTTATTACATTAATAGATATATTAAAATTATTTGAAATTGTTTCTGTAGCTGGAAATTAATTTACTTCAAACCGTCGGTCGGTTCGGACCTGGCCACAGGTTAACTTATTTCTGTGAAGAAAATGCTTGATTCGTGGAGATAGGTAAAAATCTCCACATGTGAAATTTGGTGTGAAAACAATACCTCCCTTACTATCGTCGGTCGGTAATAAAACTAAAATTATTTTATATGAAAAATTTCTTTTAATTCTTAATACAATATTAGAATATATTTACTATATCTGAATTTAATAATGTTTTAAAAGGTCTTATGTAGTGTACTAGTTAAATATAATAGAAGAGATATGTTTTAGTAATATATTGAAAGAATGTATACATTAATGAAGATTTTTCTCCTAAAAACAAAAATAATAGATAAATAAAACTACTAGTTAATATTTAGATGTTAATATAATAATTGTAAGTATGGCTAAGATAATAAATATAGAATAGTAAAAGTTTAAGTAAAATTTTTTTCAATTTATTGATTTTTTTAAAAATTTATTTTTAATTATATTTTAATAAGAAAGAAATTATAGAATTTTCAACTAAAATATTATTATTATTGTTATACTTCAGTTTCTATTAGTAATTGTTTTAATTGTAAATTAAGGATTTTTTATTTATATAATGTTTTATTACTGTGTTTCAACAAACTACAATAGATAAAATTAATTATTTATTATTCACTTTCAAAGTTTTAAAATGATTTAAAATTAATAAATTTACGATATTTAATTACTTAACTGATAAGAGTATCGAAATTTTTCAATGAAAGAATATAATCGCATAGATAGGCGACACATTATTAATAAATGAATAATAGAGATAAGTAATTTGTGTTTATATAAAAATTATTTTATCACTTGAATGTATGTTCGGCGTGGTCCATCACTTTGGGGGATGAGAATAGATTTAGCGAATTTGGAAATGGGATCCTTCTTAGAATATAGCTTTATATATAATATTACATATAATTATACTTGTAAATTTGGGAGTCTTATAATCCATTTTTATTACACTCTTGTTTAGTTAAGTTAATGAAATCTGAATCATTTTAGGATCCTATACCAGTGAAACCCTGGCATGGAGTATGGGATGCTTCTCAATATGGAAGTGAATGCTTACAAATGGATTTTGTGACACAAACTCCAAGACTTCGTGGTGATGAGGATTGTCTCTTTATCAATGTATTTACCCCCAAGGTGTGTTAAAAATTACAAAAAATATTATCTATTTTTAAAACAAAAATAAATTAAGTTATCGTATTCAACACATTTTATAACAGGTTCATTCAGCCGAAGCTGGTCAATCATTGGATGTGATTGTATTTATTCATGGAGGGGCATTCATTTATGGCTCTTCTTTCCAATATGGACCTGAAATATTAATGGATCGTGATGTTGTTTTTGTAACTCTTAATTATCGATTAGGCCCTTTAGGTATGGAATACTTAACATTTCAATAAATATTATGGAAATATTAAATTTACTATTTATGTATTTAGTATATAGTAGTATAAATGTACGAGGGTCGTTCACAAAGTAACTGCCGTTTTGAAATAAAAAATAAACCAATAGGGATACACAAATATTATTATATACATTTTAAAACTACACTTTTCTCCTCTCTACTTTTCTACATATTCACCAAATAAATTAAAGCACTTATCATATCTTTTAACAGTTTTTGAAATGACTGTGACAGGTTGGCTAAGCTCTCAGGCGGCAGATTTGGTGAATATGTAGAAAAGTAGAGAAAAAGTTTAGTTTTAAAATGTATATAATAAAATTTTTGTATCTCAATTGGTTTATTTTTACTTCCCGCATATACTTCGTATAAGGGAAGTATTGGAATCGTCAAAAATTTCGCCTTCGAGATTTAGATATATCTTGACTTTTTAGACCTCCCTGAGTCGGAAAATACCATTTTTCGAATTATGTCTGTGTGTGTCTGTATGGATGTATGGATGTATGGATGTATGTAATGTTTGTCTATGAGCAAATTTACTCTTAAACTAATCAAGCTAGGACTTCGAAATTTGGTACACCGATATTATTCATATTTTGTAGATTTCTATCAAAATTTCGTCAAAATCGGTTAACCGGAAGTGGTACTTTACCTACACTGGTTGCGTTTACCTTTCAAGTAAAGTACCAGTTTGCTTCGAGATATTTGCTTCATATTTTGTATATAGATTTAAAAATATGAAAAAAATTCAGATACCAAATTTCATCATGATCTGACTACCGGAAGTGACATTTTACCTATACAAGTAGCGTTAGGTGTAAATTATAAATATACATATAATAGTATTAAACCATTTTACTTTATAATTTATATTAATTAGTTTATTTATTTTTGTTGTTGTTAAAACATAATAATAATAACCTAATTACCTATTTATATGCGGGAAAGTCTAGGGGAGGACACTCCCGATTTTTTATTTCAACACGGCGGTTACTTTGTGAACGATCCTCGTATATAGTTGTATATAAATTAGAAATTATAGTTTTTTTTATAAACCATTTTGTCACTCAAAATAGGAAAGATCAAATATTTAAATATGGTTCAACATTTTGAATAAATTAATAAGTTAATTATTTGATTTTATAGATAAAAATTGTTACCGATTATTTTTGATTAAAATATTCATAGAATTAATAGATCATTAAATAAAATAAATCTTATAATAATTATTTATAATTATAATAATAATGCTGATTGTTAATATATGTACGTTTGAAGGTTTTCTAAGTACAGAAGATGATATTGTTCCTGGAAATATGGGCTTAAAAGATCAACTATTAGCCTTGAAATGGATTCAACAAAATATCGCTGTTTTTGGGGGAAATCCAAACAGTGTTACCTTTATAGGTTCCTCTGCAGGAGCCGCAAGTGTTCATTATCATTATATATCTCCATTATCCAAAGGTTAGTTATTTATCCTAATTTTACAAAATTTTTAATAAATATAATTATAATAGGAAAATAGAAATTTCCTTGATAAACAAAAACTTGGCTACTAACTGAAAATACTTTTATACAAACCAGTAGTGTCCTCTTATCGACTTTTCACGGACATTTCAAACTACTCTCGTAAATTTAAGATCAATAATTCATGCAAATTTGTAATAAAGTTTTAAAATGAAATTTTTATTTCTAGGACTATTTCATCGAGGAATTTCAGTCAGTGGTAGTTCCTTTAATTCATGGACTCAACAAGAGGCTGCACTAGAAAAAGCCAAAAAAATAGGTGCTGAATTAGGTTGTCCAACATTTAACACTAGAGAATTGATTGAATGTCTCCGAAAGCGACCAGCACGACGAATTGTTCAACTTGTAGAAAAATTTCAAGTAAATATTAAAATTCTATTAAAAATACTTATGTATTTTTTAATCATCATGAGGCAAGAATAATATCAATTAAGCCATTCTAAATTTATAATTGAATCATTTATACAATAATATGATAATAATTGTTAATAGATATGGTATAACAATCCATTTTCTCCTTTCGCTCCTGTCGTGGAAAAAGGTGGCGCTAATCCATTTTTGGTTGAAAACCCCGTGGATTCTATTCGTGCAGGACGAATGCAAGATCTTCCTTGGATTACTTCAATCACTCAGGACGAAGGAATTTATCCTATTGGGGGTGAGTTGTCTTATGTTCATAATGTTCACTTATATTTACTGAAAAATTTATTCTTTTAACTTTGTTTTTGTTTTTAGTTATTTTAGCTAATCCAAAGTTAGTTAGTGAACTTGACCAAAAATGGATTAATTTGGCTCCTTATATACTTGATTATAATTACACCGTTTCTGCAAGTCAAAAACCACTTATTGCTGATTTAATAAGAAAATTTTATCTTCAAGGAGATAAATCGTTTGGAATAAATAAAGGCCAGGAATTGATCGATGTATAATCGCTTAAATTTAAATTGAAACTTATTTAATTTATTTATTAGTTTTTATACACTTTCAGATGATAAGTGACCGTATATTTACCGCTGATATTGTGCGAGCTGCTAAAATGCAAGCAGCCGTTTCTACTTCTCCTGTTTATTTTTATAAATTCTCTTATAGGGGACAACAAAGTCTTTCTGATTTTTTATCAAATACCGATATTGATTTTGGTAAATTAATTTCTCTTTAAATATAAAAATTAATTGTTTTTTAAATGATTACTTTATTTTTACTATTTATACTAAATTTGTTTTCAAAGGTGTTTCGCATGCAGATGATTTAAGTTACACAATTAAAACACTTTATATGGACACTGGATTGACATCTCGTGATAAAGAAATGCGTGAAATGATGCTCGACTTTTGGGTCCAGTTTGCATCGACAGGGTAAAAATTAAATAAAATATTTTAAATCTAAAAATTCAATTTAAATTAAATTTAAAGTTAAGATCATTTAAATAATCTAATAATTAAAATAAATAAATTGATTTAATAACAAATTGATTTATTTGATTCAGTTTAATGTATTAATTTGAATTATTTTTTATTTCTTTTTTAAAATCATTAATTAATTCAAACTGAACTAATCTGTTTTTAAATTAAATGATTTAATCATTTCCCTTTTTCATTTAATTAATTGAGATTATGCTTTTTCTCTTAATTAATTTGTGCAAGTATGCCATATATTCAGTGGTGTATTGGGAGGGGAACGACGTTCCCTTACCTTTTTTCACGCGTTCCAGTACTTTTTCTTGTCCCGACAACTCCCATATAAATCTACAGTTAGAATTTCTTTTTTTGTATTTGTTAATATTTTGTATAGTAAGAATAAGAAAAAATAAAAACTTATATGGAAAAAATAGTTTGCTGAAAATAGGACTTGTTTTGCTCCCACTATGCGTTCCCTTACTTCTTATTTTACCAATACATCACTGCATATATTTTCAATAATATATTTTCATATTTTTTTTGTAGAAAACCGGATTTTGGTGGTGTAATTTTTGAACCAGTTCAGCCTTATCAAGATCTTGTAAGATATTTGGAAATATTTGGGCCTAATGATATACGAATGAATAGTGATGAAAATATGGGCAAAGTAGATTTTTGGGATAGTTTGCCAATAATCGAACCACAAGTGAAAGCAGGACCACTACGAAAAATTGATGAATTATAAAAGCTACTTTCTAAATTTTATTATTTAAAGTACTTATTCATCTATATAATTAGTTTAATACCTATATATAATTTTAATTTAAATACTTTTTCAATTTTTGTATTTTTTGAGATGTAAATTTAATATTTTTCAAAAAATAAACATAATTAACCTTTATTTGTCTTAATTATTTTATACAATTAATTGGTGCCTGTATTTAATTTTAAACCAGTTTTGCAACAAGGTTAAAATTTTATAATAATAAAGTAATGATGTAGAATATGTAATGCATGATGTAGAATACTCCTGTTTTTATATAAAAATTATATAATATATATATAAAAAGTATATCAAAATTTCAATGTTTATTTTTAGTGTGTGTAAATGTAATTTCGATATTTTAAAATAATTTTTATAAAAAATTTTCGCCCCTGAAAGTTATGCCACCAATTTTCTAATTGGTATACTAATAGTACAGCTGCACAGACAGTAAATCCATTACAGGCTCTTATTGAAACATTTTTTTTATTATTTATCCTTAAATTTAAATAATTATTAAAATAAGATTAATTAAAGATGGTTTTAATCTTTTGTTTACCTAATTGATACTTGAATTAGTTGCTTCTATATTAAAACTAGCTGCTCAGAGCGCCTTCGGCGCTCTTCACACCTAGACGGGGGCTCCGCCCCCTGTACCCCCGAGTTGTACATAGTATTTGGTGGTTGAAAGTATTAAAAGGTTTTCATCCATTTTGTTTCAATCAGTATATTACATAAAACATTCATTTCTTTTTGTGTTCTTATTTAAAAAATATATTTTAATTTAATCACTATATTAATTATATATATTATTATTGTATATGTTATATCTATCTACCTATGTGGCTCAAAGATACTCTAAAGTTCTTAGCCGCAACAACCACATTTCTCCAAGTGTCCCTATCCTGAGCCCTTGTTCCATCTCTCTTACGTCTCTTCCTACGCGTCATTGGTTTTCCAAGCGGACGTTTTCCAATCGGTCTTCCCACCAATATCTTTTTCCTCTCCCATTCTAGCCACGTGCCCTGCCTATCGCAGCTTTTTCCCTTTTATAACCCTAACTATTTCTGAAGATGCAGAGAGGCCATGCAATTTCTTGTTATACAGTCTCCCTCATACCCGGTGACCTCATCTTTCTTTGGCCAATAAATGCAGGGAAGAATCCTATTCTCAAACACTCTGAATCTACTCTCATCTCCCAGGGTCATATAATGCAACAGGCAAAATAATTTTTTTATATATTCCCTTTGATAATAATTTTGAAGAGATAAGCCTCTTTATTGCAAGATAACAGGCGTTTCCCGATTGCAACCCCGATTTAAATTCTTCTCAAATATTATTATCCTTCGTGATTACATTCAATTTTTCTACATATTCAAATTCTACATTTTGTATCTTAAGATTTTGTATGTTAATACTCTTCCTCTTAAATATTTTTTCTTATCACTATTAATTTCAAACCTCCATTAATTTTTCCTCGCTATCTGCAATTGCAATTTCCTAATCTCCTATTATATTTAAGTCGTCTGGGTAACCTAACATTTTACAATTGATTTCCGCATCTTATTCTTTCTTTACTACCCTCAAGACAAATTTGAAGATCAAAATATGAAAAAGTTTATGCTGATCTATATTGAGTCATACGTATGTTTTACTAAAGTCTACAAATAATTAGTGAACAAAAATATTGAATTCGCAGTTTTTTTCCTAATATCTGTCATAATGAAAATATCTTAATTAATGTTGATCGATTTGGCCTGAACCCGCAATGATATCTCCTAATATTTCCTCCGCCTATGGTTCTTAAGTATTTTCTATGTTATAATAGTGAAATAGAGTATAATATTTCTTGATCATTACATTTTGATATTTTATTTTCATTGCTAGATTATTATTGAATATTTTTAATTATAATGAAACTTGAGAAAATGCAAAAATAGAGACTTGAGAGAATTTATAAAAATTAACGGTATAAAACTATAGATAAATTACCAATATATACATTCATTAATAGTATTAATTTAAATTAATTGATTTATTTGTTTTTTTATTATTAAGTTCATTTATTAATTTTTTTAGATCATAGTTATTTTCCTTAAAAGAAACTTAAATTCTGTGGTGCTAGGGGATTTGAAAATTATTCGTCGCAATATGAAGATTTCGCTTACAGTTACTGTCATGTCCGACCTCCATCCAACAGTTATTTTCTGTTAAGTTTTTTGTTTCTCTTAATCATGTGATCTATATATTTAATTTTTTTTGATTCATTATAATAAAATTTAAACAAATAAAAATTTTTACTTTGTTAATTTATATAAATTTCAATATAAACTGATTGTGAGTGATACGCTTAGCCAATACTCTGAATAATTTGTGTACAAAAATATTGAATGTTCTTAGCGAGATTTGATATAATGTTGTACGATTTGTCCTAAATCTGAATTAGAAGAAAATTATAAATTGCATTAAAATGAGACCTTTTAGAATAAATTATTTAATTGAAATGATATTTAAATATAAGAATTTAAAAAAATATTATATTCTTTGTTTGGCAATTGTTATTTAATTATGTGCAACATGATTCGACTTGCACAGAGCATCGTTATTTTTTATTAATATCACATAATAAAAATGAATCTTTTAAACATAATAAATAAAAAAGACATTTTAATAAATTTAAAAAATATACCCAATTTAAAAATGTCAAAAATTTAAAACAACTTTATATCATCATATTTTAATTTTTATATAATATATATATCAGGGGTGAGCAACCTTTTTAACCCACGGGCCAATTTAAATTTTAAAATTTTGTGGCGGGCCGCACTTACTAATAATTTACAAAGCTTTATATATATACTAATAAACATTATAATATAAAAATACAAAATTAAAAAAAGTAAATATTTCATATATAAATTTTAATGCGACAAGAAAAGAACAAAAATGCAAAATTTAAAAAAGTAAATATTTTATATAATTATAAGTGTATATAAATGTTAATGCAAAATAAAAACAAATAAAAGAACAGAAAAACTAATTTACTTGAAAACTTTGGCACTGTTTTTTCGATATAAGCTGATCAATATCAGCCGGTATTGATGAAGTAGCTACACGTATGCAGCTTTCTAATCGAGCATCACTCAGTCTTGATCGGTGGTCATTTTTTATTAATTTCATGGTTGAAAATAATTCTTCGCATACATACGTACTTCCGAAAAGAGACATCATTTGCTTTGCATTTTTCGTCAAAAGCGGAAATTTCTCAGGGCTCACATGAGATTTATAAAAATTATCGATGTTTAATGAGAAAAATACATTATTTAAATCGGTATTATTTTGTATGTTAATCACTTCCATTTGAAAGTTTTCAAGAACTGTATCCACATCGATATTATAAATGGCGAAGAAAACATTTTCATGGAAACCGCTATCTTCTCAGCTTTGAAGATTTGGAATCGTAATTGAAATTCGTTGAAATGTCTATATATTGTACGTATTTTTGAGAAGTAGTAACGTTTTCTTTTTCTAAATATGGAAAGTGAGACATATTATTCTGCAAAAGATGCTGTTTCCACAATTTTAATTTGCGCTCAAAGCCTTGAATTTTATCAGACAAATTATGAATAAACTGTCCTTTGCCTTGAAGTTCCACATTAAGATCACCGAGATACTGAGTTATGTCGATAAGAAACGCAAAAACGCACATCCATTCTTTATCACCAAAATGAGGAAAGGCATATTCCTTCATATCCAAGAACAATTGTATTTCACTTTTTAAGGCGTATACTCTTTTTAGCATTGCACCTCTACTAAGCCAACGTACTTCGGTATTGAAAACCACGTCGCCATATTCAGTTTCTAAATTGTTCAGGAATTCTTTAAATTCACGGTGATTTAAGCCGCGCGACTTTATAAAATTGATTAATTTAATTATTGGTACTGTACTGTACTCGTCTATGTATTCACGATTCAAACTAACTCGTAAGAAGTATACTTTGACATAAATCATATGTTTTAATCTGTCAAATTACACACAAATTTACACACACTATACTTCTTTCGATGATGGCGCTAGTGTCAGATTGAATCCCGAATTGTATATTATCCGATTTATAAATTGGCGACTAGTACTAACATAACATTATAATTAATTTATTGATGAGAGAAAAATTAATAAATAACAAATTATTATTATTAATAAAAAATATATTAAAAATATTTATTAACAATATAATAAATAACAAATTATTATTGTTTATAAATAATCGAGACGAATAATAAAATTATATTTTAGAAATGCTCGGCGGGCCGCAGAAAAATATTTAAAGGGCCGCATGCGGCCCGCGGGCCGCGGGTTGCTCATCCCTGATATATATATATATTTAGTAATTAATAATAGAGTAATATATAATATAATTCAGTCATTTTAATTCAGGTTAAATAATATTTTTTTTTATTATTCAATGATAAAATTTATATATTACTAGCTGCTCAGAGCGCCTTCGGCGCTCTTCACACCTAGACGGGGGCTCCGCCCCCTGTACCCCCGAGTTGTACATAGTATTTGGTGGTTGAAAGTATTAAAAGGTTTTCATCCATTTTGTTTCAATCAGTATATTACATAAAACATTCATTTCTTTTTGTGTTCTTATTTAAAAAATATATTTTAATTTAATCACTATATTAATTATATATATTATTATTGTATATGTTATATCTATCTACCTATGTGGCTCAAAGATACTCTAAAGTTCTTAGCCGCAACAACCACATTTCTCCAAGTGTCCCTATCCTGAGCCCTTATTCCATCTCTCTTACGTCCCTTTCTACGCGTCATTGGTTTTCCAAGCGGACGTTTTCCAATCGGTCTTCCCACCAATATCTTTTTCCTCTCCCATTCTTGCCACGTGCCCTGCCTATCGCAGCTTTTTCCCTTTTATAACCCTAACTATTTCTGAAGATGCAGAGAGGCCATGCAATTTCTTGTTATACAGTCTCCCTCATACCCGGTGACCTCATCTTTCTTTGGCCAATAAATGCAGGGAAGAATCCTATTCTCAAATACTCTGAATCTACTCTCATCTCCAAGGGTCATAGACCATGCCTCCCACCCATATAATGCAACAGGCAAAATAATCTTTTTATATATTCCCTTTGATAATAATTTTGAAGAGATAAGCCTCTTTATTGCAGATAACAGGCGTTTCCCGATTGCAACCCCGATTTAAATTCTTCTCAAATATTATTATCCTTCGTGATTACATTCAATTTTTCTACATATTCAAATTCTACATTTTGTATCTCAAGATTTTGTATGTTAATACTCTTCCTCTTTGTTACTAAATATTTTTTCTTATCACTATTAATTTCAAACCTCCATTAAATTTTCCTCGCTATCTGTAATTGCAATTGCCGAATCTCCTATTATATTTAAGTCGTCTGAGTAACCTAATATTTTACAATTGATTTCCGCATCTTATTCTTTCTTTACTACCTTCAAGAGAAATTTGAAGATTGAAAATTTGAAAAAGTTTATGCTGATCTATATTGAGTCATGCGTATGTTTTACTAAAGTCTACAAATAATTAGTGAACAGAAATATTGAATTCGCGATTTTTTTCCTAATATCTGTCATAATGAAAATATCTTAATTAATGTTGATCGATTTGGCCTGAACCCGCAATGATATCTCCTAATATTTCCTCCGCCTATGGTTCTTAAGTATTTTCTATGTTATAATAGAGTATAATATTTCTTGATCATTACATTTTGGTATTTTATTTTCATTGCTAGATTATTATTGAATATTTTTAATTATAATGAAACTTGGGAAAATGCAAAAATAGAGACTTGAGACAATATATAAAAATTAACGGTATAAAACTATAGATAAATGACCAATATATACATTCATTAATAGTATTAATTTAAATTAATTGATTTATTTGTTTTTTTTATTATTAAGTTCATTTATTAATTTTTTTAGATCATAGTTATTTTCCTTAAAAGAAACTTAAATTCTGTGGTGCTAGGGGATTTGAAAATTATTAGTCGCAATATGAAGATTTCGCTTACAGTTTCTGTCATGTCCGACCTCCGTCCAACAGTTATTTCCCTCAAGTTTCTTGCTTCGCTTAATCATGTGATCTATATATTTAATTTTTTTGATTCATTGTAATAAAATTTAAACAAATAAAAATTTTTACTTTGTTAATTTATATAAATTTCAATATAAACTGATTGTGAGTGATACGCTTAGCCAATACTCTGAATATTTTGTGTACAAAAATATTGAATGTTCTTAGCGAGATTTGATATAATGTTGTACGATTTGTCCTAAATCTGAATTAGAAGAAAATTATAAATTGCCTCCTCTTCCAGCCCAATTCATTTACCCACCCATGTTGCATATGGCATCTAAATTTCTTAAAACTCCGTTTTTTTAATTTAAAATAGAAGGAGAGAAAGAGTTTTAAATTATATTCGAATAGTCTATATATTCTATATATCAGTATTTTTTTTCTGAATTTAATAGCAAGTTGATTTTAAAAATTTTCCATTCTTAATGCATATGATTGATTACATGTGTTAAAATTTAAAAAAATTCAAATATTCTAATTTTTATATTTATATATACAATTTAATATTATTTTTTATTAATATCATATCAAAAAAAGAGAATTTATTAAAAATTAAAAATAAAAAAAGAAGCCTATTAATAAAAAATTGAATGGTGATTTAAATATTTTATTAAATTAATTAAAATGAGACCTTTTAGAATAAATTATTTAATTGAAATGATATTTAAATATAAGAATTTAAAAAAATATTATATTCTTTGTTTGGCAATTGTTATTTAATTATGTGCAACATGATTCGACTTGCACAGAGCATCGTTATTTTTTATTAATATCACATAATAAAATGAATCTTTTAAACATAATAAATAAAAAAGACATTTTAATAAATTTAAAAAATATACCCAATTTAAAAATGTCAAAAATTTAAAACAACTTTATATCATCATATTTTAATTTTTATATAATATATATATATTTAGTAATTAATAATAGAGTAATTAAATTAAAATAAAAAACAAAGATAATATAATTCAGTCATTTTAATTCAGGTTAAATAATATTTTTTTTTATTATTCAATGATAAAATTTATATATCTATATATATAAAAAAAGGTTTTTGTCTGCACATTGCTCAGAATTTAAAAATTTTTGCATATCTTCGCGTTTCATGACCTCTAGAATCCAAAAGTGACTTTAGAATTTTTCACGTCTGTCTGTCTGTCTGTCTGTCTGTCTGTCTGTCTGTCTGTCTGTCTGTCTGTCTGTCTGTCTGTCTGTCTGTCTGTCTGTCTGTCTGTCCGGAAAATTACTATTTTATAGACTCAGAATTGGCTGAACCGATTTCTTTGAAATTACATCACAATATTCTTATATACCTCTAGAGTAACATAGGCTATAAATTTTATTAATATCTTATCAATAACCGCAGAAATTAATTTTTTAAATTTATATTATTCTCCGTGTTGTTCATTCAAGAGCCTCTCGCGGCTCACTGCCGGCCTAGCGGAATCATTTCAAACAATGAATTATCATAGAGATTCCCAATCGAAGAATTATTATAATATTTCCCTTTTTATTTTAAATTCTAATATACAAATATCAATTCAATTAAATAATTTATTCTAAAAGTTCTCAATTTAATTAAAATATTTATTAGATCATATTTTTATCTTAAATTATTTTTTATTTAATTGAATATTTCTTCTTTTCTATAATATATATATAATCTATATATATAAAAAAAGGTTTTTGTCTGCACATTGCTCAGAATTTAAAAATTTTTGCATATCTTCGCGTTTCATGACCTCTAGAATCCAAAAGTGACTTTAGAATTTTTCACGTCTGTCTGTCTGTCTGTCTGTCTGTCTGTCTGTCTGTCTGTCTGTCCGGAAAATTACTATTTTATAGACTCAGAATTGGCTGAACGGATTTCTTTGAAATTACATCACAATATTCTTATATACCTCTAGAGTAACATAGGCTATAAATTTTATTAATATCTTATCAATAACCGCAGAAATTAATTTTTTAAAGTTTATATAATTCTCCGTGTTGTTCATTCAAGAGCAGCTCGCGGCTCACTGTCGGCCTAGCGGAATCATTTCAAACAATGAATTATCATAGAGATTCCCAATCGAAGAATTATTATAATATTTCCCTTTTTATTTTAAATTCTAATATACAAATATCAATTCAATTAAATAATTTATTCTAAAAGTTCTCAATTTAATTAAAATATTTATTAGATCATATTTTTATCTTAAATTATTTTTTATTTAATTGAATATTTCTTCTTTTCTAATATATATTAATAATAATATATAAATTTTATCATTGAATAATAAAAAAAAATATTATTTAACCTGAATTAAAATGACTGAATTATATTATCTTTGTTTTTTATTTTAATTTAATTACTCTATTATTAATTAACTATATATATATATATATATATATTATATAAAAATTAAAATATGATGATATAAAGTTGTTTTAAATTTTTGACATTTTTAAATTGGGTATATTTTTTAAATTTATTAAAATGTCTTTTTTATTTATTATGTTTAAAAGATTCATTTTTATTATGTGATATTAATAAAAAATAACGATGCTCTGTGCAAGTCGAATCATGTTGCACATAATTAAATAACAATTGCAAAACAAAGAATATAATATTTTTTTAAATTCTTATATTTAAATATCATTTCAATTAAATAATTTATTCTAAAAGGTCTCATTTTAATTAATTTAATAAAATATTTAAATCACCATTCAATTTTTTATTAATAGGCTTCTTTTTTTATTTTTAATTTTTAATAAATTCTCTTTTTTTGATATGATATTAATAAAAAATAATATTAAATTGTATATCTATATATATAAAAAAAGGTTTTTGTCTGCACATTGCTCAGAATTTAAAAATTTTTGCATATCTTCGCGTTTCATGACCTCTAGAATCCAAAAGTGACTTTAGAATTTTTCACGTCTGTCTGTCTGTCTGTCTGTCTGTCTGTCTGTCTGTCTGTCTGTCTGTCTGTCTGTCTGTCTGTCTGTCTGTCTGTCTGTCTGTCTGTCCGGAAAATTACTATTTTATAGACTCAGAATTGGCTGAACCGATTTCTTTGAAATTACATCACAATATTCTTATATACCTCTAGAGTAACATAGGCTATAAATTTTATTAATATCTTATCAATAACCGCAGAAATTAATTTTTTAAAGTTTATATTATTCTCCGTGTTGTTCATTCAAGAGCCTCTCGCGGCTCACTGCCGGCCTAGCGGAATCATTTCAAACAATGAATTATCATAGAGATTCCCAATCGAAGAATTATTATAATATTTCCCTTTTTATTTTAAATTCTAATATACAAATATCAATTCAATTAAATAATTTATTCTAAAAGTTCTCAATTTAATTAAAATATTTATTAGATCATATTTTTATCTTAAATTATTTTTTATTTAATTGAATATTTCTTCTTTTCTATAATATATATATAATCTATATATATAAAAAAAGGTTTTTGTCTGCACATTGCTCAGAATTTAAAAATTTTTGCATATCTTCGCGTTTCATGACCTCTAGAATCCAAAAGTGACTTTAGAATTTTTCACGTCTGTCTGTCTGTCTGTCTGTCTGTCTGTCTGTCTGTCTGTCTGTCCGGAAAATTACTATTTTATAGACTCAGAATTGGCTGAACGGATTTCTTTGAAATTACATCACAATATTCTTATATACCTCTAGAGTAACATAGGCTATAAATTTTATTAATATCTTATCAATAACCGCAGAAATTAATTTTTTAAAGTTTATATAATTCTCCGTGTTGTTCATTCAAGAGCAGCTCGCGGCTCACTGTCGGCCTAGCGGAATCATTTCAAACAATGAATTATCATAGAGATTCCCAATCGAAGAATTATTATAATATTTCCCTTTTTATTTTAAATTCTAATATACAAATATCAATTCAATTAAATAATTTATTCTAAAAGTTCTCAATTTAATTAAAATATTTATTAGATCATATTTTTATCTTAAATTATTTTTTATTTAATTGAATATTTCTTCTTTTCTAATATATATTAATAATAATATATAAATTTTATCATTGAATAATAAAAAAAAATATTATTTAACCTGAATTAAAATGACTGAATTATATTATCTTTGTTTTTTATTTTAATTTAATTACTCTATTATTAATTAACTATATATATATATATATATATATATATTATATAAAAATTAAAATATGATGATATAAAGTTGTTTTAAATTTTTGACATTTTTAAATTGGGTATATTTTTTAAATTTATTAAAATGTCTTTTTTATTTATTATGTTTAAAAGATTCATTTTTATTATGTGATATTAATAAAAAATAACGATGCTCTGTGCAAGTCGAATCATGTTGCACATAATTAAATAACAATTGCCAAACAAAGAATATAATATTTTTTTAAATTCTTATATTTAAATATCATTTCAATTAAATAATTTATTCTAAAAGGTCTCATTTTAATTAATTTAATAAAATATTTAAATCACCATTCAATTTTTTATTAATAGGCTTCTTTTTTTATTTTTAATTTTTAATAAATTCTCTTTTTTTGATATGATATTAATAAAAAATAATATTAAATTGTATATATAAATATAAAAATTAGAATATTTGAATTTTTTTAAATTTTAACACATGTAATCAATCATATGCATTAAGAATGGAAAATTTTTAAAATCAACTTGCTATTAAATTCAGAAAAAAAATACTGATATATAGAATATATAGACTATTCGAATATAATTTAAAACTCTTTCTCTCCTTCTATTTTAAATTAAAAAAACGGAGTTTTAAGAAATTTAGATGCCATATGCAACATGGGTGGGTAAATGAATTGGGCTGGAAGAGGAGGCAATTTATAATTTTCTTCTAATTCAGATTTAGGACAAATCGTACAACATTATATCAAATCTCGCTAAGAACATTCAATATTTTTGTACACAAAATATTCAGAGTATTGGCTAAGCGTATCACTCACAATCAGTTTAAATTGAAATTTATATAAATTAACAAAGTAAAAATTTTTATTTGTTTAAATTTTATTATAATGAATCAAAAAAAATTAAATATATAGATCACATGATTAAGAGAAGCAAAAAACTTAACAGAAAATAACTGTTGGATGGAGGTCGGACATGACAGAAACTGTAAGCGAAATCTTCATATTGCGACGAATAATTTTCAAATCCCCTAGCACCAGAGAATTTAAGTTTCTTTTAAGGAAAATAACTATGATCTAAAAAAAATAATAAATGAACTTAATAATAAAAAAAACAAATAAATCAATTAATTTAAATTAATACTATTAATGAATGTATATATTGGTCATTTATCTATAGTTTTATACCGTTAATTTTTATAAATTGTCTCAAGTCTCTATTTTTGCATTTTCTCAAGTTTCATTATAATTAAAAATATTCAATAATAATCTAGCAATGAAAATAAAATACCAAAATGTAATGATCAAGAAATATTATACTCTATTATAACATAGAAAATACTTAAGAACCATAGGCGGAGGAAATATTAGGAGATATCATTGCGGGTTCAGGCCAAATCGATCAACATTAATTAAGATATTTTCATTATGACAGATATTAGGAAAAAAATCGCGAATTCAATATTTCTGTTCACTAATTATTTGTAGACTTTAGTAAAACATACGCATGACTCAATATAGATCAGCATAAACTTTTTCAAATTTTCAATCTTCAAATTTCTCTTGAAGGTAGTAAAGAAAGAATAAGATGCGGAAATCAATTGTAAAATATTAGGTTACTCAGACGACTTAAATATAATAGGAGATTCGGCAATTGCAATTACAGATAGCGAGGAAAATTTAATGGAGGTTTGAAATTAATAGTGATAAGAAAAAATATTTAGTAACAAAGAGGAAGAGTATTAACATACAAAATCTTGAGATACAAAATGTAGAATTTGAATATGTAGAAAAATTGAATGTAATCACGAAGGATAATAATATTTGAGAAGAATTTAAATCGGGGTTGCAATCGGGAAACGCCTGTTATCTGCAATAAAGAGGCTTATCTCTTCAAAATTATTATCAAAGGGAATATATAAAAAGATTATTTTGCCTGTTGCATTATATGGGTGGGAGGCATGGTCTATGACCCTTGGAGATGAGAGTAGATTCAGAGTATTTGAGAATAGGATTCTTCCCTGCATTTATTGGCCAAAGAAAGATGAGGTCACCGGGTATGAGGGAGACTGTATAACAAGAAATTGCATGGCCTCTCTGCATCTTCAGAAATAGTTAGGGTTATAAAAGGGAAAAAGCTGCGATAGGCAGGGCACGTGGCAAGAATGGGAGAGGAAAAAGATATTGGTGGGAAGACCGATTGGAAAACGTCCGCTTGGAAAACCAATGACGCGTAGAAAGGGACGTAAGAGAGATGGAATAAGGGCTCAGGATAGGGACACTTGGAGAAATGTGGTTGTTGCGGCTAAGAACTTTAGAGTATCTTTGAGCCACATAGGTAGATAGATATAACATATACAATAATAATATATATAATTAATATAGTGATTAAATTAAAATATATTTTTTAAATAAGAACACAAAAAGAAATGAATGTTTTATGTAATATACTGATTGAAACAAAATGGATGAAAACCTTTTAATACTTTCAACCACCAAATACTATGTACAACTCGGGGGTACAGGGGGCGGAGCCCCCGTCTAGGTGTGAAGAGCGCCGAAGGCGCTCTGAGCAGCTAGTATATTATAGAAAAGAAGAAATATTCAATTAAATAAAAAATAATTTAAGATAAAAATATGATCTAATAAATATTTTAATTAAATTGAGAACTTTTAGAATAAATTATTTAATTGAATTGATATTTGTATATTAGAATTTAAAATAAAAAGGGAAATATTATAATAATTCTTCGATTGGGAATCTCTATGATAATTCATTGTTTGAAATGATTCCGCTAGGCCGACAGTGAGCCGCGAGCTGCTCTTGAATGAACAACACGGAGAATTATATAAACTTTAAAAAATTAATTTCTGCGGTTATTGATAAGATATTAATAAAATTTATAGCCTATGTTACTCTAGAGGTATATAAGAATATTGTGATGTAATTTCAAAGAAATCGGTTCAGCCAATTCTGAGTCTATAAAATAGTAATTTTCCGGACAGACAGACAGACAGACAGACAGACAGACAGACAGACAGACAGACAGACGTGAAAAATTCTAAAGTCACTTTTGGATTCTAGAGGTCATGAAACGCGAAGATATGCAAAAATTTTTAAATTCTGAGCAATGTGCAGACAAAAACCTTTTTTTATATATATAGATTAAGATTATATATATATTATAGAAAAGAAGAAATATTCAATTAAATAAAAAATAATTTAAGATAAAAATATGATCTAATAAATATTTTAATTAAATTGAGAACTTTTAGAATAAATTATTTAATTGAATTGATATTTGTATATTAGAATTTAAAATAAAAAGTGAAATATTATAATAATTCTTCGATTGGGAATCGCTATGATAATTCATTGTTTGAAATGATTCCGCTAGGCCGACAGTGAGCCGCGAGTTGCTCTTGAATGAACAACACGGAGAATTATATAAACTTTAAAAAATTAATTTCTGCGGTTATTGTTGACATATAAATAAAATTTATAGCCTATGTTACTCTAGGGGTATATAAGAATATTGTGATGTAATTTCAAAGAAATCGGTTCAGCCAATTCTGAGTCTATAAAATAGTAATTTTCCGGACAGACAGACAGACAGACAGACAGATCGACAGACAGACAGACAGACAGACAGACAGACAGACAGACAGACAGACAGACAGACAGACGTGAAAAATTCTAAAGTCACTTTTGGATTCTAGAGGTCATGAAACGCGAAGATATGCAAAAATTTTTAAATTCTGAGCAATGTGCAGACAAAAACCTTTTTTTATATATATAGATATATAAATTTTATCATTGAATAATAAAAAAAAATATTATTTAACCTGAATTAAAATGACTGAATTATATTATCTTTGTTTTTTATTTTAATTTAATTACTCTATTATTAATTACTAAATATATATATATTATATAAAAATTAAAATATGATGATATAAAGTTGTTTTAAATTTTTGACATTTTTAAATTGGGTATATTTTTTAAATTTATTAAAATGTCTTTTTTATTTATTATGTTTAAAAGATTCATTTTTATTATGTGATATTAATAAAAAATAACGATGCTCTGTGCAAGTCGAATCATGTTGCACATAATTAAATAACAATTGCCAAACAAAGAATATAATATTTTTTTAAATTCTTATATTTAAATATCATTTCAATTAAATAATTTATTCTAAAAGGTCTCATTTTAATTAATTTAATAAAATATTTAAATCACCATTCAATTTTTTATTAATAGGCTTCTTTTTTTATTTTTAATTTTTAATAAATTCTCTTTTTTTGATATGATATTAATAAAAAATAATATTAAATTGTATATATAAATATAAAAATTAGAATATTTGAATTTTTTTAAATTTTAACACATGTAATCAATCATATGCATTAAGAATGGAAAATTTTTAAAATCAACTTGCTATTAAATTCAGAAAAAAAATACTGATATATAGAATATATAGACTATTCGAATATAATTTAAAACTCTTTCTCTCCTTCTATTTTAAATTAAAAAAACGGAGTTTTAAGAAATTTAGATGCCATATGCAACATGGGTGGGTAAATGAATTGGGCTGGAAGAGGAGGCAATTTATAATTTTCTTCTAATTCAGATTTAGGACAAATCGTACAACATTATATCAAATCTCGCTAAGAACATTCAATATTTTTGTACACAAAATATTCAGAGTATTGGCTAAGCGTATCACTCACAATCAGTTTAAATTGAAATTTATATAAATTAACAAAGTAAAAATTTTTATTTGTTTAAATTTTATTATAATGAATCAAAAAAAATTAAATATATAGATCACATGATTAAGAGAAGCAAAAAACTTAACAGAAAATAACTGTTGGATGGAGGTCGGACATGACAGAAACTGTAAGCGAAATCTTCATATTGCGACGAATAATTTTCAAATCCCCTAGCACCAGAGAATTTAAGTTTCTTTTAAGGAAAATAACTATGATCTAAAAAAAATAATAAATGAACTTAATAATAAAAAAAACAAATAAATCAATTAATTTAAATTAATACTATTAATGAATGTATATATTGGTCATTTATCTATAGTTTTATACCGTTAATTTTTATAAATTGTCTCAAGTCTCTATTTTTGCATTTTCTCAAGTTTCATTATAATTAAAAATATTCAATAATAATCTAGCAATGAAAATAAAATACCAAAATGTAATGATCAAGAAATATTATACTCTATTATAACATAGAAAATACTTAAGAACCATAGGCGGAGGAAATATTAGGAGATATCATTGCGGGTTCAGGCCAAATCGATCAACATTAATTAAGATATTTTCATTATGACAGATATTAGGAAAAAAATCGCGAATTCAATATTTCTGTTCACTAATTATTTGTAGACTTTAGTAAAACATACGCATGACTCAATATAGATCAGCATAAACTTTTTCAAATTTTCAATCTTCAAATTTCTCTTGAAGGTAGTAAAGAAAGAATAAGATGCGGAAATCAATTGTAAAATATTAGGTTACTCAGACGACTTAAATATAATAGGAGATTCGGCAATTGCAATTACAGATAGCGAGGAAAATTTAATGGAGGTTTGAAATTAATAGTGATAAGAAAAAATATTTAGTAACAAAGAGGAAGAGTATTAACATACAAAATCTTGAGATACAAAATGTAGAATTTGAATATGTAGAAAAATTGAATGTAATCACGAAGGATAATAATATTTGAGAAGAATTTAAATCGGGGTTGCAATCGGGAAACGCCTGTTATCTGCAATAAAGAGGCTTATCTCTTCAAAATTATTATCAAAGGGAATATATAAAAAGATTATTTTGCCTGTTGCATTATATGGGTGGGAGGCATGGTCTATGACCCTTGGAGATGAGAGTAGATTCAGAGTATTTGAGAATAGGATTCTTCCCTGCATTTATTGGCCAAAGAAAGATGAGGTCACCGGGTATGAGGGAGACTGTATAACAAGAAATTGCATGGCCTCTCTGCATCTTCAGAAATAGTTAGGGTTATAAAAGGGAAAAAGCTGCGATAGGCAGGGCACGTGGCAAGAATGGGAGAGGAAAAAGATATTGGTGGGAAGACCGATTGGAAAACGTCCGCTTGGAAAACCAATGACGCGTAGAAAGGGACGTAAGAGAGATGGAATAAGGGCTCAGGATAGGGACACTTGGAGAAATGTGGTTGTTGCGGCTAAGAACTTTAGAGTATCTTTGAGCCACATAGGTAGATAGATATAACATATACAATAATAATATATATAATTAATATAGTGATTAAATTAAAATATATTTTTTAAATAAGAACACAAAAAGAAATGAATGTTTTATGTAATATACTGATTGAAACAAAATGGATGAAAACCTTTTAATACTTTCAACCACCAAATACTATGTACAACTCGGGGGTACAGGGGGCGGAGCCCCCGTCTAGGTGTGAAGAGCGCCGAAGGCGCTCTGAGCAGCTAGTATATTATAGAAAAGAAGAAATATTCAATTAAATAAAAAATAATTTAAGATAAAAATATGATCTAATAAATATTTTAATTAAATTGAGAACTTTTAGAATAAATTATTTAATTGAATTGATATTTGTATATTAGAATTTAAAATAAAAAGGGAAATATTATAATAATTCTTCGATTGGGAATCTCTATGATAATTCATTGTTTGAAATGATTCCGCTAGGCCGACAGTGAGCCGCGAGCTGCTCTTGAATGAACAACACGGAGAATTATATAAACTTTAAAAAATTAATTTCTGCGGTTATTGATAAGATATTAATAAAATTTATAGCCTATGTTACTCTAGAGGTATATAAGAATATTGTGATGTAATTTCAAAGAAATCGGTTCAGCCAATTCTGAGTCTATAAAATAGTAATTTTCCGGACAGACAGACAGACAGACAGACAGACAGACAGACAGACAGACAGACAGACGTGAAAAATTCTAAAGTCACTTTTGGATTCTAGAGGTCATGAAACGCGAAGATATGCAAAAATTTTTAAATTCTGAGCAATGTGCAGACAAAAACCTTTTTTTATATATATAGATTAAGATTATATATATATTATAGAAAAGAAGAAATATTCAATTAAATAAAAAATAATTTAAGATAAAAATATGATCTAATAAATATTTTAATTAAATTGAGAACTTTTAGAATAAATTATTTAATTGAATTGATATTTGTATATTAGAATTTAAAATAAAAAGTGAAATATTATAATAATTCTTCGATTGGGAATCGCTATGATAATTCATTGTTTGAAATGATTCCGCTAGGCCGACAGTGAGCCGCGAGTTGCTCTTGAATGAACAACACGGAGAATTATATAAACTTTAAAAAATTAATTTCTGCGGTTATTGTTGACATATAAATAAAATTTATAGCCTATGTTACTCTAGGGGTATATAAGAATATTGTGATGTAATTTCAAAGAAATCGGTTCAGCCAATTCTGAGTCTATAAAATAGTAATTTTCCGGACAGACAGACAGACAGACAGACAGATCGACAGACAGACAGACAGACAGACAGACAGACAGACAGACAGACAGACAGACAGACATGAAAAATTCTAAAGTCACTTTTGGATTCTAGAGGTCATGAAACGCGAAGATATGCAAAAATTTTTAAATTCTGAGCAATGTGCAGACAAAAACCTTTTTTTATATATATAGATGAACATATTATGAAACTACATTTGTATTTTTAATTAAAATTGAATTTTTCTTATATAATAATTTAATTGCCTACTACAAAAGAAAAAAATAACACTTATTTCAACTTGAATTAAATTCAATTAACATATTTTTTATTTATTTAATAGCCTTCATTTTTTTAATTGTCCTTGTTTATTCTATATTTATATTTTTTATTGTAATTTACTCCATTTATAAATAATTAACATATTAGAAACTAATTTTAAAATACTTATTTTATTTCTATCAATGACCTTCGTAAGATAACTTACTATTGAATAATTTTCCCCACTCCTGTTCGATACGCCTTTGTATATATATATAAATAACCTAAACATGAGAAAAACAAAACATTATAAGAGAAATTCAGCTAATACATGTAACATCTGAATGATATAAAGGTAAAAAAATATGTTCTCTTGTCTTTTACTTTTTAGATGTTTTTCGGGTTTTAATAACTATAAGAAATTTTTAAATAATTCCGATTTACAATATTGTTAGTGTATGAATATATATATAATAAGAATAGTTAATTTATGAATTATTATATTCTTACGGGTGGAGATTTTTTTTTAAAACAAATCTCCTCAATCTAGATATTTCTTTTTTAATTTAATATTAATAGGAATTGGACCGGGGTAGGACTCAACTTATAACTTTTTACTAATCTTAGGAGAATTTCAATACGGATCAAGGCCAAATCGGACGACATTATCTAATCTCGATAAGAACATTCATTATTTTAAGTTTCAAGTTTAATTTAAATCATATTAAATTTAAAAAATAAATATTTGAATTTATTTAAATTTTGTATGGTTGTGGGGTACCAAATAAGTTAAAAAAGTGAGTTTTAGTTTTATAAATCAAATAAATAAAAACTTATATATTATATATATATACAATTTTGAAACAAATAATATAAGTATTACTTCGGCGGTTCAGGGAGCAAAAGCCGGTTTGATCAACTAGTAATAAATAAAATTAGAGAATAGCATTAGTAGAACTGGGAAAAGGAATGGAATTTCTAGAAATTAGGCAAAGCCCAGCAACAACAACCAGTATAGAATAACTAGAAAATAATTAAGTATTAATTTATATTTTAGAAGTGAATGGAATTTTTTTGAATCAAAAATTTTTGAGGTACTTAGAATTAAAATATAAATTGTTGAGGCTTTCTGGAGTTAAAAACTATGGGCTCTAAAATTTTGACATATAAGTTATTATAATTTTTCGTTCATAGATTGATCATTAAAAAAAATTTATGACGAAATAATCGATATAATTCTATCCAACCGATAGCTTCCCAATCGGCCTCCATACAAATAGATATTTTGACAGTCTTTCCTCTCCCATTCCTGCTCGATTTAAATTATTCTCAAATATTATTATTCCTCGTGAATTATATGATCTTTGTTTAATTACCAATTGATATTTATTTTAAGAAAATTTGATTTTTAATTATTCCAATATATTACAGATATGAGGTGGAACTTACTATTCTATTTTTTTGGAGCAATTTTAGTCAACGCATTAGGAAACCAAGAATCACATCCTCAAATAAAAATTGAAAATGGAATTATACGAGGAACAATAAATACATCTGTTAAAGGTAGACCATTTTATGCTTTTAAAGGAATTCCATATGCAAAACCACCAATAGGAGAACAGCGATTCAAGGTAAGATGTCTTCATTTATCTAATTCAATGTTCTTGAATTAAAACAACTGGTTTATGATTTAGACATTCCAAACACCATTAGAGACAGCATATTTTTTTTATAAATATGTATATTATAAATTTTTCATAAGCAACTTTCTTAAGATAAAAAAAAATATGGAGTGTCTCCACTCGACTATCTCGCAAATTTGAATTGGATTAATTAACATATTATATTATATTTAAATTAAATTTAATTAATTATAAATTAAAATTAATAAATAACATTTATTAAACCAGCGCGTGTTTGGCTCTTTGTTGATGGAACCACGTCACGTGCTAGCGCGTGATTGCTAGTCAACGTGTCATAAATTAATTCAGGTACTTTCAGCTATTCAATCAAGCTGAAATTCTATATATAACAGTTTTTTACAATTTTTAATCATGTGAAAAACTATCAAACATTACAAATCACACAGTTAAGAGAAAAAAAAAATGACAACACGGTAGGTAATGACCCTCTTCAGGATGAGCTACATTTCTCAAAAGTTGATAGAAAACTGCGATATTGGGGTGTGTATCAAATTTCATTATTCTAGCTCAAACCGTTTTTGCGTAACCTTGTCTACATACACACAGACACAGGCGAAATAGTATAAAAATGAATAATTTTTTCCTTAAGCCAATGATACTTCCCATGATGATTTTTCTGAATTAATTTCTACTTTAAATTTTTCCTTTATTCTTTTTCCTTTCTAAAATGTAAATTATTTTAGGATCCAATACCAGTAGAATCTTGGAATGAAGTATGGGATGCCTCCGAATATGGTAGTGAATGTTTACAATACGATTTTGTCACAGAAAAAGTGAGACTTCATGGAGATGAAGATTGTTTATTTGTTAATGTTTTTACACCAAAGGTAAAAATAAAAATAATAATCGTTTTTTGCTTTTGTTCTTTATTCTGAAAAAAAACACTAATTGTCAAATCATTTTTTTATTATTAGAATCCAAAAAGTGTTGGTTCATTATTGGATGTGATTGTTTTTATTCATGGTGGAGGTTTTATGTATGGAACATCTTATCAATATGGACCAGAAATTCTAATGGACCGGGATGTAGTCGTTGTCACGTTAAATTATCGATTGGGTCCTCTAGGTATGTTATGTAATATATTCGTTTAAGCTAAAAAAACAATTAAATGAGACTTTATTTATCTCAAAGAAAACATTTCTATAATAAAAAAAGTATAAAATAACTTTTTAAAAACACGCTTTTATTTAAATTCACCCAAAAGAAGAAAATAATTTCTCCACACACAACCACAATTTCCTTACAATTAATCATATCTAAAAAATGAAAGCGTGGGCGCCAAACATGCTGGGAAAAACGCAAATTTTACTTCAAATAGACATAGTTATCAAATATAGTAAAAGGAAAAAAAAACAGAAAGGTTTGTGCATATACAATGAAATGTCCTTCGCATTCTTTTTCTTTCCCTGCACTTTCATTTTTTAGATATGATTAATTGTAAGGAAATCATGGTGTGTGTGGAGAAATTATTTTCTTATTTTTGATGAATTTAAATAAAAGTGTGTTTTTAAAAAGTTTTTTGTCTTGACAGAAATTTCGCCCGGTTTATGATTTAAGATTATAGGTTATAGAATGAATTAACTTATTAATAATTAATAATAATAATAATATGAATAATATTAAAATATTATTATTATTAATAAGAGGTCACCTATAACCTGGGATAAATCTGAATATTGCATTGTCATCAGAGTTACATATATATGCATAATTTCAGTTCATTCGAACATTGGGAAGTGGGTCACTTTGCAAGATTTGACGACAGGACACGATTTGAAACTAAATAAAAGCGTGTAAAAGTGATTTTTATGTCGTTTTTTAATTAATAGCCATTAAATATTTTTAAAAGGATTGATTAATAATGGACAAAAACTAATGAGATCTTGATTTATAATCTTTATCTTGAACAATTATCTTATTTGTATAATTGGACGCAAATTTTGGTTATTGAAGGATTTCCTTACTCCACCCCCCTAAACGACGAAGCATACTGCTGCAACCTCTTCCTTTCTTATCATAATAATTCAAAAGATTAAAAATTTATTAAAATATTTTAATTTATTTATTTTATAATTAATTTCTATTTAAAAAAAGTTCCTAAAATGTTTTATGAAACCCTTTGTTCAAGAAAACTTGTCATAAAATTATATTAATAATTCCAATTCTTATTGAATATAGTCAATGAATTGTTTTTTATAAGCCAATTTCTTTCTTAACAATAATTTAAATGGTTTTATAAGAAAGATCATTTCCATCCATCGATTTTTTTCCCCACCAATATATATTTCATAAAAATTTATAATATATTTATAATTAATATATAATTATAATAGTAAATTTTATTTTTAATTTTTCTTAAATAACTTTAAATTTAAAAAAATCCTATTTTGTTTGTTGTTTATTATATATAGGCTTTTTAAGTACAGAGGATGATGTAGTACCAGGAAATATGGGCTTGAAGGATCAATCAATGGCCCTTAAATGGATTCAAAAAAATATTGCTGCTTTTGGTGGAAATCCAAAAAGTGTGACTATAACAGGTTGTTCTGCTGGGGGTGCAAGTGTTCATTATCACTACTTGTCACCACTTTCAACAGGTAACTTCATTATTACTTAATATCATGAACTATAAAGAGAAATAAGTACAGCTTATATTTTAAAAATTAATATTAATTCAAAAATTACATTTTATTTAAATCCTAATTCAAATATTTTAATTTTCAAAACCAATATATTATTTGTATTTGAAATAGTAACATCAAATTCTGTTTGTAGGACTGTTTGCACGTGGTATGTCACTTAGTGGAACATCTATCGTTCCATGGGCTCAACAAGAAGCTGCCCTTGAAAAAGCTAAAAAAATAGGAGCAGAATTAGGATGTCCAACCACATGCAGTAAAAAAATGATTGAATGCCTTCGAAAACGACCAGCAAGAAGAATCGTTCAATTAGTTGATAAATTTCAAGTAAGTTCACAAGTAATTGATTATATTAATGAATACTAAGCAATAGAAATTAATGAATTTATTTTTATTAATTCCAAATGACAAAATTATTTGTGTTAAATATAAATAAATAAATAATTATGTTATTTTTAGTACATATAAATATTTTATCTTATCTTATTATGCTAGCTAAAATTATATATATCTTATCTTATTATGCTAGCTAAAATTGTATCTATATATAGCCATTGGTTCTCAAAAACCCTCTAACGATTTTTTTCAAATTCACCCTAGATATCTTATCTTATTATGCTAGCTAAAATTGTATATATCTATCTATATTTCTATATTTCTATATATATATAGCCATTGGTTCTCAAAAACCGCTCTAACGATTTTTTTCAAATTCACACTAGATATAGTATTTATAAAGAAAAATTAAGTTTTATTGATCATATCTCTTGAAACATACAGCTTCATTATTTATTTCTTAATTAAAAATTATATATGGGTGACGTCATTTGAAATTTTACTCCCGCCTTTTTTTAAAGGATATTGTATTAATATTTTTTTTATATTTAAAATATTTTAAAATTTATTATATAATTTCGAAATAAAATTAAAAATATTTATTTTTAATAAAATTTATATATATATTTATTAATCTCTCTCAAAAAAAAAAACAAAAACAAAAACAAAAAAACATATACGTCTTGCTAAGAGAGTAAAAATGTCATTTTAATCATCTAAATATATTAGTCCAAAGGTTCTTAATCTTATGTACTCTGCGGACCCCCACTTGAAAAAATTTTTTTTGACGGACCCCATTCCAACTTTAGGTACTTTACGTCATTTTATTAGTTAATTTCTGGCTTACGATCTCATAAGAACAAGGATATATGATGAATATTTCTAACAGTGATTGGTGAATAACGATTTTTTTGCATATTGTAGAACACATTTTATTAGAAATTATAATATTGAAGAAAGAAAATTCTGCTAAATATGAAGATGGAAACGGTAGCAATAGTTTTCTTGCACATTTCGTTGAATATGGGTATTTGATCTCTGTTTCCTCACAAAGCCTTGCCATCGCTTCTTTTATATTAAATAAAGTTTTAACCGACTCATCATTTTCTCGTGCACCTGTACGATGGCTTTGCGGACCCCCAGTAAAGGCTTCGCGGACCCCCAGGGGTCCGCGGACCACAGTTTAAGAACCTCTGTATTAGTCTATTGGGTAGAGGGACTGTTTTGACGAGTCAACTTCGCAGGATCGAAACCGGCGGAAAATAATTTTATTTTTTTTTTAATCTATTATTTTTTAATAAATTACTATTTTATATTTATTTATTCATTGTTCTTTTATTAAATTTAATATTTAGTAATATTATTTATTATTAATTTATATATGGACAAATGACACTCATATTGAAATTTGACTCCCGCCTTTTTTTAAAAGATATTGTATTAATTTAAAATATTTTAAAATTTTTTATTTAATTTCGAAATAAAATTAAAAATATATATTTTAATAATATTTTATAATTATAAATTACGATATATATTTATCATTCTTCCAATAAAAAAAGATATTCATGCACTTAGAAACATATCTAATAATACATATTTATGTATTATTGAGGACCTCAAGTTCCATTCATTTTAATCAGATTGATGCAATGATGCAACATTTAATAATTGTAATAAATAATTAAAGAATTGTATATCAGCTCGGTGTCCCAAGTATTAATATTACCAGCCAAACCCAATATAATAATGAATTATTTTTTTTTAACTTAATTACCTAGCCGAGGCTCGGGGTCCCGGTATGATCTTAATATATTGTCAGAATTAGATAAATAATGTAGAGAGAAAAATTATTTAAAAATAGATATTTATTTAAATGAAATAAAATTATTTAATTTACAGAATGAAAATGTCTATAATAATGTCTAAACATTTTTTCTTTATAATTTTACATTATAATAATACTAATTACAGTAGTTATAATATATGGGGAATTTTCAACTTGGACCGCCGTTCCCAAACGAATTTTAAATAAGCGGGAGTGTCCTCCCCTAGACTTTCCCGCATTTAAATAGGTATAAAGAGTTGTGAATGAATATTTAGAATGTGTAAACTTGGTATTGATAAAGAGCCAGTTCGTATTAGTTTATTGGTGTCAAATTTGATATTTGATAACATTTATATATATATATATATATATAGAATAAAGTGCTACTTCCGGTTAACTGATATTTTAAATGTAAAAAAAAAACAGATATGGATATAATATAAATATTTTTAATTTTATTTTATTTATAATATATGAGGGCTGGCTGTGACGTCATGAAGTGCTGGGTGACGTCATATAATTTTAAATTAAGAAAAAACTAATGAAGATGATTTTTCTCGAGGATAAAACCAATACAAAGTGCATAACACGTGGAGATATGTCCTCACGTGAAATTTGATATGAAAATAACCCTTCACTTCCTCTCTTAGATCGGCAATACTAGCACTTGCGGTTTCCGGATTTGCACCAAAAGTTGATCAATTCATCATACTGATGCATTAAGTAAATATACCAAATTTCATCAAAATCCGTTGAGCCGTTCAGGCTGTACACATCTATACGGACGGACGGATGGACAGACATGATAAAAATACTTTTTTCTGTTAAGAAATCCATGATTCGTGGAGATATGTACCTAAAAATATCCATAGGTGAAATTTGGTGTGAAAACAATACCTCCCTTACTATCGTCGGTCGGTAAAAAAGAAACGCTACTTGTATAGGTAAAATGTCACTTCCGGTAGTCAGATCATGATGAAATTTGGTATCTGAATTTTTTTCATATTTTTAAATCTATATACAAAATATGAAGCAAATATCTCGAAGCAAACTGGTACTTTACTTGAAAGGTAAACGCAACCAGTGTAGGTAAAGTACCACTTCCGGTTAACCGATTTTGACGAAATTTTGATAGAAATCTACAAACTGTGAATAATATCGGTGTACAAAATTTCGAAGTCCTAGCTTGATTAGTTTTTGAGTAAATTTGCTTACAGACATAACATACATACATACATACATGCATACATACATACATACATACATACATACATACACACATACATACATACATACATACATACATACATACACACACACAGACATAATTCGAAAAATGGTATTTTCCGACTCAGGGAGGTCTAAAACGTCAAGATCTATCGAAATCTCGAAGTCGAAATTTTTGACGATTCCAATACTTCCCTTATACGAAGTATGCGGGAATGTAAAAACCAAGACCACTTTACATTTATACAATTTTTAAGCTCTAATCGAATCCAAAATCAAAATTTAAAAAATCGAAAAACAGACACACAGATATATAGATTTTATAAATGAACATTTATACAATTTATTTTAATTAATTTGAAACATTTTAGGAAACAAATTTTTAATGGGTCATTTTTAGAAATCCCATTTAACAATTATAATAAATAATTAAAAAATTGTAAAATTTTTAAAGTATATAAAAATAAATTGTATAAATTGGTTAAAGGGTCGAGTAATAGTTCGGTGTCCCAGGTATATATTTTATATTAACACGCCTACTTTTCTGTATAATAAAGTTATAAAGAATAATATTTTAATTTTTATATAACCAAGAAATCATTTTTTCACTTAAAATATAGTTGTAAAGCCTAAATCATCGACTGGGCCGCTACCTTAAGGAGTCTTCTCTTGCTCTGATTAGGGCCACCGGTATTTGCCATTAATCTCGAAAAAATAATATTAAATTATATATAAATTTAAAAATTAGAATATTTGAATTTGTTTAAATTTTAACACATGTAATCAATCATATGCATAAAGAATAGAAAATTTTGAAAATCAACTTGGTATTAAATTCAGAAAACAAAATACTGATATATAGAATATATCGACTATTCGAATATAATTGAAACTCTTTCTCTCCCTCTATTTTAAATTTTAAAAAAGGGAGTGTTAAGACATTATTTTGCCTTATGTAACATGGATGGTTAAATGAATTGAGCTCCCTACCTCCCTGAGAAATTCTCACTAAAAATGTTTATAATATTTTAGTTTATTAAATCAAACTATTATTTTTTATTTCAATATTTTTAATGTTAATACAATAATTTTTATTTTATAATCTATAAAATAATTTAATTATTTTAAAAAACGGCGGTGTTCAATTATAATTTTTTTACTCTCTACTGACTGTTCATTTCATAACTGAAAATAGTGTCGAATAGAAATAGACGATATTACTTGGATTAATCTTATTATGCTAGCTAAAATTGTTTGTTTGTATTATTGAGGACCCCAGTTCAATTCATTTTAATCAGATTGATGCAATGATGCAACATTTAATAATTGTAATAAATAATTAAAGAATTGTATATTAATATTGTTTAAAGGGTCGAGCGACAGCTCGGTATCCCAGGTATTAATATTACCAGCCAAACCCAATAATAATGAATCATTTTTTTTAACTTAAGTACCGAGCCGAGGCTCGGGGTCCCGGTACTAGTATTTATAAAGAAAAATTGAGTTTTATTGATCACATCTCTTGAAAAATACATTTTCATTATTTATTTCTTAATTAAAATTTATATATGGAAAACGTCAAAAATGGCATCCATTTTTATTTTTTAACTGAAATTGTATTAATATTTTTTTTTATTTAAAATATTTTAAAATTTATTATTTAATTTCGAAATAAAATTAAAAATATTTATTTTTAATAAAATATATATATATATTTATTAATCTCTCTCAAAAAAAAATAACAACAAAATAAAATATGGTTTGGTATTTGGTGTCGGAAGATGGTAAAAAAATTATCTAAATATCTTAGACCAGTGGGTAGAGAGACTGTTTTGACTGAGTGCGAGTGGAGTTGAAGGGTCGAAGCTTGACTCGAGCATCGATATTTAAAAATAATGAATTTGTTTTTTTTTGTTTTTTAATCTATTTTCATGTTTATTTTTTAATAAATTACTATTTTATATTTATTTATTCATTGTTCTTTTATTAAATTTAATATTTATTAATATTATTTATTATTAATTTATATATGACGTCACAAATTACATTTACATTGAAATTTGACTCCCGCCTTTTTTTAAAGGATATTGTATTAATATTTTTTTTATATTTAAAATATTTTAAAATTTTTTATTAAATTTCGAAATAAAATTAAAAATATATATTTTAATAATATTTTATAATTATAAAATACGATATATATTTATCATTCTTCCAATTAAAAAAAATATTCATGCACTTAGAAACATACCTAATAATACATTGTAATGATTTTTTGGGGCAGTAAGGTAAAATAGTAAATAAGAAAATTTTTATAAAATCAAAATTTTGAACATTTTATTTAAATTTAAGACTGTGTTGTATAGTTATATAAAAGAATAGGTTAGATGGATTAAATTTAGGTGTATTGGTCGCAACAAGGGTGTAATGGTAGCACTCTTGGAACACTCTTTCCGGGAACTATCGTTAAGTTTTCCTGCGAATATTAGTAAGAAATCAGCAGTTAATTTCTTTAAATGGTTGTCTAACATACGGTTTCGTTGGCTTTTCGCACTCCCCTTGGGTCCAGAAGCCGCAGGATCAACATTGTCAGTACGACCATTCCTTTCAGTTCCCTGTGGTGGTTTTGAGAAAAATCCCGTATCATCGTTAAGAAGTTTACTATGAAATGGCTCCCTTCGTTTTGCATTACCACTGGAAAGGGAATGATTGATCTCATTGGTTGCCATGATAAACTGAACAAATGAAATAACAAAAATTAATAAAAAAATCACAAAAAAATTATTTTTTTTTTATCACCAAAACACATGGAATAAAAAATTTAAAAAATATTCCTTCGGTACAATAACAATTGAGATTAATAAGAAAAATTTAAAAAACTATCCTTTGCATATGAACCAAACAAGATTATTTAAATAAAATAAACTACTTAAATTATTTCAATCAAAAACATTTCTCGAAAATTATATATTTTTTTTTTAACAAGAGATATATAAATTTTTTTAATCGATAAAAAAAATAAAAATAAACTTTGAACACACAGTAAACACATTCGATAATTCAGTTATTCATAAAAATTTCAAAAATAGACAAACATATATAATTTTTTTTAACACACGCATATTATTTCTCCTTCCAGAAATACCCAACTCCGAGATGGGGGAAAGTGAAAGTAGGGAGGGAAATCAGAAAAATTTTCACAAAAAAATTATTTTTTTCCTTTTTTTAAAATCAAACAATTAATCACTCTTACTGCCTTTTATTCATATCTCGGTGGGACGGCTCCATGTAATGATTTTTTGGGGCAGTAAGGTAAAATAGTAAATAAGAAAATTTTTATAAAATCAAAATTTTGAACATTTTATTTAAATTTAAGACTGTGTTGTATAGTTATATAAAAGAATAGGTTAGATGGATTAAATTTAGGTGTATTGGTCGCAACAAGGGTGTAATGGTAGCACTCTTGGAAGAGGGAATCCAGCTTCAGGGGGGTGTTTTTCTTCCTGGAAGGGTGGAGAAATGTTTTATACGTGATGTGATGAGAACAGATGAACTGATGGTGAAGGCGCTTGGACAGGTGGTCCCGGAGTGACACAGCGCTGGACCGGGTGATATTGGGCTTCGGTCCCTTTTTCCTCCAATCAAGTTCCTCCGGTCGGGACACTAGCTACTGCCCGACTGCTCTCATCCAGTCCATCCGGACGGGACGATTGCCACTCCACGACTCCTCTTTTTGGACTCTCTTTTTGGACTGCCTGTCGACTGCTCTGCAAACACTCGCTTCAGGCTAGCTTTTTCCCCTCCTCTCTCATAACTTTTATGGTTCTCCAGGCTCTCAGCCAATCGGGTGTTCTAATTCGGCTCCGAGTCGGGGAGGATTTGATATTTGACCTGGCTTAACAGGCCTTCGTTGGAATTTGGATTTATATTTTGGTTTCATATTAATATGACCAATTCCAGAGAATATCCTAATTTTTATTTCATTTCATAGGAAATTCTCTAGAAATAAAGTTCTCGAGAATCGCTATCACTAAAATTTCATTTCAACATATTTATGTATTATTGAGGACCCCAAGTTCCATTCATTTTAATCAGATTGATTCAATGATGCAACATTTAATAATTGTAATAAATAATTAAAGAATTGTATATCAGCTCGGTGTCCCAAGTATTAATATTACCAGGCAAACCCAATAATAATGAATTATTTTTTTTAACTTAATTACCGAGCCGAGGCTCGGGGTCCCGGTATGATCTTAATATATTGTGATAATTAGATAAATAATGTAGAGAGAAAAAAATATTTAAAAATAGATATTTATTTAAATGAAATAAAATTATTTAATTCACAGAATGAAAATGTCTATAATAATGTCTAAACATTTTTTCTTTATAATTTTACATTATAATAATACTAATTACAGTAGTTATAATATATGGGGAATTTTCAACTTTGACTGCCGATTTGATCATGTTCCCAAACGAATTTTAAAAAACCAAGACCACTTTATATTTACACATTTTAAGCTCTAATCGAATCCAAAATCAAAATTTAAAAAATCGAAAAACAGACACACAGATATATAGATTTTATAAATTACTATTAGGGAATATTTGAATTTTATCTTTTATTTGACATTTACGATTTATATTTAATAGTGGCGGGGGTTGCAGAAGCTTAATTTATTTATTTATTTTTGTATTTATTACGCTTTCAGAGGTTTCCACATTTTTTTAGGTTTAATTACTATTTTCATAAAAGAATAATTTTTTTTTAAATAATATAAAACAAAAGTAAAAAAAAATTAAGGTTCTTTTTTAAAATAAAGAAAGAAACTATTATTTAATAGTTATCTAATAGTAAAATGAAAAGTAATTTTAATCAACTAACAAAAATTGAGAAAAATATTTATTTATTTTTTTAACAAAAATGAATTGATTTAGGTATGGCATAACAATCCATTTTCTCCTTTTGCCCCTGTGGTTGAACAAGGCGGTTCAAAACCGTTTTTGGCTGAACATCCGGCCGATGCTCTCCGTGCTGGACGAGTGCAAAACATTCCATGGATTACATCAATTACTACCGAAGAGGGCAATTATCCAATGGCAGGTATATAAATTATCTTATTTTTAAATTATTATATTTTAATTTATATGAATTTTTATTAAAGAGTAAATAAATTTTATTGTTTCAGCTGTTGTGACTAATCCTAAACTAATTAAGGAACTTGATCAACGATGGGATGAACTTGCAAAGTATATTCTCGATTGCAATTATACATCATCTCGAGCAGATCATGGATCGATTGCTAAACTTGCAAAACAATTTTATTTACAAAACGCAAAATCTTTTGGAGATAATAATGCCTATGATTTAATACAGGTATTGTAATTTTATGCTAACATTTATTTATTATATTTAATATTATTGCATATATTACATTCTCAGAAAAAATCGAAACTATAAAAAGGAATTGTGTTAAATAAACATAAAATATTTGCATGGTTGCATACAAAATTGTGGCGACTTTAGTGATTATTTAGATGCCAATATTTCACATTTTTAATGTCTCGTGTTAAACTGTAAATTTGAAAGACTAATCATAAAAAGAATGATTATTAAATTAATTATTCATTTTTTTTATAAATCACATACTAAACATTCTGTGAATATTTCATAAATAAATTTCATATAAAATCGAAATCAAAGTGAATTAATTATGAAGAAACCAAGCTGGCAAAATGTAAATCACTCTGAAAAGAAACTCATTTAGGGATAAAAATTTACAATCAATTATATTTAATTATATATTATTCGAAAAATAGATAATAATTTTATTTTGGACCAAAAATCTATATAAGTATTTTTTAATTATAATCCTTCGATTGTATAGTAAGAATTTTATTTTTTTGTTTTACAGATGGTAGGTGATCGTATTTTTGTGATAGATATTGCTCGGGCTGCTAAAATGCAGGCAGCTGTTTCAAGTGCACCAGTATATTTTTATAAGTTTTCTTATAGAGGTCGGCATAGTCTGTCTGAAGACTTCTCAAAAACGGAAACTGATTTAGGTAAAAATAAAATATTATTCTTTATATGTTTAAAAATTATATCCAACATATAAGATAAATCCTCATTTAGATATAAAAATAATATTTTTGAAACATAGCAATAATTGCCTTTTAAAATATAATAAATTCTAAATCTATAATAACTATTTTCTGGGAGAAAAATGCTATTATTACAGCTTTTGTCAAACTGTGAAGCGCGAAAATATTCAAGACAAAGTATTATTTTAAAAAATTGATTGCTGACTAAAAGGAAAGCACACAAACAGACAGAAAAACTCTTGTTTTGGCAGTTAGTTAAAGATAATTTTATAACAGAACTCTCAAAATACACAAATACATTATTGTTGTATACATTTTATTATAAGCGAGATGGAGCGGGTCGGGGTTTAAAATTATCATTGGAAACTGGGCCGCGATTATTGAGATTGAGAAACGCTGTATTAGTATATTGATTATTTGATGAAATTAATTTAATTTTCCTGAAATCTTATAATGAATAAATTTTGGTACAAGATAGTATAATAATATCTAATACAAGTAATATAAGTAGTTTTTTGACTGTTCATAAATAATAAATAAATAATAAAATAAAATAAACTTTTTTTTGAGACACCCTGTATATAGAATAACTATTCTCGATCTAGGTAATATATATGTACACATTGTAAATTAAAAGTTTCATTTTTTAGGTGTCGCTCATGGTGATGATTTAGCATATACACTTAAAACTTTTTATATGGAAAGTGGAGACACACAAGAGGACAGAAATATGCGGGAAGTGATGCTCGACTTTTGGACCCACTTTGCATCTACCGGGTAACAATATATTTATGAAAAAATTTCAAGAAATCTAAGTTATTTTTTATTACCTATTTATTTTTTAAAAAATTATTTTGTTGTTTTTTTAGTAAACCTAATTTCCGTAAAATCCAATTTGATCAAATAAATCCTAATCAAGAAGCAATTCGATATTTGAATATAATAAACCCCAATGAAATACGAATGGATGATGAAGAAGATATAGGAAATATTAAATTTTGGGATAGTCTACCTATCAATGAACCACAAATTAAATCTACTAGGAAAATTGATGAATTGTAAAAATGTGTTTTTTAAATAAAAAAATTTAATTATTTAATTAAGAATTCCAACTACAAAATAATAATAATAATAATAATAATAATAATGTTTAAATTATATTATAAATTAAATTTATAAAAGAAATCTATATATTTAATACGATAGTGTCCGTCTGTACGCAAAAAACTCCAGAGCCTAAACTACAAGGAGTAAGGTAACCAAATTTTTCTGAGGTGAAGGGTACCTCAAATGAGATGAAAAATAAAAAAGAAATTAGAATCTTAGGTAACTCCTGAACTGAGCTGCGGGTGTTCCATTTTCCAGAAATATATATAAAGGAGAGTGTTTGTATGTATGTAATTTGTTTACTTTTTTGCTGTCATAGAAACAGATATATATATAATTAGAACCTCTCTCTATCCCTCTATTTAAAATTTTAAAAAATGGAGTGTTCTAGCCAAATTAAGAAATTTAAATTCCTTATGCAACATTGATAGGTAAATGAATTGGACTGGAAGAGGAGACATATGATTAGTGAAATTGGGGAAAAATCAACCGAAATGTAATTAAACAAAAATATTCAAGAATTATGATACGGATATGACTTACATACAATTAACATACAAAATGTAGAATTTGAAAAAGTATAAATATTTAAATACTTAAGATCTCTAATCACGAAAGATAATAATATTCGAGAAGAATTTAAATCGACGTTGCAATTGAGTAACGCCTGTTATTATGCAGTAAAGGGTCTTATCTCATCAAAGAGGATCAAAATTAAAATATATAAAACAATTATTTTTCATGTTGATCGATGACTAGGGTAACCATATTTCGAAAACACCAAACCAGGACAAACGGTATTTTTTAGAACTAAATTGAAAAAATTTTGAAAAAAAAAATTACGAAATGTCCTAAATATTGAAAAAACAGTAGGGTGTCCCGAAGACATTTTTGGGACAGAGCACCTAAAGACGTTTGGTCACCCTATCGATGACTCTGGGAGACGAGAATAGATTTGGAGTATTTATGAGATTAATATTTTTCGCAGCATTTATAGGGCAAAAGAAGATGAGGTCACAGGGCGATGGCGGAGATGGCATAACGAGAAATAATGTCCAGATATAGTTAAGGTTATAAAATCAAGAAGGCTGGGATGGGAAGGGGACGTGGTTGGAATTGGAGAAACTAGAAATTGGGAGAAACCGATTGGGAAACATCCGGTGGAAGACCAAGGACCAAGGTGGGTGGACAATGAAGGAAGGGACATGGGAGAGATGGGACAGGGAAGGATTTGGTTGTAGCTCAGGATAGGGACGCTTAGAGAAATGTGGATGCTGCGGCTAAGAACTTTCGAAAACTGTAGAGACACAGAGTTAGATAAATACAATAATAATATATAATTAATTTACTGATTAAATTAAAATATATTTTACAAGAAAACAAATACATGTCTTATCTACTTATACTGATTGAAACAAAATGGAAACCTTTTACATACAGACTTTCAACCAAATACTATGTATCACTCGGGGGTACAGGGGGCGGAGCCCCCGTCTAGGTGTGAAGAGCGCCAAAGGCGCTCGGAGCAGCTAGTATTTATTAATCTCCAATTGCCTCATATTCTAAATTTATTTTTTTAATTATTTTTTTATATTGTATTATTAGTTAATTAATTAATTTCCAGCAGTTAATGTGTATTTATTTATTTATTTTACAATATTATTTTTATGTCATTTATTTATTAACTCACAACCTCTACTTACTAAAGTAAACATACTGAAGCAAGAGTCTATATCTTCTATATTTTCATGTCTGTCTGTCAGGAAAATAAGGATGCTATAGACTCAAAATTGGCTGAAACGATTTCTATGAAATTACATCGCAATATTCTTATATACTTCTATGGTAACATAGGCTTTAAATTTTATTAATATCTAATCAATAACCGCAGAATTTAATTTTTTGAAGTTTATATAGTTCTCCGTGTTGTTCCTTCAATGAAATTAAAATATCAAAATGTAATGATCAAGAAATATTATACTCTATTTCACTATTATAACATATACAATACTTACGAACCATAGGCGGAGGAAATATTAGAAGATATCATTGCTGGTTCAGGCCAAATCGATCAACATTAATTAAGATATTTTTATTATGACAGAATTTCGAAAAAACCGCGAATTCAATATTTCTGTTCACTAATTATTTGTAGACTTTAGTAAAACCTACGCATGACTCAATAGATCCGGATAAACTTTTTCAAATTTTGATCTTCAAATTTATCTTGAAGGTAGTAAAGAAAGAGTAAGATGCGGAAATCAATTGTAAAATATTAGGTTACCCAGACGACTTAAATATAATAGGAGATTCGGCAATTGCAATTACAGATAGCTAGGAAAAATTAATCGAGGTAGGAAAAGAGATGAGGTTTGAAATTAATAATGATAAATAGAAATATTTAGAAACAAACAGAAGCAGTATTAACATACAAAATGTAGAATTTGAATATGTAGAAAAATTGAATGTAATCACGTAGGATAATAATATTTGAGAAGAATTTAAATCGAGGCTACAATCGGGAAACGCCTGTTATCATGTTATTGCAGAGGGTTATCTCATCAAAATTATTATAAAAGGGAATCAAAATTAAAATATATAAAACAATTATTTTGTCTGTTCCTGTTGTATTATATGGGTGTGAGACATGGTCTATGATCTTAGGAGATAAGAGTGAATTTAGAGTATTTGAGAATAGAATTCTTCCCAGCATTTATGGGCCAAAGAAAGATGAGGACACCAAGGAATGACGTAAGAGAGATGGAACAGAGGCTCAGGATAAGGACACTTGGAGAAATGTGGTTGTAGCTGCCAACAACTTTCGAGTACCGTTGAGCCACATAGATAGATATATATAACATATTCAATAATAATATATATAATTAATTTACTGATTAAACTAAAATATATTTTAAATAATCACACAATAAGAAATGAATGTTTTATGTTATACACTGATTGAAACAAAATGGATGGAAACCTCTTACTATTTTCAACCAAATACTCTGTACCACTCGGGGGTACAGGGGGCGGAGCCCCCGTCTAGGTGTGAAGAGCTACGAAGGAGCTCTGAGCAGCTAGTTTAGTATAAATTGATAAAAAATACATACATTTAAATTAATAATAAAATAATTTTACATAATATTTCTAGTAATTATATACGACTATTCATAAAATATTGATAAATCTATGAGCAATGATTAATTTTTAAATTCAATTTGCCGCTTCTGTTTCAACCAAAGTACTATTTTTAGTAAAGGAAATTTCCTAGAATTCATTTTCTTTAAATCTTAGTCCATCTTCTATGACCGTAGAGCGTTATCTTATATTTCATGTATATAAAATATATACATGAAATATAAGTTCCTATCGGCTATTTGTTTGCCTAAAAAAGGGTTCAAATCCATCCCAATGCCAAGTTTAGATGCACTTTAAAATCAATCATAATCATTTTCATCAACAGCCTGATCCACTGGTGCATCTAAACTTGGCATTGGGATGGATTTGAACCCTTTTTTAGGCAAACAAATAGCCTATAGGAACCTGGCCCCCTTTTTAACAGGTATGTTTTTGATTAGATTTCAATACTTTTTTTTTAGAAAGCTTACCTATTTTTTCCTTTTTGTGCCGCGCCCGCGTCCATTCTTAGCCTTTGAAGTAATTTTGTGTTTAAAAATATTGCAAATTTTTTTAAATTAAAATTATATTCGTTTATATATTAAATATAATAATTTTATTTGTTCTTTTATTTTATAGTTCTGAATTTAAAACTTGTATTGAATAATAAATAATTAGAACTATTAATTAATTCATTGAATATTATATAGAAACTGTTAAGTTATATTTAATAGAAATTCATAACGATAATAATGATAATAAAATACTCAAATAACAAAAATAAATTAAATTAAATGTTCTTTTATTGAAATAAAATCCTTTATATTAATAGGTTCTCTAAATTTTATTTTAAGCATCATTTTAAAAACCAATTTTTCTTCTTTAAAATTTTTTTTGAAGTGAAAACTTCTTTAGCGGCGTTGAGCACTTTTGCGGGATGGGGAAAAAATATAGATTTCGCGTGAGATTCCAAAACGACACCGACCCGACCGACCGACCGATATACGCATGCGCAATACGCCAGAATGTTAGACACTAAACTTCTGATACATTCTTTACGAAATTTTACATATTTGCCATATTAAATATTATTATTTATATTTACATTAATAATCAGTATTACTAAATTATGTATATATAAAATAAAATATTTTAATATATTATTATGTGTTAAATTATATTAAATTAATTTCTAATATATTTATATAATTTAAAATTAATTTCAGAATATATATATATATATATATATATTAAATTATATACTATATATAATATATTATATAATATATATTTTAATAAATTAATTTTTAAATATGTTTGTGTGTGTGTGTGTGACCGTAAAAATAAAGATATATGTTTGATAATTTTTCACATGATTAATAATTGTATAAAACTGCTATATATAGAATTTCAGCCTGATAGAATCGCTGAAAGTACCAGAATTAATTTTTTTACACTGGAAATCTCACGCGCCAACACGTGACGTGGTGCCATCAACAAAGAGCCAAACACTCCACTATCCACTCGACTATCTCGCAAATTTGAATTTGATTAAATAATATTTATTAATTTAAATTAAATTAAATTAATTAAATTATAATTTAATAAATATTATTTATAACATCAAAAACATCAAAATCTCAACATCGAAAATTGAATTGCTGAAAGTACCAGAATTAATTTTTTAACACTGGAAATCTCACGCGCCAACACGTGACGTGGTGCCATCAAAAGAGAGCCAAACTTTCCCTGGTTTAATAAATATTATTTATTAATTTTAATTTATAATTGAATTAATTTAATTTAATTTAAATTAATATATGTTATTTAATCCAATTCAAATTTGCGAGATATGCTGAATATGCTTTTAAATAAAAAAAATTTTCAAGAAAGTAATTGGAATTATTAATATTAAGAATCAATAAATAAATTTATTAAATATACATTTAAACATGTAAATTAATCTATATATAAATTTAATAAATATTCAAACAATAATTGAAACAATATAAATAAAACGATTCAATATTTTACTTACATTGTGATTTATATTTTTATTTTTATTACAACTATTATTATGGGTATGTTATTTTTGGCAGTTTAAAAAAAATTAAAAATATTAATAAAATTTATCAAAATAATAAGTTGAAAAGATTTCCAATTATTTTTATTTATTTATTGTAAATTTTTCAATGTAACCATGGTAACCATAAATAGACTTTTACCAAAATATTACTATTTAAATTAATTTTGGATTTAACTACACTAAAACCTTCCCTGGGACGCCCACAACAATCCCTGAAAGTTTCATCGCAATCGGACGGGTAGTTTTTGAGTATTTGACAGACACACACACACAGACAGACAGACAGACAGACATATATATATATATATATTCATACACATCGTATTTTTAATATTTTTGTAATAATAATCAGTTTGCTGAAAAAAATAATTATGAATTTTATATATATATATATATACGTATATAAATTTCATTTTTCTCGTGAAGCTGGTGCGCATTCCGTCTGCTTTCAAATTTCTTACGCACAAGTTTTCACTTCTGTCGGCCAGTCCCACGACTGCCAATTCGACTTTTTTTTCATTATCAATCACTTTAATTTTTATAAAATAATCACATGTTGATTTCTACTAAATAAATATCTGATGTGTGCAACACCTGACTTTCTTATACTACTTTCGTGTGTGATTAGGATATATTTTTAGTATACTGATTTATTTATACATATAGATGTTGAAACAATCGTAAATATAAAATTTTAAAACTTTTCAATTAATTTTAAATTTATTCGAAAAATTAAAAACTGCCCTTCATGTAAACTAACCTTTCCCTATATCCGATTGCAATCATAATGCGAGATGTCTATTAAAAACAGTATTAAAGTGTTAAATACGAAATCTCATCATTTTGTGACTAACTGATTTTTAAATGGACTCCGTTAACAGTGGCGCAACCAGGGGGGGGGGGGGGTTTGGGGGTTAAAACCTCCCCCAGGAGAGAAAAAAAATTAAAATTGCTGTATATTATGTACTATATTTCAAATAGAAAAGAAAAAATATAATCATTTCTTTTTATTTGAAAAAAAAAATTCTTAAAGTATAACTTAGTGTATAATAAATAAGTTTATTTTATATTAAAATACGTTGACCTGTGGCCAGGTCCGAACCGACCGACGGTTTGAAGTAAATTAATTTCCAGCTACAGAAACAATTTCAAATAATTTTAATATATCTATTAATGTAATAAAAAACAGATAGGCATAGAACATAAATATTTTTAATTTTATTTTATTTATAATATATATGTAAGACTAGTCTGTGACGTCATGAATACCTGGATGACGTCATATAATTTTAAATTGAGAAAAAACTAATAAATATGATTTTTCTCGAGGATAAAACCAATACAAAGTGCATGATTCGTGGTGATATATAAAAAAATCTCCTCATGTGAAATTTGGTGTTAAAAAAAATAACGTATATAAAATATCGTCGATCGCTAATGCTATCAATCCCCGGATTTGCAGCAAAAGTTGATCAATTCATCCTACTGATGCATTAAGTAAATTACCAAATTTCATAAAAATCCGTTGAGCCGTTCAAGCTGTACACATCTATACGGACGCACGGACGGACAGACAGACATCATGCTAAAAATACTTTTTTCTTTTAAGAAAATGCATGATTCGTGGAGATATGTAAAAATCTCCACATGTGAAATTTGGTGTGAAAACAATACCTCCCTTACTATCGTCAGTCGGTAAAAATTGCTTATTTTTTCGTACAGAATTTAATATATGAAATAAAAAAAATATTTTATTATTTCTCCTAGATCATAAAAGACTTAATATAAGATTACTAGATGATTGTGAAATTTTCCAATTTGACTATTATTTAAATATAAAATAAATCAAAATATTACTATAATTCTAAATATTTTTTTTTATTATTAAGCTTTTGCACTCGTATTTTTTTCTGAGAAGAGTACCTACTAACTCGGATTTTTTTTTCATAATCGATTAGGATAAAATTATTTTTGTGAGAACATATTACTTTTCAACTTTAAGGTTTATGGTTCAAATCTCAAAATACAAAAGAGATACAATGTCCCCTGTACGGGGACAAACGAGCGCAACGGCAAAACGACTGATGTCCCCTATACGGGGACATACGAGTGCAAAGGGTTAAAATCTTAATTGCTAATTTCATAAAAATTATGAAGCGAAGACTAATTTTTTCAAAATGGAAACTGGTAAAAATCCCTAAAGGAAAAAATCCATAAAAGTCAAAAATCCCTAAAACCAAATATCCCTAAAATGAAAAACCCCTAAAACCGAAAATCCCTAAAAGCGAAAATCCCTAAATAAAAATATCCCTGACTGAAAAAATCCCTAAAAGAAAAAAATCACTAAAAACAAAATTTTTCATTTTTGTATTAATTTTAATTGTGATTAAGAAACTTATATCACAAGGTGAGCATGACACCCAATTGCCTGAGACACGACCTCCCAAGGAGGTAATCGGGCCTGGACCGAAAATAGGAAAAATAGGTCAAAAATTACATACATAGGGCCCACACACGTGATTTTTCCAAAAAAATAGGGGTGTCAAATTCGTATGTAAAATAAAGGGAAATTACTCAAATTCCGTTTATTAGCATAGGTTTTAATAGCTTAATGATTCCAAATACAAAATACACCATTTGCACCGTATATTTCCCCAAGAATATACAACGCAATTTATGAAATTTACTATCATCAGAGGTTGTCTTTTTCATTTTGCTCAATGCATTTATAGAAACATCAAGTCATTGACAGAAGTTTTGAAGCTCTATAATGATATAGATAATCCTGACAACTCCACTCATTTACGAATTATTGCAACTTTGGCTTTGGTATCACCATCAAAAGTCATTCTAGCCTACCAAGCATTAGCTGGACGACCAACAGGTCAAAACTTCGTTATCTTATTTCTTACTTTGAGCGCACTTGGCTAGGTGAACAATATTTGGTTGCCTTTTATGACCCCGAATTCGACATTGGAACATTGGAACATCTACGATGCCACTTTGATGGGTTTGCCTCGAACAAACAATGCATTGGAAAGTTGCAACAATGTCTCTTCGGCTATTCATTATTAAATAAGTAAAAAAAAATTAGGGAAATTTTTTATTTAGGGATTTAACTTTTATGGATTTTTGCATTTAGGGATTTTTTTAGGGACTTTTTCTTTCAAAATATCCTGCCACTCTGGGCGGACGAAAAGCTTTCAAAATCTTAAAGTTGTTTTTTATAAATAACACCTTTATTATTAAGTTTAGGGAAAAATGAATAGAATGAAACTTTTAGTAATTCGATTTCCTATAAATTTAATACGATAGAATAATTCTCATAAAAATCGGTATTTATTGAAAAAATCAATAAAATGTGCTTTAACACCTCTTTAAATTACCCTTACTTATGGTCCGATCTTGTCAAAAAACAATCCAATCCCCGCCCTTCATTCCCAAAAAAAAAACATCTAAATATCAAATTTCAAGACAATATCTCATTTTGTTTAGACGTAATCTCGGTAACGAGCCGGTTCAAAATTTTTTTTTGCAGTTTTGGATTCAGAACCGTCTGAAAAGTGGAAATCTCAAAGAATCTCGGAGCAAATATTTTCAAAATTTTCCGATCATCGTATAAGCTATCCTTATTTCATGAGGAAAGCTAAAATGATTTACTTATAGCTGGAAAAAAATATTTTCTTTCTAAAACTGTGAATACGAGTAAATAAAATACAAAATTAAATTTTTTACCAGATTTTGTAAAATCAGTGTTTCATTTACAAAACTTTTTAAAATATTTAATATAAAAAATAAAAGAATTGGCAGTCGTGGGACTGGCCGACAGAAGTGAAAACTTGTGCGTAAGAAATTTGAAAGCAGACGGAATGCGCACCAGCTTCACGAGAAAAATGAAATTTATATACGTATATATATATATATATATATAAAATTCATAATTATTTTTTTCAGCAAACTGATTATTATTACAAAAATATTAAAAATACGATGTGTATGAATATATATATATATATGTCTGTCTGTCTGTCTGTCTGTGTGTGTGTGTCTGTCAAATACTCAAAAACTACCCGTCCGATTGCGATGAAACTTTCAGGGATTGTTGTGGGCGTCCCAGGGAAGGTTTTAGTGTAGTTAAATCCAGAATTAATTTATCCAAAATTAATTTAAATAGTAATATTTTGGTAAAAGTCTATTTTTATGGTTACCATGGTTACATTGAAAAATTTACAATAAATAAATAAAAATAATTGGAAATCTTTTCAACTTATTATTTTGATAAATTTTATTAATATTTTTAATTTTTTTTAAACTGCCAAAAATAACATACCCATAATAATAGTTGTAATAAAAATAAAAATATAAATCACAATGTAAGTAAAATATTGAATCGTTTTATTTATATTGTTTCAATTATTGTTTGAATATTTATTAAATTTATATATAAATTAATTTACATGTTTAAATGTATATTTAATAAATTTATTTATTGATTCTTAATATTAATAATTCCAATTACTTTCTTGAAATTTTTTTTTATTTAAAAGCATATTCAGCATATCTCGCAAATTTGAATTGGATTAAATAACATATATTAATTTAAATTAAATTAAATTAATTCAATTATAAATTAAAATTAATAAATTATATTTATTAAACCAGCGAAAGTTTGGCTCTCTTTTGATGGCACCACGTCACGTGTTGGCGCGTGAGATTTCCAGTGTTAAAAAATTAATTCTGGTACTTTCAGCAATTCAATTTTCGATGTTGAGATTTTGATGTTTTTGATGTTATAAATAATATTTATTAAATTATAATTTAATTTAAATTAATAAATATTATTTAATCAAATTCAAATTTGCGAGATAGTCGAGTGGATAGTGGAGTGTTTGGCTCTTTATTGATGGCACCACGTCACGTGTTGGCGCGTGAGATTTCCAGTGTTAAAAAATTAATTCTGGTACTTTCAGCGATTCTATCAAGCTGAAATTCTATATATAGCAGTTTTATGCAATTATTAATCATGTGAAAAATTATCAAACATATATCTTTATTTTTACGGTCACACACACACACACACACACATATTTAAAAATTAATTTATTAAAATATATATTATATAATATATTTTATATAGTATATAATTTAATATATATATATATATATATATATATTCTGAAATTAATTTTAAATTATATAAATATATTAGAAATTAATTTAATATAATTTAACACATAATAATATATTAAAATATTTTATTTTATATATACATAATTTAGTAATACTGATTATTAATGTAAATATAAATAATAATATTTAATATGGCAAATATGTAAAATTTTGTAAAGAATGTATCAGAAGGTTAGTGTCTAACATTCTGGCGTATTGCGCATGCGTATATCGGTCGGGTCGGTCGGTCGGGTCGTTTTGGAATCTCACGCGAGTTCTATACTTTTTCCCCATCCCGCAAAAGTGCTCAACGCCGCTAAAGAAGTTTTCACTTCAAAAAATCTTAATGAAAATTTGTCTTTGAGAGATCCCGGGGGGGGGGGGGGCGCCATAGGAAGGTGGAGCGCAGTGGCGCAACCAGGGGGGGGTTTTGGGGGTCAAAACCCCCCCCAGGAGAGAAAAAAATATACATTGCTGTATATTATGTACTATATTACAAATAGAAAAGAAAAAATATAATCCTTCTTTTTATTTGAAAAAAAAAAAATTCTTAAAGTATAACTTAGTGTATAATAAGTAAGTTTATTTTATTTTAAAAAAATTTTAACAAAAATAAAAATTGCTTATTTTTTCGTACAGAATTAAATATAAGAAATAAAAAATTATTTTATTATTTCTCCTCAATCATACAAAACAAAAGACTTAATATAAGATTACTAGATGATTGTGAAATTTTCCAATTTGACTATTATTTAAATATAAAATAAATAAAAATATTACTCAAATTCTAAATCTAAATATTTCATAAAAATTATGATGCCAAGACTAATTTTTTCAAAATGGAAACGGGTAAAAATCCCTAAAGGAAAAAATCCATAAAAGTCAAAAATCCCTAAAACCAAATATCCCTGAAAAGAAAAATCCTTAAACCCGAAAATCCCTAAATAAAAATATCCATGACTGAAAAAATCACTAAAAACAAATTTTTTCATTTTTGTATTAATTTTAATTGTGATTAAGAAAATTTAATTACAAGGTGAGCATGACACCCAGTTGCCTGAGACACGACCTCCCAAGGAGGTTATCGAGCCTGGACCGAAAGTAGGGAAAAATAGGTCAAAAAATACATACATAGGGCCCAGACACGTGATTTTTCCAAAAAAATAGGGGTGTCAAATTCGTATGTAAAATAAAGGGAAATTACTCAAATTCCGTTTATTAGCATAGGTTTTAATAGCTTAATGATTCCAAATACAAAATACACCATTTGCACCGTATATTTCACCAGGGAATATATAACGCAATTTGTAAAATTTACTATCATCAGAGGTTGTCTTTTTCACTTTGCTCAATGCATTTATAGAAACATCAAATCAATGCCAGAGAAGTTTTGAAGCTCTATAATGATATAGATAATCCTGACAACTGCACTCATTTACGAACTCTTGCAGCTTTGGTTTTGGTACCACCATCAAAAGTCATTGTAGCCTACCAAGCATTAGCTGGACGACCAACAGGGTAAAACTTCGTGATTTTTTTTCTTACTTCGTTCACGCTTAGGAGGTTACAAGTCATCAGTATGGGACCTGATTAAGCAAATCCATATTAAGCATAACCTTATATCTTTGGAAATTTGTCGTGATGTTTGTGATAAGAAGCCTGATCCACCAAGGAAACGATTCAGCGACTCGCATGATGACCATAATGAAGGCAAACCATGAAAAATGGGACGCTAAAAAACCAGATGGAACAGATGTGATGACACCAAGCATGATGTATAACTACCTCATTCAAGTCTCTTCGGCTATTCATTATTAAATAAGTAAAAAAAAATTAGGGAAATTTTTTATTTAGGGATTTATTCTTTTAGGGATATTTGCATTTAGGGATTTTTTCTTAGGGATTTTTACATGAGATTTCTTTCAAAATATCCTGCCACTACGGGTGGACGAAAAGCTTTCGAAATCTTAAAGTACTTGGGGTGCCCCATAAGTTTCTTCGCTTTTTTGATGCGAAATGAAAACACGATATTTGTTGTTTAAGGTTGATTTATTATATAATGTATGAACCATTCTGATCTATAACCTTCTTCCATCTCCCAGGAAGCCTCATTATGCCCTGTTTCCAAAATAGTTGAGGCTTACTTTCAAAATATTCATTTAGGTGCGTTTTTATTTCCATTATGAATTTGAAAGATTTACCACGGAGAGAGTTTTTTAAGGAGAGGAACAAGTAATAATCGGATGGAGGAAGGTATGGGGAGTATGGAGGATGAGGTAGAACGTCCCAATCAAACTGTAATAATTTTTGCCTTACGATCAACGCAATAAGCGGCCTTGCGTTGCCGTGATGGAATACTACACCTCGTCGGTTCGCCAATTCTGGCCGTTTTTCTGCTATGGCGGTTTTTAGTTAATTCAGTTGATTGCAATATTTGTCAGCATTGATCATATCACCTTCAGGAAGGAGCTCGTAGTACAGTACACCCTTCCAGTCCCATCAAATGCACAAAAGAACCTTCTTTGGATGAAGCCCAGACTTCGCAACAGTTTAAGGTCTATTTTCTTTAGACCAAATCCGTTTTCGATCCACATTTTGATACAAAATCCAAGTCTCGTCTCCAGTGACAAGACTCTTTAAGACATATTTTTCTTTTGTGTCGCTGTAGAAGCAAATCGCACGTAGGGACGCGCTTTATAAGACCGGTCTCCGTCAATTGGTGTGGAACCCAAGCTTCATATCGATTCGCATATCCCATTTTGATTAAATGTTTATGTGCCGTTGTTTTGGGAATGTTAGTTTCACCCGCTATCTCGCGCACACTGTATCGTGGATTTTCAGCATGCACAGTCTTGATAATATCCGTCGTTGCTGGGCGGCCAGCTCTAAATTTCTTAAACCAATTGCGGACGGTCCTAATAGTCGAAGCACCACTCCCGTAAACGGTGCAAATCTCTTCTGCCGCAAATGCTTCTTTTGGCTCTCCATAGTAGAAACATTTTTAAAGAGACTTTGTCACCAACGAAACGTACTCTAAAAAAGCTCTGGGATGATTAAATAAGATGCCATAAACGGCTAAGAGATAAGCCTGCATGTTTATATATATATAAACATAAGCAGTTAGATTCATTCATAGCGTGACGCGGAAAAACTTATGGGACAACCTAATAGTTTTTTATAAATAACTCCTTTATTATTAAGTTTAGGTAAAAATGAATATAATGAAACTTTTAGTAAATTCGATTCCCTATAAATTTAATACGATAGTATGATAATTCTCATAAAAATCGGTATTTATTGAGAAAATCAATAAAATATGCTTTGACACCTCTTTAAACTACCCTTACTTATGGTCCGATCTTGTCCAATAACAATCCAATCCCCGCCCATCATTCCCAAAAAAAACATCTAAATATCAAATTTCAAGACAATATCTCATTTTGTTTAGACGTAATCTCGGTAACGAACGGCCGGCCGGTTCAAAAAATTTTTTTTTGCAGTTTTGGATTCAGAACCGTCTGAAAAGTGAAAATCTCGAAGAATCTCGTAGCAAAAATTTTCCGATCACCGTATAAGCCAGTGATTCTCAACCTGGGCGATATCGCCCCCTGGGGGCGATCGACATCTTAAAGGGGGCGATTATTTGACTATATGATTTTGGAGGTCGATGAGTTATTTTTGGGGGGCGAAATCATTTTCAACTCTAAAAAAAGGTAAGATGATTTTGCGAACAGGCTTTTTAAACATTTCCTCTTTTTTTCAATTTTTTCGATATGGTTTTAAAAAAAGGTCAATCAGGTTCTGAAACTCGATTTTTCAATATGGCTCTAAGTATCACCTAATGTACCTACCTTATATTAGGGATTATCATGCAATTTTTATCTATAAAAATTTATAGGGGGGCGAATTAAGAAGCGGGTCTTACAAAGGGGGCGTTTGGTCCAAAAAGGTTGAGAAACACTGGTATAAGCTATCCTTATTTCATGAGGAAAACTAAAATAATTTACTTATATAAATAAATATTTTTCTTTCTAAAACTGTGAATATGAGTAAATAAAATACAAAATTAAATTTTTTTGCCAGATTTTGTAAAATCAATGTTTCATTTACAAAACTTTTTTAAATATTTAAAATAAAAAAAAATCTTAATGAAAATTTGTCTTTGAGAGAGCCCGGGGGTGGGGGGCGCCATAGGAAGGAGGACCGGCTAGTCAAAACCCCCCCCAGGATCAAATCCTGGTTGCGCCACTGGTGGAGCGGCTAGTCAAAAACCCTCCCAGGATCAAATCATGGTTGCGCCACTGCCGTTAAGATTTTTCACTCTAGAATAGACACAAGCTTGACAGCTTTTGCTCGTTGTTTATTCATTCTAACCCTAGATAGCGCCACGCGTTAAAATCCTTGAATTCGTTAAAATCGCATTGATATTCGATTATAACAACTCAAGCTTGACCGTTTCTTAAATTTCTTAATTTTTTGTTAACCTACATATAACACACCACCTGTATGCCAAATTTCATAGCGCTAGGGCAATTGGAAATACCTTAATAATTTTGTTGGCCAATCAGTGAATCAGTGCCAAAATAAGCTATTTTCACAGGGCCATATTTCAGGATATACTGAAACAATATCTATGAAATTTGGCATACTACTTTATTTCTAGTATATGACTACGTAGACAAAATTTTATCTCTGTACTTGCAATAGGCACTGAGATACAGGGTGGTCAAAAGTGACTTCAAACCATTCATACTTTATTTTATTTTAATTAAATAGTAAATAATTAATTATATTTATGATCACACACAAAGAACAATTACATCAATAATTTTTTAAATTACTATTAGATTCAATTATATATCTTACCAGCTGGTCAGAGCGCCTTCGGCGCTCTTCACACCTGGACGGGTGCTCCGCCCCCTGTACCCCCGAGTGGTACATAGTATTTGGTGGTTGAAAGTAGTAAAAGGTTTTCATCCATTTTGATTCAATCAGTATATTACATAAAACATTCATTTCTTTTTGTGTTCTTATTTAAAATATATTTTAATTTAATCAGTAAATTAATTATATATATTATTATTGTATATGTTATATCTATCTATTTATATTGCTCAAAGATACTCGAAAGTTCTTGGCCGCAACAACCACATTTCTCCAAGTGTCCCTATCCTGAGCCCATGTCCCATCTCTCTTACATCCCTTCCTATGCGTCCATGGTCTTGATTCCCTTTGATAATAATTTTGATGTGAGATAAGCCTCTTTACTGCATGATAACAGGCGTTTCCCGATTGATACCTCGATTTAAATTCTTCTCAAATATTATTATCCTTCCTGATTACATTCAATTTTTCTACATATTCAAATTTTACATTTTGTATATTAAGATTTTGTATGTTAATACTGTTCCTCTTTGTCACTAAATATTTTTTCTTATCACTATTAATTTCAAACCTTCATTAATTTTTCCTCGCTATCAGTAATTGCAATTGCCGAATCTCTTATAATATTTAAGACGTCTGCTTAGCCTAACTTTTCAATTTTTTTGTTTAATTGCATTTCGAGTGATTTTTTCCCAATTTGTGTAATCACATACTCACAACATGCAACATATAATTGGCCGTGGGAAAAACATGGGGATTGCAAATGAATTCCGCATCACTTGAGTGTCTGGCCCTGAGCTTTGTTGATAGTATGTTTGTTTCCTTAGAACCTTTACCTCCACAAAACATACCCACATTGCACTTTTATAATATATACCGGGACCCTGAGCCTTGGCTCGGTACTTAAGTTAAAAATATGATTCATTATTATTGGATTTGGCTGGTAATATTAATACCTGGGACACCGAGCTCTCGCTCTACCCTTTGAAAAATATTGATATACAATTCTTTAATTATTTATTACAATTATTAAATGTTACACATTTGCATCAATCTGATTAAAATGAATGAACTTGTGCTCCTCAATAATACATAAATATATAATATATAGGTACATATATATTTTTTTTATAGTGTTTTTTTGAAAAACTGTTTAGCCATAAATAAACATATATAAAAACTATATAAAATTTGAATTTTCATTAATTCATTCATTTAAAATGATATTAAAATATTCCTTTGAAATATAATAAATAATTAAATTAATCCCTACTAGGGCCTCGGAGGGGAGGTAACTTTCTCACACTTCTTGGAAAAACCCATATTACCATCTCCAGCATATATATCTCACAGGCGGTGGTTGTGACGTCATCCATATATTGTAAATTTAAATTAAGAAGAACTAATAAAGATGTAGTTTTCCAGAGATGTGATCAATAAAACTCAATTTTTCTTTATAAATACTATCTCTGGTGTGAATTTCAAAAAAATCGTTAGAGTGGTTTTTGAGAACAAAGAAACAAATAAACAATTTTTACTCGTATAAGAAGATAAGATAAGATATGCAAGAACAGGCTGTGACGTCATGAATGGCTGGATGACGTCATATAATTTTAAATCAAGAAAAAACTAATAGATATGATTTTCCCGAGGATAAAACCAATACAAAGTGTATGATTCGTGGTGATATATAAAAAAATCTCCTCATGTGAAATTTGGTGTGAAAATAACCCTTCCCTTCCTATCGTCGATCGCTAATACTACCACTTCCAGTTTCCGGATTTGCACCAAAAGTTGATCAATTCATCCCACTGATGCATTAAGTAAATATACCAAATTTCATCAAGCCGTTCAAGCTGTACACATCTATACGGACGGACGGACGGACATCATGCTAAAAATACTTTTTTCTGTTAAGAAAATGCATGATTCGTTGATATATGTAAAATCTCCACATGTGAAATTTGGTGTGAAAACAATACCTAACTTTCTATCGTCGGTCGGTAATTAAAGATGCACTATGCACGACAACATACTGTGATAACCAAGGTGCAAAGTTCATTGCAGAAAACAATACTTATAAAAATAGAACTAAGCATATCGACATTAAACATCATTTTTATAAAAAGCCTAATAAAAGAAAAAAGAATAAAATAAAAGAATTTAATCACTGAAAGTATGCCTGCTGATTTTCTCACGAAAACCGTCTCAAAGGTCAAGCAAGAAGATTGCATGAGAAGACTCAAGCAAATGAATTAATTAAAAAAAAATGTTTATATTGTAAAATTTTAATTATTTATATTTTTAACCTTCTTGCCTGTATATAATATATGCACAGAATATGTATAATATAGATAGAAGCATGGAGGAGATGGAGTGAACATTTGGGAAAAAAGTTGACGCCAATATGACGTCACAGCCGCCATTTTGGATGTACCTAAACATTATATTTTCCATTGATCTTAATGTTAATATATCATCAAATTTCGGGCCTTTTTTGTGGAAAATGATTAGTCAATTAAAAAATTAAATTATCATTAGTTTAATGGAAAAATGATTACAAAAAATATATTTATTAATGTATTTTTTTAATTACATAATTATTAATTTAAATAAATTGTTATACATTATGCTGAAAAGAAGACCGGCTCTAGGACTTTTGCGCCCCGATGCAGAACAGCAATTGAAGCCATACAACCATGAGCTTACTAATACCCTTGAAAATGTGTTAATTTATTGAAAAATAATCTTTTAGATTTGCTTTTATCTACATAATTTTTTGAAATAAAATGAATTCTTATTTTAAAATAATATTCGCTAATGGCTTCTTAAAACAAGCGATATGTTCACTCCATATACCTCCATGGATAGAAGTGGATAGAAGTCACTTCTTTATAGTCAGTTTGTTATAGTTAGTTTATACTGAAACCTTATAATAAAAACACATTCAACTCCAACAGATTCAAGTGCATTTTCATTAACCTACATATAAACTCTAACACCTATACTATAAATAAATAGTATATTTTGAGGTTGTTAAGCAAAAACTCATCTACATCTACATATAATTTGCATTGATTAGACTTGTAGGAAATGTATTTGTTTTTAATTAAAATTTTGTTTAAACTGATATTATTATTTGAACCAATTTCAGTCAAATTCCTATTACCAATAAAATGTAAATATAAACTTATTATGTAACTTACATTCCTATATCAAAATATGTGTCTTATCAAATGGCAATTTTAGAATAATAGCATTTGCCTGTCGAAATAGCTTCAACTATTATTTCATTTCAATTTGCTTAGGAAAATAGCTCAGAAAATGTCGGACATTTTTGTTTTGCCAGCAATTTCTAGAAGACCATATTTGGATGAATATTTATAGACCGAAGACATCTCTTGTGTTATTTTTGTTTGACCCGGTTTTAAGTCCATTATAATTATTACAAATAAATAAAATTATTTATAAATTAACAACTGAAGTTATGGCAAGGTCAAGTTAGATAAATATAGTAATAATTGTAAGCTATTTGCCCAACAAAGATTTAGTCAAATGGCTTTTGCCTAAGCATATGCTATTTTCCTAAAATTTCCATTTGCCTACGTCATGTATAAGTTATTCAATTTAAAAAAAATGACATTATCGGCCTTAGTTTACTTATTGTAAGTGTCAAAGATTAAATATAATATTCATTCATGAAATTGGTCAATAATTTGATTGAATCTTTAGACAATTTAACAGTTATACCTTATGCTTTTACTATTTAAAACAAAATAAATAGACAAATGAAAATGATATTAACGTCATATATATTAGTGATATCTAATATATTTTTATTCAACTTCATTTGATTTAATGAAATTTTATCCTTGAACTTTAGATATTATGTAAATAAGTAAAAAGAAATCTTTTTAAAAAACACACTTTACTTAAAATTGCTCTAAAAAGTAAAAAATAAAATCACTGTAAAGTGTGTACGCTCAAATTATAATAACACCGTAAAACATTTGCTTCCATTTGGTATTATTATAATTTGAGCGCACACACTTTACAGTGATTTTATTTTTTACTTTTTAGTGCAATTTTAAGTAAAGTGTGTTTTTTAAAAAGATTTCTTTTTACTTAAATTTATTTTATACTTTTTAGTCGTGTTCAGCGCCTCTAGAACTGCTCGGTTTTCATTTTTTAGGTTTTTTGAGCTCAATACATACACAACAATAAACACTATCAAGACACTGGAAAGTTAGAATCACACTATCACGACACTGTAAAGTTAGAATCGCAATATCACGACACTATCAAGTTAGAATCAAGACTAACTACTAACTTTTTATTTCTGATAATATATATATATATTATTATTATTATTATTATTATTATTTATATAATTTATTTACATATATATATATATAATATATATAAATATAATATAATATATAATATATGTAAATAATATGTATGTGTATGTTTATTTTTTATATATATATAAGAAGACAACCGATTCCTGGAACTTATAATCGGCCAGAATTACATGGTTAATTAGAGATGTTTTGACATTTGTAAATATAATGTGTGTTGCAAAAACTTTTAGTTTAAAACAGGGCGTCACCGCCTCTAGAACTGCTATCGCCATCTATGATTGAAATAGTGAACTATTTCATATATTCCGCATATTAAAGCTTAGTTAATTAATTACCACTAATAGATAAATAATTCAGTGGATTTTTCAATTGATTCGTGTATTATTAGCAGGAGCAAGCGCGTATGCAAAATTTCAAGTTGATTGAATGACGGGAAGTTGTTGAAATATCGATTATAAAATGCCGCGGACAACCCGCGTACAACCGGACAACCCGCGTACAACCGGACAACCGTTCAGAGTGAGTTAAGTAAAGTGTATTAAAAAATAAAATCACTGTAAAGTGTGTGCGCCCAATAGTGAAAGCAAATGTTTTACGATGTTATTATAATTTGAGCGCACACACTTTACTGTGATTTTATTTTTTACTTTTTAGTGCAATTTTAAGTAAAGTGTGTTTTTTAAAAAGATTTCTATTTACTTAAATTTATTTTATACTTTTTAGTCGTGTTCAGCGTCTGTAGAACTGCTATCGCCATTTATGATTGAAATAGTGAACTATTCCATATTCCGCATATAAAAGTTAAGTTAATTAATTACCACTAATAGATAAATAATATATTCAGTGGATTTTTCAATTGATTCGTGTATTATTAGCAAGAGCAAGCGCGTATGCAAAATATCAAGTTGATTGAATGACGGGAAGTTGTTGAAATATCGTTTATAAAATGCCGCGGACAAACAACACACGGACACCTGACAGTGTGAGTTAAGTAAAGTGTATTAATAAATAATATACAATATAAGGTATGTTGAATAATATTAAAAAAAAAATTAAATAAATGATATTTATAAATATAATTTAAATATCGAATCTAACCCTTTGGATATTTTTAGTAAATTATCACTAAGTTGGTTTAAGAAATGACCTTTACAGAATTTTTTTAAGAAAGTACTTTGTAGAATCGTCAACTCATCTTTATCCTGGGATAGCTCCATCCATTCGCGATCCTCTCCTCATTCCTTCCTCTTCGCTCTTCTCTACCCCTTTAGTAGTTCTCAGATAAATAAATTTTTCAATATGATTTTCTTGATTTTATCATTGTACGATCTAACCTGGCAAACTTCTTACCGCCGTAGAATCAAAAAATATAGAGTTAATAGCTGTAATAAATTCAGATATTTATTTCAACTCATAGTTTTTAATATAGCTTTTTGACGGAGTTTTGACTGCTGCCCCGAAGTGATACATATTATTATGCTGAAAGTCTGAATGTAATATTTTTACGTTTATTTTATTTCAATTAATATGATAAAACCTTCCTTTCTTTTCGTTTATAGTCTTTCTCCATTAGAAAATAGAAAATTCATTTCTAATATAATTTTTTTTCTAATTCAATTTTTACCGACCGACGATAGTAAGGGAGGTATTGTTTTCACACCAAATTTTTATTTCATAAATTGGAGTGATTATATACTTTTTTCCTTAACGACCTTCAATATTATTTAATTATTTTAATATTAAAGAATTTGGTTATTATAAAAAAATAATAAAAATATAGTAATTTAATTGAATATTAAATGTTTAAAAATATATGTATAATTATTATAAAATCAACTAACATTTATAAAAATAATTAATATATGTAACGGGCGTAATTTGTTTCTATTTCTGACGGGCCAACTCACAACCATGGAGAGATTCCAAATATGTATTTGGCTATGAGAGCGTAGTCGGATGGTCTTTGGAAGTCGGAATCAAATACTTGGACTGATAACTTATCAGTTGCGATTCCCAATATTTTTTCTCTTTCTAAAATAAATCCTATCTTAAGCCAGAATTCAACTCCAAGTTTTCTTTTTTTTATTCACATTTATATATATTGTGATATATAAGCATAAAAATATATTTTAATAAGAGAATGTCATTAAGATACCATAAATCAATATTTAAGACAAATATTAAAAACCTCACGGACCTAAAAAGAAGAAAATGTAATCGAAATAGGATCGTTTGATGAATGAGATATATTGTCATGTATTTGATCTTTTCAAGGCTCATAAAATAATTCAGTTATTGGATGAATATCCAAGGGGTGCTAGGAAAAAGTAATAGTTATTCTGCTGGATATAAAGAAGAAAAAGTTGCTGCCCAGAGAAGATAAATAATTGAATCCCTGGAAGGAATCCCAGAGAACGCCTTTCCCTGAACAGTTTACTAGTAATAATGAACATCTAAGTGGTTGACTCTTTAAAATTTGCAATTGCTAAATAATATAAAGATAAATCAATAAAATTAAAATAAATAAGCTTTATTTTATAGTTAATTACTAAGTTATAATTTCTCATGATACTTATTATAATTATATTCATTTCTTTCATCATTAAATATATTAATTTTATTATAATTTAATATTTTACTTTAATCTGAATGAAAGAATTCAAATTTACCTCTTCCCTAATCAATCTTCGATGAATTCACCATACTATTTTCTATTAATAATAAACAGTGCGCTACCAATTAAATTAAAGATCAATTTTATTAATTTTAATCCTATTTTTTAATAACCCAACCTATATTAATTCTAAGCCTTCAATATACGAAAATATAATGTCTTGTATGGGAGGGAAAAAGTAAGGTATTTTATTAGAAAAAAATGGGTTAAAAATAAGTTTAGTTAATTGGTAGCACTCTGGATTGAATTTAGAATAATTAAAAGGGTTATTGAATTGGGAAATAATAAAATTGAATAGGTTCAATTAAAGATGCTTATATAAAATTATAATTATAAATTATGTATTTAATAAAACTATAAGAATTTAGATTACAATAGATAACAAAAGAAATTAAGATGAAATAGAATAATTGAATGGTACCGTAAAAAATAGAAATATAAATTAAAAGAACTTTAATTTATATTTTAGCAATTGCAATTTATAATTAATTATTAATTACCAATGGTCGACCACAGTTGGTATATTGTGTAGTTAAGGAATTGAGAATTCATTGAAGACTTGAGTCTTGAGTGTCGTCCGGCGGATTTATCTGGAACATCGACTGGGCAGCAACATTTCTCAATAAGCGGGAGTGTCCTCCCCTAGACTTTCCAGCATATAAATAGGTATAAAGAGTTGTGAATGAAGATTTAGAATATAATAAAGTGCTACTTCCGGTTAACTGATATTTTAAATGTAAAAAAAAAACAGATATGGATATAATATAAATATTTTTAATTTTATTTTATTTATAATATATAAGGGCTGTCTGTGACGTCATGAAGTGCGGGGTGACGTCATATAATTTTAAATTAAGAAAAAACTAATGAAGATGATTTTTCTCGAGGATAAAACCAATACAAAGTGCATAACACGTGGAGATATGCCTTCACGTGAAATTTGATATGAAAATAACTCTTCACTTCCTCTCTTCGATCGGCTATACTAGCACTTCCGGTTTCCGGATTTGCACCAAAAGTTGATCCATTCATCATACTGATGTATTAAGTAAATATACCAAATTTCATCAAAATCCGTTGAGCCGTTCAAGCTGTACACATCTCTACGGACACACAGCGGACGGACGGACAGACATCATGCTAAAAATACTTGTTTCTGTTAAGAAAATGCATGATTCGTGGAGATATGTACCTAAAAATATCCACAGGTGAAATTTGGTGTGAAAACAATACCTCCCTTACTATCGTCGGTCGGTAAAAAGGAAACGCTACTTGTATAAGTAAAATGTCACTTCCGGTAGTCAGATTATGATGAAATTTGGTTTCTGAATTTTTTTCATATTTTTAAATCTATATACAAAATATGAAGTAAATATCTCGAAGCAAACTGGTACTTTACTTGAAAGGTAAACGGAACCAGTGTAGGTAAAGTACCACTTCCGGTTAACCGATTTTGACGAAATTTTGATAGAAATCTACAAACTGTGAATAATATCGGTGTACAAAATTTCGAAGTCCTAGTTTGATTAGTTTTTGAGTAAATTTGCTTACAGACATTACATACATACATACACACACAGACATAATTCCAAAAGTGGTATTTTCCGACTCAGGGAGGTCTAAAACGTCAAGATCTATCAAAATCTCGAAGTCGAAATTTTTGACGATTCCAATACTTCCCTTATACGAAGTATGCGGGAAAGTAAAAAGGGGTTGTGTAATATATGTCCTTCCTGCCAGGAAAATGTTCGTGTCCCCTTCCTCAATTCTTGATCAAGACTTACTAAAATATGTCGAAGCCAATCATCCCCTCCTATGCCACTTGGCAAAATTGTCCACCCCTCTCTCCCTCTTGGGGTAACGAAGAGGTATAACATCTGGGTATTTCCCTGGGTTTTTTTTTAAAACAATTATTCTAGAAAGTTATATTTTATATACTGTGCCTTGTGCTCAAACAAATAACTTTCTATATTTCCGTCTCATAATACATGTATACAAAAAAAAGCATTTTTATATTTATATATTACAATATATATTATTTATATTATAATTAGATATAAATTTAAACATAAAAAAATTTCCAAGCGATAAATTAATTTGCAATTGCCCCTAACTTCATCGATATTTTTTTTATCATCTGAATTCTTATCAACTATTATATATATATATATATATATATATATATATATATATATATTCTATAGGAATAAATAAACGCGTAATAACTAAAAATAAATTAATTTATTCTCATATATATATATATATATATATATATATATATATATATATATATACAAGTTTATTTTAAAAATTAAAAAATTTAAAACACTATTTTAAATAATAGTACCGGGACCCCGAGCCTCGGCTCGGTACTTAAGTTAAAATTAGCTGGAGTGTCTCCACTCGACTATCTCGCAATTTGAATTGGATTAAATAACATAATATATTATATCTAAATTAAATTTAATTAATTATAAATTATAAATAATAAATAATAAATATTAAACCAGCGCATGTTTGGCTTTTTGTTGATGGCACCACGTCACGTGTTGGCGCGTGAGATTTGCAGTGTTAAAAAATTAATTCTGGTAATTTCAGCGAATCAATCAAGCTGAAATTCTATATATAGCAGTTTTATACAATGTTTAATCATGTGAAAAATTATCAAACATATATCTTTATTTTTACGGTCACTTTAGAGGAAAAAAAATCAAAACGTTGTAGGTAATGACCCTCTTCCGGTTGAGCTACATTTCTCAAAAGTTGATAGAAAACTATGAATTTTGAATAATGTCCATGTACCAAATTTCATCATTCTAGCTCAAACCGTTTTTGCGTAATCTTGCCTACATACATACACACACACATACACACACACATACACACACACATACACACACACATACACACACACAGACATTTTTCTCAACCTTAGTGAAAATGATTCAGGAACCTTCAAAACGTATAAAAACATCAAAATCTCAACATCGAAAATTTTCGTGATCGCAATACTATCTCTGGCGAGATAGTAAAAAATGATTCATTATTATTGGGTTTGGCTGGTAATATTAATACCTGGGATACCGAGCTGTCGCTCGAAAAAATATTTAGACATTATTATAGACATTTTCATTCTGTAAATTAAATAATTTTATTTCATTTAAATAAATATCTATTTTTAAATAATTTTTCTCTCTACATTATTTATCTAATTCTGACAATATATTAAGATCACACCGGGACCCCGAGCCTCGGCTAGGTAATTAAGTTAGAAAAAAATAATTCATTATTATATTGGGTTTGGCTGGTAATATTAATACTTGGGACACCGAGCTGATATACAATTCTTTAATTATTTATTACAATTATTAAATGTTGCATCATTGCATGGAACTTGGGGTCCTCAATAATACATAAATATGTATACCGGGACCCCGAGCCTCGGCTCGGTACTTAAGTTAAAAAAAATGATTCATTATTATTGGATTTGGCTGGTAATATTAATACCTGGGACACCGAGCTCGCTCTACCCTTTAAAAAATATTGATATACAATTCTTTAATTATTTATTACAATTATTAAATGTATTAAATAATATTTTATTGAAAAAATATTAAAAATTATAAAACCATCTAAAACTTAATTAATAAAAGAACAATGAATAAATAAATCACGAAAATAGATAAAAAAAAAATGCACGCGGCGAGTTTCGATCCTTCGAACTCGGGGAGTAAAAACAATTGTTCTTACCGCTGGTCTATGATATTTTGATAATTACAAAGATATTTTTACCATATTTCAAAGACATTTATTTGTTTTGTTGTTTTTTTTTTGAGAGAGATTAATAAATATATATATATTTTATTAAAAATAAATATTTTTAATTTTATTTCGAAATTAAATAATGAATTTTATTTTAAAATATTTTAAATATTTAAAAAAAAAGCGGGAGTAAAATTTCAATATGAATGTCATATGTCATCGATAAATAATAAATAATATTAATAAATATTAAATTTAATAAAAGAACAATGAATAAATAAATATAAAATAGTAATTTATTAAAAAATAATAGATTAAAAAAAAAAAAAAAATTATTTCAAAACCATTTTTTATTTTGTTGTTATTTTTTTTTTGAGAGAGATTAATAAATATATATATATTTTATTAAAAATAAATATTTTTAATTTTATTTCGAAATTAAATAATAAATTTTAAAATATTTTAAATATAAATAAAAAAAATATTAATACAAAATTAAAAAAAGGCGGGAGTAAAATTTCAAAATGGATGCCATTTACGTCACCCATATATAATTTTCAATTAAGAAATTAATAATGAAGCTGTAAGTTTCAAGAGATGTGATCAATAAAACTCAATTTTTCTTTATAAATACTATATCTAGTGTGAATTTGAAAAAAATCGTTAGAGCGGTTTTTGAGAACCAATGGTTATAGATAAATAGATATATAGATATATAGATATATAGATATATAGATATATACAATTTTAGCTAGCATAATAAGATAAGATGTACGAGTATATAGGTATAAATGTTATAAATGTATTTATTGGGGATACTTTGTGTAACTATTTTACAAAACAAAAGAAAACTATCGTGGGTCGGTAAAAATAAATTATAATATCTCAAAATTTCTTGGCCAACCACATTGCTCCAAGTGACCTTATCCTGAGCCATAACCATCCAACCCCTACCCTCGCCCATCTCAATGAAATACCAAAAAATCATATTTAAGAATTTTAATGCCTTGGCTCTAATAAGCATATATATGCATTGATTATATAAATTATTTCTTTTTTATCATTTTAATTTTAAAAGAAGAAGAAATTAATTATTTAATTCAGTTTTTAATCTATATGTAAATAATAAATCCATGTGTAAACATCATACAATATTTATTTCTACTCACAGTTAAGAACATTCATTTATTTTCCAATTTTAATCTTTAAATATTGTTTATAAAAATTGAATGTGAATTGAAATTAAAATGAGAATTTTAAATTTCTATTATTACTATTATTTTTGGTCAAAATGAATTACAACCACAATATCATATGCTATAAATCCAATATCAAATTATTTGTTTCCATTACGAAAATTAAAAATCTATATTAAGATCTTTTTCATTCAAATAGATAATCTTTGTGTATTTGTTAGTATAGATAAATAATTTAATTTAAATCAGAGGTTCTTAAACCTTTGTACTCCGCGGACCCCCACTTGAAAAAAAAAATTTTTGACGGACCCCATCCCAACTTTAGGTACTTTACGTCATTTTATTAGTTAATTTCTGGCTTACGATCTCATAAGAACAAGGATATATGATGGATATTTCTATCAGTGATTGGTGAATAACGATTTTTTTGCATATAGTAGAACACATTCTATTAGAAATTATAATATTGAAGAAAGAAAATTCAGCTAAATATGAAGATGGAAACGGTAGCAATAGTTTTCTTGCACATTTCGTTGAATTTGGGTATTTGATCTCTGTTTCCTCACAAAGTCATGCCATCGCTTCTTTTATATTAATTAAAGTTTTAACTGACTCATCATTTTCTCGTGCACCTGTACGATGGCTTTGCGGACCCCCAGTAAAGGCTTCGCGGACCCCCAGGGGTCCGCGGACCACAGTTTAAGAACCTCTGATTTAAATGATAAAACCTAAAAAATAGTAAAAAGGGGAGAAAAAAAGATTAGAAACTTTGTATGTTCCTCATGGTCTATTCTCAAATAATAATAATTAAATATATTTATTAATATAGCTTAGAGAAATAAATGGTTGCAAGATTTTAATCAAGTTTATGGGATGTTCTAATAAAACTAATAGAAAAAAGAATTATCTATATGTTTACTTTATTTCTATGTTATTTATAAAATTTACATTTAAAATTATTTATTTATTATTATTTATTGTTAGAACCGAAAGACGGTTTGAAATAAATTAATTTCCAGGCTACAGAAACAATTTCAAATAATTTTACGATTTCTAATAATGTGATAAAAACAGATAGGCATATAACATAAATATTTTTAATTTTATTTTATTTATAATATATATGTAAGACCAGGCTGTGACGTCATCAATGGCTGGATGACGTCATATAATTTTAAATTAAGAAAAAACTAATAAAGATGATTTTTCTCGAGGATAAAACCAATACAAAGTGCATGGTGATTCTTGGTGATATATAAAAAAATTTCCTCATGTGAAATTTGGTGTGAAAATAACCCTTCCCTTCCTATCGTCGATCGGTAATACTACCACTTCCGGTTTCCGGATTTGCACCAAAAGTTGATCAATTCATTATATTGATATATTAAGTAAATATACCAAATTTCATCAAAATCCGTTGAGCCGTTCAAGCTGTACACATCTGTACGGACAGACGGACGGACAGACACATCATGCTAAAAATACTTTTTCTGTTAAGAAAATGCTTGATTCGTGGAGATATGTAAAAATCTCCACATGTGAAATTTGGTGTGAAAACAATACCTCCCTTACTATCGTCGGTCGGTAATAAAACTAAAATTATTTTATATGAAAAATTTCTTTTAATTCTTAATACAATATTAGAATATGTTTACTATATCTGACTTTAATAATGTGTTTTAAGGTCTTATGTAGTGCACTAGTTAAATATAATAGAAGAGATATGTTTTAGTAATATATTGAAGGAATGTATACATTAATGAAGAAAATAATAGATAAATAAAACTAATAAAGTTAATATTTAGATGTTAATATAATAATTGTAAGTATGGCTAAGATAATAAATATAGAATAGTAAAATACTTTAAGTAAAATTTTTTTCAATTTATTGATTTTTTTAAAAATTTATTTTTAATTATATTTTAATAAGAAAGAAATTATAGAATTTTCAACTAAAATATTATTATTATTGTTATTCTTCAGTTTCTATTAGTAATTGTTTTAATTGTAAATTAAGGATTTTTTATTTATATAATGTTTTATTACTGTGTTTCAACAAACTACAATAGATAAAATTAATTATTTATTATTCACTTTCAAAGTTTTAAAATGATTTAAAATTAATAAATTTACGATATTTAATTACTTAACTGATAAGAGTATCGAAATTTTTCAATGAAAGAATATAATCGCATAGATAGGCGACACATTATTAATAAATGAATAATAGAGATAAGTAATTTGTGTTTATATAAAAATTATTTTATCACTTGAATGTATGTTCGGCGTGGTCCATCACTTTGGAGGATGAGAATAGATTTAGCGAATTTGGAAATGGGATCCTTCTTAGAATATAGCTTTATATATAATATTACATATAATTATACTTGTAAATTTGGGAGTCTTATAATCCATTTTTATTACGCTCTTGTTTAGTTAAGTTAATGAAAACTGAATCATTTTAGGATCCTATACCAGTGAAACCCTGGCATGGAGTATGGGATGCTTCTCAATATGGAAGTGAATGCTTACAAATGGATTTTGTGACACAAACTCCAAGACTTCGTGGTGATGAGGATTGTCTCTTTATCAATGTATTTACCCCCAAGGTGTGTTAAAAATTACAAAAAATATTATCTATTTTTAAAACAAAAATAAATTAAGTTATCGTATTCAACACATTTTATAACAGGTTCATTCAGCCGAAGCTGGTCAATCATTGGATGTGATTGTATTTATTCATGGAGGGGCATTCATTTATGGCTCTTCTTTCCAATATGGACCTGAAATATTAATGGATCGTGATGTTGTTTTTGTAACTCTTAATTATCGATTAGGCCCTTTAGGTATGGAATACTTAACATTTCAATAAATATTATGGAAATATTAAATTTACTATTTATGTATTTAGTATATAGTAGTATAAATGTACGAGGGTCGTTCACAAAGTAACTGTCGTTTTGAAATAAAAAATAAACCAATTGAGATACAAAAATTTTATTATATACATTTTAAAACTACACTCTTTCTCTACTTTTCTACATATTCACCAAATAAATTCAAGCACTTATCATATCTTTTAACTGTTTTTGAAATGACTGTGACAGGTTGGCTAAGCTCTCAGGCGGCAGATTTGGTGAATATGTAGAAAAGTAGAGAAAAAGTGTAGTTTTAAAATGTATATAATAAAATTTTTGTATCTCAATTGGTTTATTTTTACTTCCCGCATATACTTCGTATAAGGGAAGTATTGGAATCGTCAAAAATTTCGCCTTCGAGATTTAGATATATCTTGACGTTTTAGACCTCCCTGTGTCGGAAAATACCATTTTTCGAATTATGTCTGTGTGTGTGTATGAATGGATGTATGTAATGTTTGTCTGTGAGCAAATTTACTCAGAAACTAATCAAGCTAGCACTTCGAAATTTGGTACACCCATATTATTTACAGTTTGTAGATTTCTATCAAAATTTCGTCAAAATCGGTTAACCGGAAGTGGTACTTTACCTACACTGGTTGCGTTTACCTTTCAAGTAAAGTACCAGTTTGCTTCGAGATATTTGCTTCATATTTTGTATATAGATTTGCAAATATGAAAAAAATTGAGATACCAAATTTCATCATGATCTGACTACCGGAAGTGACATTTTACCAATACAAGTAGCGTTAGGTGTAAATTATAAATATATATAATAATGTTAAACCATTTTACTTTACAATTTAAATTAATTAGTTTGTTTATTTTTATTGTTTATCTCCTATTATATTTAAGTCGTCTGAGTAACTTAATATTTTACAATTGATTTCCGCATCTTATTCTTTCTTTACTACCTTCAAGAGAAATTTGAAGATTGAAAATTTGAAAAAGTTTATCCGGATCTATTGAGTCATGCGTATGTTTTACTAAAGTCTACAAATAATTAGTGAACAGAAATATTGAATTCGCGGTTTTGTTCCTAATATCTGTCATAATGAAAATATCTTAATAATGTTGGTCGATTTGGCCTGAACCCGCAATGATATCTCCTAATATTTCCTCCGCCTATGGTTCTTAAGTATTGTATATGTTATAATAGTGAAATAGAGTATAATATTTCTTGATCATTACATTTTGGTATTTTATTTTCATTGCTAGATTATTATTGAATATTTTTAATTATAATGAAACTTGAGAAAATGCAAAAATAGAGACTTGAGACAATTTATAAAAATTAACGGTATAAAACTATAGATAAATTACCAATATATACATTCATTAATAGTATTAATTTAAATTAATTGATTTATTTGTTTTTTATTATTAAGTTCATTTATTAATTTTTTTAGATCATAGTTATTTTCCTTAAAAGAAACTTAAATTCTGTGGTGCTAGGGGATTTGAAAATTATTCGTCGCAATATGAAGATTTCGCTTACAGTTTCTTTCATGTCCGACCTCCATCCAACAGTTATTTTCTGTCAAGTTTTTTGCTTCTCTTAATCATGTGATCTATATATTTAATTTTTTTTGATTCATTATAATAAAATTTAAACAAATAAAAATTTTTACTTTGTTAATTTATATAAATTTCAATATAAACTGATTGTGAGTGATACGCTTAGCCAATACTCTGAATAATTTGTGTACAAAAATATTGAATGTTCTTAGCGAGATTTGATATAATGTTGTACGATTTGTCCTAAATCTGAATTAGAAGAAAATTATAAATTGCCTCCTCTTCCAGCCCAATTCATTTACCCACCCATGTTGCATATGGCATCTAAATTTCTTAAAACTCCGTTTTTTTTAATTTAAAATAGAAGGAGAGAAAGAGTTTTAAATTATATTCGAATAGTCTATATATTCTATATATCAGTATTTTTTTTTCTGAATTTAATACCAAGTTGATTTTCAAAATTTTCTATTCTTTATGCATATGATTGATTACATGTGTTAAAATTTAAAAAAATTCAAATATTCTAATTTTTATATTTATATATACAATTTAATATTATTTTTTATTAATATCATATCAAAAAAAGAGAATTTATTAAAAATTAAAAATAAAAAAAGAAGCCTATTAATAAAAAATTGAATGGTGATTTAAATATTTTATTAAATTAATTAAAATGAGACCTTTTAGAATAAATTATTTAATTGAAATGATATTTAAATATAAGAATTTAAAAAAATATTATATTCTTTGTTTGGCAATTGTTATTTAATTATGTGCAACATGATTCGACTTGCACAGAGCATCGTTATTTTTACCGACCGACGATAGTAAGGGAGGTATTGTTTTCACACCAAATTTCACATGTGGAGATTTTTACATATCTCCACGAATCATGCATTTTCTTAACAGAAAAAAGTATTTTTAGCATGATGTCTGTCCGTCTGTCCGTCCGTCCGTCTGTCCGTCCGTATAGATGTGTACAGCCTGAACGGCTTTACGGATTTTGATGAAATTTGGTATATTTACTTAATGCATCAGTGGGATGAATTGATCAACTTTTGGTGCAAATCCGGTAACCGGAAGTGGTAGTATTAGCGATCGACGATAAGAAGGGAAGGGTTATTTTCGCACCAAATTTCACATAAGGAGATTTTTTTACATATCACCACGAATGTATTGGTTTTATCCTCGGGAAAAATCATCTTCATTATGTTTTTCTTAATTTAAAATTATATGACGTCACCCAGCCCTTCATGACGTCACAGCCTCGGGTAACGCCGGCAACGCCGGCTACTACAGCTATATATTATAAATAAAATAAAATTAAAAATTTTTATGTTATATCCATATCTGTTTTTTATTACATTAATAGATATATTAAAATTATTTGAAATTGTTTCTGTAGCTGGAAATTAATTTATTTCAAACCGTCGGTCGGCTCGGACCTGGCCACAGGTCAACTTATTTATTAATATCACATAATAAAAATGAATCTTTTAAACATAATAAATAAAAAAGACATTTTAATATACCCAATTTAAAAATGTCAAAAATTTAAAACAACTTTATATCATCATATTTTAATTTTTATATAATATATATATATATTTAGTAATTAATAATAGAGTAATTAAATTAAAATAAAAAACAAAGATAATATAATTCAGTCATTTTAATTCAGGTTAAATAATATTTTTTTTATTATTCAATGATAAAATTTATATATTATTATATATATATTATAGAAAAGAAGAAATATTCAATTAAATAAAAAATAATTTAAGATAAAAATATGATCTAATAAATATTTTAATTAAATTGAGAACTTTTAGAATAAATTATTTAATTGAATTGATATTTGTATATTAGAATTTAAAATAAAAAGGGAAATATTATAATAATTCTTCGATTGGGAATCTCTATGATAATTCATTGTTTGAAATGATTCCGCTAGGCCGACAGTGAGCCGCGAGCTGCTCTTGAATGAACAACACGGAGAATTATATAAACTTTAAAAAATTAATTTCTGCGGTTATTGATAAGATATTAATAAAATTTATAGCCTATGTTACTCTAGAGGTATATAAGAATATTGTGATGTAATTTCAAAGAAATCGGTTCAGCCAATTCTGAGTCTATGAAATAGTAATTTTCCGGACAGACAGACAGACAGACAGACGTGAAAAATTCTAAAGTCACTTTTGGATTCTAGAGGTCATGAAACGCGAAGATATGCAAAAATTTTTAAATTCTGAGCAATGTGCAGACAAAAACCTTTTTTTATATATATAGATTTATAATTATAATTAGAGAGCGCAAAAAAGGCATTTGCCTTTTTCGAAATTTGAGCCTTTTCAAGATATTTTGACAGATCTCCACCGATCTATAAAAATCAAACACACTGGTAGATTTTAAAAAACGCCTTTTTCGCCTTTTTTGGCTTTTTTTTTGGCATTCTGCGCCTTTTTAAAAAAAAATCGCCTTTTTTGCCATTTTTTGCAATTTTTTTACATTTTTTTGCCTTTTTTGCATTTTTTTTAAAAAAAAAAAAAAAATTTTCAGTCATTTGCAATTTTTTTACAAATTCATAAACGACCAACTCTTGCAATTTGACATTTTAAGTAAATATAATTTTGAATTGAAACGGCCACCCATCGCTTCTGCCAGCCGCACAATGAACGAGCTTGAAGACAAAGGAATGGTCTATCTCTTTCCGAACCTTGCCTTTGTATTCGCTTCCCTTGACGCCACACACATCCTCTTTCGTGTACGTGCGTGTACGCTTCTTGTCCCGTCAACACCTGTTCCGCAAACCCCGATTTCTGATTCTACCATTATTTGATCCTTGCCTGTTTACCTATGATTCTGATACACGATTTACTTTAGACGACTGATTTATTCTCTCTTCATTCATCTAAATTGCTTTCACTTGATTTATTATTTTGATATTAATTCCGAACTCCCTCTTCATTTAATAACTGTTCTTTCCAAATTCTACTTGTAATTTCGTTTAGCTTGATATTAAATTCTATCTAACTGTTTCGTTTATCTTGGTTATAAAAATTGTATCTATCTGTTTCATCGTTCATTCGATTCCTGTGTCTATTCTATTTTTTTTTTTTTGATTTATTAATTAAATTTTGTCTTTATAATATAAATTCTGTTCATTCTCTTGGTCGTTATTACCAAATATATAAACAGTATAAACTCTATGATTTGTTCTTTCGTAAATAAAAAACTCTTTCGACACAAACTTGAAATGTTTAAATCTAAGTCTAAGTGCCTTTCATTTCTCAAGTTACAAGAATATTCTAAATTATCTAAATTTTTAATTATTAAAAATGACAATATTCTTTATTGTGAAGCTTGCGAAACCAAGGTAAGAACATTCTTATTTCTATTATCTGGCTTCATATGAAACTTTTAAATAACTGTTTTTATATTTTTTCTCAAGATATAATCAGACAGAAGACTCATGTTGATCAACATTTAGTTTCGTCTCGTCATAAAAGCAACGAAAAATTAAAAAAGGTTCCAAAACAATCTACATTGAACTTTGATTCCAAAAGGGAGGATTTCATAATAGACCCCTGTAAACTTTTTACTGGCCTCAATATCCCAATGAAGAAAATAAACCATCCCAACTTTCAAAAGTTTTATTGGAAAATATTTAAATATGAACCTTCCATCTGAGACTTCAATTCGATGCACTTATCTTCCAAAAATGTATTCAGAAGTAAGTAAAAAAATTAAATTTTATCTTTTTAAAATATATTAACATAAATGAGGATAAAAAATATTGGTCTTCCAATTCCCCCTGTCCTCCCTCGCTTCGTCTATGGCTGCAATTAAATAATATATATATGTATATAATATATTTTAATAAATATAATATATGCTTAATATAGTTTGTTTTATTTGCTTTTATAAAAAATTTTCTTTGTTTAATTTTGTTCTTTAGATTAAAAAGAAGATAAGCAAAAATTTGGAATCTGGCCCAATTGATGCTATAGTGCAGTGGTTCTTAAACTGTGGTCCGCGGACCCCTGGGGGTCCGCGAAGCCTTTACTGGGGGTCCGCGGTCCTCGGAAAAAAATCATCGTAAAAATATATACATATATAAATATTTAAAGTTCATTGTTTAACTATATCCTCCTAGAGAATTACGGCTATAATTTAATACTATTAATAATACTATTTTATTTTATTAAATTGATAATTATGTCAATTAATTTTTTGTGAATAAATAAACATATATAAAAAACTATATATAAAATTTGAATTTTCATCCATTCATTCATTTAAAATCATTTTTCGATTGTTCCTTTAAAATAACCCCTCTTAGGGGCTCGGAAGGGGAGGCATATAAGGGAATTTTCTTTCACTTTGTTATTGGGGAAAACCAGGGGAGGGGACAGTCTTACCCGGAAAAACCCAAATTGTCAGCGTCCACTCTGGGGTTTTAAACAGTTTTAAAGCAAATGTTAATTATAAGTTCATTTCTCAACGAGTTGTATCTTTAAATTATTTTTATTAATGTTAATTATAAGTTCATTTCTCAACGAGTTGTATCTTTAAATTATTTTTATTAATTTAATTAATTATAATTAAATTATAGCTAATAATAGTTTATTATAGCTAATAATTTTTTTTAATTTTTAGTGTAATTTGCATGATCATTATTTTATAAAAACACTAAACACATTTTGCAATTTCCCAGAAAGGCTGTTTTTGAGAGTAAGTATAAGTTAGTTTTATGAATAAAAAATATTTATTTTAATAATATTTTAGAATCAAATTACGAAATTAATAATATTTTAGAATCAAATTACGAAATTATTATATTTATATTATTGTAGTTCAATGTTAATAAATTACTCCATAAAATGGATCGTTGGCTACAAACTGGTTCAACACAGAAACGGAAAGAATCAGATGATGAGGCATCAACAGCAAACTCTACCAAGAAACGCAAAACTAGAAAATATTCGGATGATTATTTATCATTTGGATTTACTTATATTTGCAACAATGATGTGGAAAGACCAGTCTGCGTTCTATGTCAGGAAAGTTTATCCAATGAAAGTATGAAACCTGCTAATCTCAGACGTCATTTACAAACAAAGCACAGCGAGCATGTTAGTAAGTCTATCGAATTTTTTAAAATGAAAAAAGAAGAACTTAATTCAAGTCAGAAATTGATGGTAAAGACGGGATCTGGTGGTATGAGTAAGAAAGCAGTAATGGCATCATATGAAGTAGCTCTACTTATTGCTAAAGCAGGAAAGCCGCATAATATAGCAGAGCAATTAATTCTTCCTGCTACAAAAGTAATTACAAATATAATGTTAGGAACTAAAGCAGCAAACGATATAAATTTGATTTCATTATCAAATGATACGGTTAAGAATAGGATTGAAGACATGTCATGTAATATAAAAGAAGAATTAATATCGAGAGTGCGCAAAAGTCACTATTACTCATTACAATTGGATGAAAGTACTGATGTCACTAATAATGCCAATTTGTTAGCTTTCATTAGATATGAGTTTGAAAATCAAATACAAGAAGATGTATTGTTTTGTGATTCACTACCTTCACGAACGACAGCTAATGACATATTTAACAGTTTGAATAATTTTATAACCGAAAATGAAATAGAGTGGCCAAAATGTGTTGGAATTTGCACTGATGGTGCTCGTGCAATGTCAGGTACAAGAACTGGATTGATTGCTCTTATTAAAAATGTTGCGCCTCAGGTTGTTTGGAATCATTGCTGCATTCACAGAGAATCATTAGCAGCCAAAAATATGTCACCAGATTTGAAAAGAACATTAGACGAAGTAGTTAAAATTGTCAATTTCATTAAGGCTCGTCCACTTAATTCCAGAGTTTTTAAAATTTTGTGTGAGGAAATGGGTAGTCAACATACACATTTATTATTACATACAGATGTACGTTGGTTGTCCCGCGGGAAAGTACTCATTCGCCTTTTTGAGCTTCGAGATGAAATACGATTGTTTTTAATAGATGCGCATTTTGAACTGACCGAATGTTTCAATGATTTTATCTGGTTAGCTAAGGTGGCTTACTTGACTGATATTTTTACAAAATTGAACGAACTTAATTTGAGCCTGCAAGGTACTGTTGTAAATATATTTAAAGTTGAAGATAAAATAGAAGCAATGATTAAAAAAATCGACTTGTGGTCGAAACGCATCCAGAACGGTGTATATGAGTCTTTTCCAACTCTCAATGATTTCATAGAAAGCTCCAGTGAAAAATTGCTTAATCAAACGCGTCAATTATTTGTTGAACATTTAATTACTTTGAAAAGCAACTTCAGGAAGTATTTTTCTACTCCTGATCCTTGCAATAACTGGATCAGAGATCCATTTAATATGGAAATTACAAATGCTAAACATTTATCTGCACCTGAACAAGATATTCTCGTGGAATTATCATGTGATACAACTTATAAACTAAAATTTAACAAAACTGAATTGAGCAACTTTTGGTTACTTCTCAGGTCAGATTATCCTGCGCTTGCAAATAAAGCACTTCAACACTTGATTCCATTCTGCACAACATATTTATGCGAACAAGCTTTTTCGGTACTATTTTATATTAAGTCTAAATATAGAAACAAATTAAATGTAGAGCCGGATCTTAGATTAAAAGTTTCCAATATTAAGCCAGATATTGAGATTCTTGTTTCAAGAAAACAACTGCATACATCTCATTAAATATGTAAGTTATATTTAATGAGATAGATGCAGTTATTTTTTAAAATATTTCTTATTTAATATTTTCTGAAAAAAATTATAAAATATTTATATGAATTTAATGTAAGTACCCATTATAATTTGTGAGATTTGTTGCTATGACAATGTTTGTATTTTCTTTCTTCAATATTATAATTTCTAATAAAATGTGTTCTACAATATGCAAAAAAATCGTTATTCACCAATCACTGTTAGAAATATTCATCATATATCCTTGTCCTTATGAGATCGTAAGCCAGAAATTAATTAATAAAATGACGTAAAGTACCTAAAGTTGTGATGGGGGTCCGTCAAAAAAAATTTTTTCAAGTGGGGGTCCGTGGAGTACATAAGTTTAAGAACCTATGCTATAGTGGATGAAACGACCGATAGAGAAGGACGATATATTTGCAACGTTTTAGTCGGACAATTATAATATATAATATATTTATTTTTTCCTTATTATAATATATTTATTTTAAAAATTATTTAATATTTGTTAATATAAGTAAAATTTGTTAATGTTTAAATACTATTTTGCTAACATAAACTTAAACTAATAAAAGAGACTATTTATCGATAAAAATACAATATTTTTTCGAAAATTTTTGAAAAAAATAGCCTTTTTACAGCCTTTTTTTTAAAAAAAAATGCCTTTTTGAAGCCTTAATGGATTCAACAAAATATCGCTGTTTTTGGAGGAAATCCAAACAGTGTTACGTTTATAGGTTCCTCTGCAGGAGCCGCAAGTGTTCATTATCATTATATATCTCCATTATCCAAAGAGGTTAGTTATTTATCCTAATCTTACAAAATTTTTAATAAATATAATTATAATAGGAAAATAGAAATTTCCTTGTTTTAATTTAATTCGAAATTTTTTCTTTTTAATATATTGGTAGGAACATCTGACACATAGCAATAAAAAATATGAGCTGTGGCTATGCACAGACCCACCGCGACGATTTGAAATAAATTAATTTCCAAACAACACATTATAAAGTATCAGAAAAAAAATATTTTTAAAACTTGAATTAAAATGTCTAAATTATATTAATATTTATCTTTTTTTTATTTTTACTTTAATTACTCAATTATTAATTACTACTATATTTTAAGTGAGATATTTTGGGACAATGAATATAAAATTAATACTTTATAAACTACCACTTCCGATTTCCGGATATATACCAAAAGTTGATGAATTCGTGGGGCTGATGAATTAACTAAATATACCAAATTTTATCAAAAACCGTTGAGCCCTTCTAACTATACACGTCTATACGGACACACAATGGACAGACGGACGGACTGACAAACATCATGCTAAAAATACTTTTTTCTGTCAACAAAATGCATGATTTGTGAAAATATGTAAAAAAAATTTCCTCTTTTGAAATTTGGTGTGAAAATAATCCTTCCCTTCCTATCGTCGGTCGATAATACCGCCACTTCCGGTATCCGGATATACACCAAAAGTTGATGAAGTAAATATACCAAATTTTATCAAAATCTGTTGAGCCGTTCAAGCTGTACACATTTATAAGGACGGAGGGACAGACAGACGGACATGCATCATGCTAAAAATACTTTTTTCGATTAACAAAATGCATGATTGTGAAATTGTGAAATTTGGTGTGAAAACAATACATCCCACACAAGAGTAAATTCAGAGTTTTTGTAAATAACATTAATTAAATTATTATTATTAATATATTATTATTGAAAGTAGAAAATTTAAATCTCGAGGCAATGGAAATATATATCTCTAAAATATGTATTAAAGCAATAAAATCTAAAAGGTCTCTCGCGCGAATTAAAAAACAAAGATTAGCAAAGATTTTTTCATAAGGAAGCCAATACGTAAATTATTGAATCAATCAAGATAATATAATATACGTCCGGAAAGTAATTTCCGTTTTGAAATAAAAAATAAACCAGTTGAGATACAAAAATTTCAGTCAGTGGTAGTTCCTTTAATTCATGGACTCAACAAGAGGCTGCACTAGAAAAAGCCAAAAAAATAGGTGCTGAATTAGGTTGTCCAACATTTAACACTAGAGAATTGATTGAATGTCTCCGAAAGCGACCAGCACGACGAATTGTTCAACTTGTAGAAAAATTTCAAGTAAATATTAAAATTCTATTAAAAATAATTATGTATTTTTTAATCATCATGAGGCAAGAATAATATCAATTAAGCCATTCTAAATTTATAATTGAATCATTTATACAATAATATGATAATAATTGTTAATAGATATGGTATAACAATCCATTTTCTCCTTTCGCTCCTGTCGTGGAAAAAGGTGGCATTTTTGGTTGAAAACCCCGTGGATTCTATTCGTGCAGGACGAATGCAAGATCTTCCTTGGATTACTTCAATCACTCAGGACGAAGGAATTTATCCTATTGGGGGTGAGTTGTCTTATGTTCATAATGTTCACTTATATTTACTGAAAAATTTATTCTTTTAACTTTGTTTTTGTTTTTAGTTATTTTAGCTAATCCAAAGTTAGTTAGTGAACTTGACCAAAAATGGATTAATTTGGCTCCTTATATACTTGATTATAATTACACCGTTTCTGCAAGTCAAAAACCACTTATTGCTGATTTAATAAGAAAATTTTATCTTCAAGGAGATAAATAACACTATTTCAACTTGAATTAAATTCAATTGTATGAAATTTTAATAAAAATGTATGTTTTTGTTGATATTAAATGGAAGTTTGTTCTGAAAAGAACAATTGTTTTGGAAAGATGGCGCTCGCATCCGAGCAGCATCGCGTTCAATTTTCAAAGAACGGAAAAAGTCCCTTGCCGAGGTTTTTGTAACCTTACTCAGAACAAGTGAATCCATTTGAGCCAATCACAGACGAGAACGCATTTATGTTAAATATTTAATTAGAAGAACTTATATTTAGATTAAGATTAATATATTAAGTTAACTAATATTATAATGTATGTGAATAAATAAATCCTATTGTAATAAAATTTATGTATTAATTAGTATAATAGAAAATGTAGAAGCTATGCTTGGCGGTAAAACCAGCCAATGAGCGACAAGATTGAATATCCCTAGCTAGTATTTAAAAACGGACATCTATCGATATTCTCCTAGTTCACCAGTTTACCAGTTGACAGTTGACGAGTTGATCAAGTTATGTCCAAGTTATGATTTTGTTATGTCCAAGTTATGATTTTGTTATGATCACTTATGTTACTGGTTTACTCACGTTTATGTTAAGCAAGCATTTTATGTTTTATGAATTTGCTACATTTATGTAATATTTTAATAAAAGGATTTATGCACCCAATTAATTGAATTATCATTTATGAAGATCCACCTTTAAAGAAGATAAAAAAAGAAAGAAGAAGGAAAAAAATAAATTTTTCCTACACAATTAACATTTTTTTTATTTATTTAATAGCCTTCACTTTTTTAATTGTTCTTGTTTATTCTATATTTATATTTTTAATGTAATTGTATTTATCAATAATTAACATATAAGAAAATAATTAAAATACTTATTTTATTTCTATCAATGACCTTCATAAGATAACTTACTATTGAATAATTTTCCCCACTCCTGTTCGATATACCTTTGTATATATATATATAAATAACCTAAACATGAGGAAAACAAAACATTATAAGAGAAATTCATCTAATACATGTAACATCTGAATGATATAAAGGTAAAAAAAAATGTTCTCTTGTCTTTTACTTTTTAGATGTTTTTCGGGTTTTAATAAGTGGGAAGTGGGTTAATTTCCGATGCTTGGCATCCTCCGGCGAAGGTAGGAATGACAGTAAGAATGGTCCTGCGCTTCATCAATTAACCCTTTGACTGCAGTTGGTTAGTAACTGCATACATTACCTAGGTAATGGATGCATTCACTAGTCAAAGTGTTCATTCTAATAGTGAGCGAACACTTTGACTAAAATGGGAAGTGAATGTATGCATTTGGCTAATAAATGTATACAATGACTGGAATGTACACTTTGACTGCAACATATATAATAAGAATTGTTAATTTATGAATTGATATATTCTTACGGGTGGAGATTTTTTTTTAAAACAAATCTCCTCAATCTAGATATTTCTTTTTTAATTTAATATTAATAGGAATTGGACCGGGGTAGGACTCAACTTATAACTTTTTACTAATCTTAGGAGAATTTCAATACGGATCAAGGCCAAATCGGACGACATTATCTAATCTCGATAAGAACATTCATTATTTTAAGTTTCAAGTTTAATTTAAATCATATTAAATTTAAAAAATAAATATTTGAATTTATTTAAATTTTGTATGGTTGTGGGGTACCAAATAAGTTAAAAAAGTGAGTTTTAGTTTTATAAATCAAATAAATAAAAACTTATATATTATATATATATACAATTTTGAAACAAATAATATAAGTATTACTTCGGCGGTTCAGGGAGCAAAAGCCGGTTTGATCAACTAGTAATAAATAAAATTAGAGAATAGCATTAGTAGAACTGGGAAAAGGAATGGAATTTCTAGAAATTAGGCAAAGCCCAGCAACAACAACCAGTATAGAATAACTAGAAAATAATTAAGTATTAATTTATATTTTAGAAGTGAATGGAATTTTTTTGAATCAAAAATTTTTGAGGTACTTAGAATTAAAATATAAATTGTTGAGGCTTTCTGGAGTTAAAAACTATGGGCTCTAAAATTTTGACATATAAGTTATTATAATTTTTCGTTCATAGATTGATCATTAAAAAAAATTTATGACGAAATAATCGATATAATTCTATCCAACCGATAGCTTCCCAATCGGCCTCCATACAAATAGATATTTTGACAGTCTTTCCTCTCCCATTCCTGCTCGATTTAAATTATTCTCAAATATTATTATTCCTCGTGAATTATATGATCTTTGTTTAATTACCAATTGATATTTATTTTAAGAAAATTTGATTTTTAATTATTCCAATATATTACAGATATGAGGTGGAACTTACTATTCTATTTTTTTGGAGCAATTTTAGTCAACGCATTAGGAAACCAAGAATCACATCCTCAAATAAAAATTGAAAATGGAATTATACGAGGAACAATAAATACATCTGTTAAAGGTAGACCATTTTATGCTTTTAAAGGAATTCCATATGCAAAACCACCAATAGGAGAACAGCGATTCAAGGTAAGATGTCTTCATTTATCTAATTCAATGTTCTTGAATTAAAACAACTGGTTTATGATTTAGACATTCCAAACACCATTAGAGACAGCATATTTTTTTTATAAATATGTATATTATAAATTTTTCATAAGCAACTTTCTTAAGATAAAAAAAAATCTGGAGTGTCTCCACTCGACTATCTCGCAAATTTGTATTGGATTAATTAACATATTATATTATATTTAAATTAAATTTAATTAATTATAAATTAAAATTAATAACTAACATTTATTAAACCAGCGCGTGTTTGGCTCTTTGTTGATGGAACCACGTCACGTGCTAGCGCGTGATTGCTAGTCAACGTGTCATAAATTAATTCAGGTACTTTCAGCTATTCAATCAAGCTGAAATTCTATATATAACAGTTTTTTACAATTTTTAATCATGTGAAAAACTATCAAACATTACAAATCACACAGTTAAGAGAAAAAAAAAATGACAACACGGTAGGTAATGACCCTCTTCAGGATGAGCTACATTTCTCAAAAGTTGATAGAAAACTGCGATATTGGGGTGTGTATCAAATTTCATTATTCTAGCTCAAACCGTTTTTGCGTAACCTTGTCTACATACACACAGACACAGGCGAAATAGTATAAAAATGAATAATTTTTTCCTTAAGCCAATGATACTTCCCATGATGATTTTTCTGAATTAATTTCTACTTTAAATTTTTCCTTTATTCTTTTTCCTTTCTAAAATGTAAATTATTTTAGGATCCAATACCAGTAGAATCTTGGAATGAAGTATGGGATGCCTCCGAATATGGTAGTGAATGTTTACAATACGATTTTGTCACAGAAAAAGTGAGACTTCATGGAGATGAAGATTGTTTATTTGTTAATGTTTTTACACCAAAGGTAAAAATAAAAATAATAATCGTTTTTTGCTTTTGTTCTTTATTCTGAAAAAAAACACTAATTGACAAATCATTTTTTTATTATTAGAATCCAAAAAGTGTTGGTTCATTATTGGATGTGATTGTTTTTATTCATGGTGGAGGTTTTATGTATGGAACATCTTATCAATATGGACCAGAAATTCTAATGGACCGGGATGTAGTCGTTGTCACGTTAAATTATCGATTGGGTCCTCTAGGTATGTTATGTAATATATTCGTTTAAGCTAAAAAAACAATTAAATGAGACTTTATTTATCTCAAAGAAAACATTTCTATAATAAAAAAAGTATAAAATAACTTTTTAAAAACACGCTTTTATTTAAATTCACCCAAAAGAAGAAAATAATTTCTCCACACACAACCACGATTTCCTTACAATTAATCATATCTAAAAAATGAAAGCGTGGGCGCCAAACATGCTGGGAAAAACGCAAATTTTACTTCAAATAGACGTAGTTATCAAATATAGTAAAAGAAAAAAAAACAAAGGTTTGTGCATATACAATGAAATGTCCTTCGCATTCTTTTTCTTTCCCTGCACTTTCATTTTTTAGATATGATTAATTGTAAGGAAATCATGGTGTGTGTGGAGAAATTATTTTCTTATTTTTGATGAATTTAAATAAAAGTGTGTTTTTAAAAAGTTTTTTTAGTCTTGACAGAAATTTCGCCCGGTTTATGATTTAAGATTATAGGTTATAGAATGAATTAACTTATTAATAATTAATAATAATAATAATATGAATAATATTAAAATATTATTATTATTAATAAGAGGTCACCTATGACCTGGGATAAATCTGAATATTGCATTGTCATCAGAGTTACATATATATATATGCATAATTTCAGTTCATTCGAACATTGGGAAGTGGGTCACTTTGCGACGACAGGACACGATTTGTAAAAAGGGATTTTTATGTCGTTTTTTAATTAATAGCCATCAAATATTTTTAAAAGGATTGATTAATAATGGACAAAAACTAATGAGATCTTGAAATTTATCTATCTATCTCTGAAAATTCTTGGCTACAGTAACCACATTTCTCAAAGTGTCCTTATCCTGAGCCACATCCATCCAACTTCTACCCCCTCCTATCTGTGAGAGATACTCTCACGTCCCTTCCAACATTGTTCACCCACCGCGTCCTTGGTCTTCCAAACGGTCGTTTCCTAAACGGCCTCCCCACCAATATATATTTCATAAAAATTTATAATATATTTATAATTAATATATAATTATAATAGTAAATTTTATTTTTAATTTTTCTTAAATAACTTTAAATTTAAAAAAATCCTATTTTGTTTGTTGTTTATTATATATAGGCTTTTTAAGTACAGAGGATGATGTAGTACCAGGAAATATGGGCTTGAAGGATCAATCAATGGCCCTTAAATGGATTCAAAAAAATATTGCTGCTTTTGGTGGAAATCCAAAAAGTGTGACTATAACCGGTGGTTCTGCTGGGGGTGCAAGTGTTCATTATCACTACTTGTCACCACTTTCAACAGGTAACTTCATTATTACTTAATATCATGAACTATAATAAAGAGAAATAAGTACAGCTTATATTTTAAAAATTAATATTAATTCAAAAATTACATTTTATTTAAATCCTAATTCAAATATTTTAATTTACAAAACCAATATATTATTTGTATTTGAAATAGTAACATCAAATTCTGATTGTAGGACTGTTTGCACGTGGTATGTCACTTAGTGGAACATCTATCGTTCCATGGGCTCAACAAGAAGCTGCCCTTGAAAAAGCTAAAAAAATAGGAGCAGAATTAGGATGTCCAACCACATGCAGTAAGAAAATGATTGAATGCCTTCGAAAACGACCAGCAAGAAGTATCGTTCAATTAGTTGATAAATTTCAAGTAAGTTTAAGTATTTGATTATATTAATGAATACTAAGCAATAGAAATTAATGAATTTATTTTTATTAATTCCAAATGACAAAATTATTTGTGTTAAATATAAATAAATAAAAAATTATGTTATTTTTAGTACAAATAAATATTTTATTATTTATGATTTATCTACAATAATTATATTAAATATTTATATTATTTAAAATTGTATATATATTAGGTAAGTAGTAATTTTACAAAAAAAATTATAAAAATTTCCTAATATTTAGATATTAAATAATTGTATATTTATCATTTGGTTTACTTTTTAAACATTTAATTCACGATTAGGGAATATTTGAATTTTATCTTTCATTTGATATTTACGATTTATATATAGTAGTGACGGAGGTTGCGGAAGCTCAATTTATTTATTTATTTTTGTAATTATTACCTTTTCAGAGGTTTCCACATTTTTTAGGTTTAATTACTTTTTTCATAAAAGAATAATTTTTTTTTAAATAATATAAAACAAAAGTAAAAAAAAATTAAGGTTCTTTTTTAAAATAAAAAAAGAAACTATTATTTAATAGTTATCTAATAGTAAAATGAAAAGTAATTTTAATCAACTAACAAAAATTGAGAAAAATATTTATTTATTTTTTTAACAAAAATGAATTGATTTAGGTATGGCACAACAATCCATTTTCTCCTTTTGCCCCTGTGGTTGAACAAGGCGGTTCAAAACCGTTTTTGGCTGAACATCCGGCCGATGCTCTCCGTGCTGGACGAGTGCAAAACATTCCATGGATTACATCAATTACTAGCGAAGAGGGCAATTATCCAATGGCAGGTATATAAATTATCTTATTTTTAAATTATTATGTTTTATTTTATATGAATTTTTATTAAAGAGTAAATAAATTTTATTGTTTCAGCTGTTGTGACTAATCCTAAACTAATTAAGGAACTTGATCAACGATGGGATGAACTTGCAAAGTATATTCTCGATTGCAATTATACATCATCCCGTGCAGATCATGAATCGATTGCTAAACTTGCAAAACAATTTTATTTACAAAACGCAAAATCTTTTGGAGATAATAATGCCTATGATTTAATACAGGTATTGTAATTTTATGCTAACATTTATTTATTATTACATTCTCAGAAAAAATCGAAACTTTAAAAAGGAATTGTGTTAAATAAACATAAAATATTTGCATGGTTGCATACAACCACTTTAGTGATTATTTAGATGCCAATATTTCACATTTTTAATGTCTCGTGTTAAACTGTAAATTTGAAAGATTAATCATAAAAAGAATGATTATTAAATTAATTATTCATTTTTTTATAAATCACATACTAAACATTCTGTGAATATTTCATAAATAAATTTCATATAAAATCGAAATCAAAGTGAATTAATTATGAAGAAACCAAGCTGGCAAAATGTAAATCACACTGAAAAGAAACTCATTTAGGGATAAAAATTTACAATCAATTATATTTAATTATATATTATTCGAAAAATAGACAATAATTGTATTATTGACCAAAAATCTATATAAGTATTTTTTAATTATAATCCTTCGATTGAATAGTAAGAATTTTATTTTTTTGTTTTACAGATGGTAGGTGATCGTATTTTTGTGATAGATATTGCTCGGGCTGCTAAAATGCAGGCAGCTGTTTCTACTGCACCAGTATATTTTTATAAGTTTTCTTATAGAGGTCGGCATAGTCTGTCTGAATACTTCTCAAAAACGGAAACTGATTTAGGTAAAAATAAAACATTATGCTTTATATGTTTAAAAATTATATCCAAAATATAAGATACATCCTCATTTAGATATAAAAATAATATTTTTGAAACATAGCAATAATTGCCTTTTAAAATATAATAAATTCTAAATCTATAATAACTATTATCTGGGAGAAAAATGCTATTATTACAGCTTTTGTCAAACTGTGAAGCGCGAAAATATTCAAGACAAAGTATTATTTTAAAAAATTGATTGCTGACTAAAAGGAAAGCACACAAACAGACAGAAAAACTTTTGTTTTGGCAGTTAGTTAAAGATAATTTTATAACAGAACTCAAAATACACAAATACATTATTGTTGTATACATTTTATTATAAGCGAGATGGAGCGAGTCGGGGTTTAAAATTATCATTGGAAACTGGGCCGCGATTATTGAGATTGAGAAACGCTGTATTAGTACACCTATCCCCCGATTTACACGGTAGATACGTTCCTGAGAAAAACGTGTAAATCGAAAATTAAAAATTTTCAAGTCAAAACCGTGTAAATCGAAAAGCTTGCGGAAAATGCATAATTTTGCTATTTAACAGTTGTGATGTTTTTCAATTTTTTTAGGTGTACACAGAAATAAAAATAAAATGCATTGACAGGTTAAAATATGTAATATATTACGGAAACACTGTTTTTTTATTTAATTACAATACATTAAACAGAAGAACAAAAAATAAAACCAAAGGTGTTTTATTATCCTTCATCACTATCAGAAATTACTCTCATTCTTTTTTTCGGAATCGAAGGTTGGAATTCACTTTCATCACTCGAAGTTATTTGTGCCGATTCGATGTTTGAAGCAGAAATATTTACATTCTGAGAGGTGGTAATAAAATCGGTTATTAACAATTGTGCCCATACTCGTGGTATTGCCAGCTGCAACACTCTTTCTAATTGTGTTTTCATTTGTTCTAATAGTTCTTATTGTAGCTTCGTTCATGCTATATGATTTTGCAACATCTACTACTCTATCTCCCTATCGTAAGCGATCCAAAATTTCGATTTTAGTTTCTAAAGAAAAACTTTTCTTTTAACTTCTTTCGACATTATAAGCCTATAATTTTTTTAAATTTATTTTAATTTATAATAATCTAAATTATGCACTCACTTGTAATTTACAAATATGGAAAATTAAATCTTTCTGAAACTGTGAAACTTTCACTCAAATACAATTTTCCGTAGATAAAACTTTAATTTTATGCGAAGAAATACAGACACAGTGTGCATGTGCAGCAAGTCAGCACATAAGCTCGGGATTCCCCGTGAGATGTGTACACAGCACACGTGTTCAAACACAGTAGCATTTAGTAGAGTGCGATAAAAACAAAAAAAACAAAATTATTTGGAAAACCGTGTAAAAGCGAAAACGTGTAAAACTAGTACCGTGTAAATCGGGGGATAGGTGTTGTCGTATATAAGAGAAAAAAGGGGGTTGGTATTTTATAAGAAAATTTGGGTTATAAAAAATTAGTTTAATTAATTGGTAGCACTCTGGATGAATTTTGGATAATTAAATGGGTTATTGAATCCGCGTAGGTTGATATGGGAAATAATAAGATTGAATAGGTTCAATTTGAAATGCTTATATAAAATTATAACAAATTATTTATTTAATAAAACTAGGAGACTTAAATTTACAAAATAGATAATAATGAAATTAATATAAAATAGAACATATTGAAAGGTACCGTAAAATAGAAATATAAATTAAAAGAAAGTTAATTTATATTTTAGCAATTGAAATTATAATTAATTATTAATTATGAAAGTGTTATCACTTAGCATGAAAGAAAGGAATGGAGAGTTCATTGGAGACTTGAGTCCTGATTGTCTTCCTGCGGATTTAACTGGAACATCTATTGTGCAGCAACATTTCTCAAAAAGGGGTTGTGTATGATGTCCTTCCTGCAGGGATATGTCTGTCTCCCTCCAATGCCTGATCAAGACTAACTCAAATATCATTTTCACCAATAATGAAAACTTTCCCCCACTTTGAACACATGGATGGGTCTCTGTACATGTGCAGACACATGTCCCATGACCAATCGTCTTTTTCTTCAATTTAGCACGTGTTCAAAAATGAAAGTTCTCGCTTTCGCACCCTTATATACATAAAAAATGTATTTTTTAGGATTATATATTACATCCTTTAGTTTATGGAAAAAAAAAAAATTTAAATGAAATGCATAATTTTTTTTTTTTTTTATATATATAATTATTAAACACAATGTTTTTCACTTAAGTATCTTAGACAAAAATTATTATTTAATTTCACTGCACTGAACACAAACACTTAAATTTTCACATAACAATAACAGTAATTTATTTATTTTTTATTTTTTTTTTTTTTTATATTACATCAAATGGTTTAATTTTCTTATTTAATTTTTCGAAATTCTATTTCTTATAAATTCAAGCAAATTGTTTTTATTTTTATTATTATTTTTTTTTTTTTTTTTTTTTTATTAATTATCAAATCGAATTTATTTGGATTACCTTTGTGGTCGGTGGATATCGAAAAGGAATTTATAACAATTAATACAATTTTGCACTCTTTCTAACTATTAAGGTACCTCCTAAAACTAATAGAGAAAAAAAAAAAAAAATAAACTTATATTATAATATGCCGAAATAAAAAAAATTTATATAATTTAAATTTAAATTTTGTCCACGCCCGTCTTAAATGATATTTCCATTTCTTTGATATCTTTCTCCTTATCTTATTAATGTGTGGAGAAAGTGACGGGGCCATTTGCCATGATCTAATATAATCCAAAATAATATGATATTTAATTTTGTATTTGTATTCTAATTTATTTATATAAAAAAATTTGGGAGGTGTGCATTGCTTCGAACGTCTCGAACTGTGCGAAGTCTTGTTTTTATTATTTATTTTTATTACTATGGAATTATAGTTATTATTTACCCTTATAAGAATGGTCCTAAGGGGGGTGTGGGTTTTAACTTTATCAATTGCCTTAGTTGCCCTTTTTATTCTTAGTTTCATTTTTATTTCATTGCTTACCGGAACAATAGGCATCTCTTTCCATGACCTTACCTGTGCTGGCTCAATGGAAATCATCTTTAATGGGTCAACTAGCATCTTTTTCTTTTTAAGTTCTTTTATCGGAACACTGGGAATTATTTTCATGCATGTGTCAATTTTTTCTTTCAATTTTCTCAACTCTGGTCCCTCCCCTATTGTTTCTATATTTTCTTTGTTATTCCTATTTGGATTTTTTGCAATTTGAATATTGCTAATAGACATTGCCTCCGTGGCCTGGTCAATGCTTTCTTTTAAATTCAATATTTTTGGTACCTGCTCTATTATTTCACTTTCTCTATTTTCCAATTCATTATTTATTTCTTTAATTTTGTCTGACTTGGGTATATTGGATATTAACGATACATTTACATTTTGACCCTCTATTTTTTCGATTTGCTGATGGTTATTTTCTTTTAAATTTTGCCTATTTGTGCTTGCCTCCCCCGTTCTGTTTAAATTAGTATACATTAGGTCCAGAATTTGTTGGAGCATTTCCTTTACACTAGGTTCCTTAGCCGTTTGCATTTTATTATTATTATTATTATTACTTTTATTCATTAATAATCAGAAAGGCATGAAAAACTATATCAATTTTTTTACCGCGACAAAAATTGAATATTATAAACAATAGGCAATTTGCTATTAAATTTTTAGAAATAGAATCCCGCAAAATCAATCAATATAAGAAGTCAAAATCAAATAAATCCTATAAAAATTCAATAAAACAGACACAAAAAAATTTTTTTTTTTTTTTTTTTTTAAATAATAAAAAAAAAATTTAAATTGAATTTTTCACAAAAAGAAAAAAAAAATATTTCAAACTATTAATATTAAGATATAAACCGAACGTATCCAACTTTATTTTGCCAAATCAACCATTTCCAGTTTTAATTCAATTCGAGGTGGAAGACCTCCATGTCGTATATAAGAGGAAAAGTGGGTGAGGTATTTTATAAGAAATAATGTGTTAAAAATTAAGTTTAATTAATTGGTAGCACTCTGGATGAATTTTGGATAATTAAATGGGTTATTGAATCCGCGTAGGTTGATATGGGAAATAATAAGATTGAATAGGTTCAATTTGAAATGCTTATATAAAATTATAACAAATTATTTATTTAATAAAACTAGGAGACTTAAATTTACAAAATAGATAATAATGAAATTAATATAAAATAGAACATATTGAAAGGTACCGTAAAATAGAAATATAAATTAAAAGAAAGTTAATTTATATTTTAGCAATTGAAATTATAATTAATTATTAATTATGAAAGTGTTATCACTTAGCATGAAAGAAAGGAATGGAGAGTTCATTGGAGACTTGAGTCCTGATTGTCTTCCTGCGGATTTAACTGGAACATCTATTGTGCAGCAACATTTCTCAAAAAGGGGTTGTGTATGATGTCCTTCCTGCAGGGATATGTCTGTCTCCCTCCAATGCCTGATCAAGACTAACTCAAATATCATTTTCACCAATAATGAAAACTTTCCCCCACTTTGAACACATGGATGGGTCTCTGTACATGTGCAGACACATGTCCCATGACCAATCGTCTTTTTCTTCAATTTAGCACGTGTTCAAAAATGAAAGTTCTCGCTTTCGCACCCTTATATACATAAAAAATGTATTTTTTAGGATTATATATTACAGTGTATATTGATTATTTGATTAAATTAATTTAATTTTCCTGAAATCTTATAATGAATAAATTTTGGTACAAGATAGTATAATAATATCTAATACAAGTAATATAAGTAGTTTTTATTTTAAAATCAATAAAATTAATTGATTAATAAAATAAATTAATTAAAGATTAATTAATAACTGAAATAAAAAATAAAAAGTGAAAACCGACATATATACACCTTATAAATGTTTAATGCCATATTACAAATTAAAAGTTTTTTTTTTATGTAAATAATAATTTAAATAAATCATTAAATTGTGTATTCAATTGAAATCTAATTTTTGAGATTAATAATTTAATAATTTATACAGGGTGTCTCAAACAAATGTACTAACACTTTGAATGACTATTATTTATGAACATAAAGACAAGTCTTGAATTACAGACAAAAGATCTAATTAAAGAATTAAAGAATCATGTTTGCTAAAAATGTACTAACCCTTTGACTGTTCATAAATAATAAATAAATAATTAAATAAAATAAACTTTTATTTGAGACACCCTGTATATAGAATAACTATTCTCGATCTAGGTAATATATATGTACACATTGTAAATTAAAAGTTTCATTTTTTAGGTGCCGCTCATGGTGATGATTTTGCATATATATTTAAAACTTTTTATATGGAAAGTGGAGAAACACAAGAGGACAGAAATATGCGGGAAGTGATGCTCGACTTTTGGACCCACTTTGCATCTACCGGGTAACAATATATTTATGAAAAAATTTCAAGAAAATCTAAGTTATTTTTTTATTACCTATTTATTTTTTAAAAAATTATTTTGTTGTTTTTTTAGTAAACCTAATTTCCGTAAAATCCAATTTGATCAAATAAATCCTAATCAAGAAGCAATTCGATATTTGAATATAATAAACCCCAATGAAATACGAATGGATGAAGAAGAAGATATAGGAAATATTAAATTTTGGGATAGTCTACCTATCAATGAACCACAAATTAAATCTACCAGGAAAATTGATAAATTGTAAAATGGTGTTTTTTAAATAAAAAAATTTAATTATTTAATTAAGAATTCCAACTTCAAAATAATAATAATAATAATAATGTTTAAATTATATTATAAATTAAATTTATAAAAGAAATATTTATTAATCTCCAATTGCCTCATATTCTAAATTTATTTTTTTAATTATTTTTTGATATTGTATTATTAGTTAATTAATTAATTTCCAGCAGTTAATGTGTATTTATTTATTTATTTTACAATATTATTTTTTTATGTGATTTATTTATTAACTCACAACCTCTATGATTTACTTTAGTAAACATACTAAGCAAGAGTCTATATTTAGTATAAATTGATAAAAAATACCAACAATTAAATTAATAATAAAATAATTTTACATAATATTTCTATTAATTATATACGCGACTATTCATAAAATATTAATAAATCTATGAGCAATGATTAATTTTTAAATTCAATTTGCCGCTTCTGTTTCAACCAAAGTATTATTTTTAGTAAACGAAATTTCCTAGAATTCATTTTCTTTAAATCTTAGTCCATCTTCTACGACCGTAGAGCATTATCTTATATTAATGTATATTATTTATAAAGTTGATTTATAAATTAAATAAAACAATTTTTTTATGTTAATAGATTAATGGATAAAAAATTACCTATAAAGATAATAAAGTAAGTATTTTATTATTTTTTTTTATTAATTTATTAAATTAATACTCAGTATTTGTGTGTTCGGGTTTTATTTTAATTAAATAGTAAATAATTAATTATATTTATGATCACACACAAAGTACAATTACATCAATAATTTTTTAAATTACTATTAGATTCAATTATATATATATTATAAGATTATTAATTTTAATCTTTATGAACATTTTTTAATATAAATTACAATGATCAATAAGAAAATATTTACATATTATATTACTAATAATATTTTTTTAATATTTAATCTAGAATAGTATTCTAGGAAATTATATATACAATATGTATATATATAAATATAAGGAAAAGTAAATCTCTATTTAAAGAAATGCCAAGTGAATTACTCAAATTTTTATTATATTCAAATTAATATTATATAAATAATTATATTTCTATTTGGTACCAATCTAATTATAAAACTTTTTCCGCCGGGTTTTTAACTATACAATTTTCAGCCGACAAAGAATTGCATCGATGCCAATTGGTGTAGCTAGACTTGTAGTTAGTCACCTCTGATTTATGATTAATTAATTTATTCATTTTAATTAATATCGAATTCAATTGATCCAAATTTCAAAATGGAAATGATATGTACTTTTATTTTAATAAAAATTAAAATTTTTGATAGATTATTAAAAAAAATCCGGGAGTTGAGAGTGAGAAATTTGATTTGATATCATTTTATTTCAACGTGTAAAACAAGATTTTTCCAATTTCAATTAAGTTATTTTTTTGAATACAGTGGCTGATCGGTTAAGGAACAGTTCGGATAACGAAATCATTCACGAAAGATTTTTGTGTTTGGACACCGAATACATATTAGAACAACGAACTAAACCGAGTAGGGCTGAAAATATTTATAATAATAATGCTATTACCAATTTTCGGAATATCCTTAAAAAAAGAAAAAACAATCAACGTTAGATATGTTTTTAACGCCTTATAAACAGATTGATTAAATTGCAAAATTATAGGTATGTTTTATTTTTTGAAATAAATTAACCAAAAACATTACATCCTTTTTACTATCTCGCCAGAAAATGAAAATTTTCGATGTTGAGATTTTGATGTTTTTAAACCTTTTGAAGGTCCCTGAGTCATTTTCACTAAGGTTGAGAAAAATGTCTGTCTGTGTGGTTATGTATGTATGTATGTGAGTGTGCATATAGACAAGATTACGCAAAAACGGTTTGAGCTAGAATAATGAAATTTGGTACACGGGCATTATTCAAAATTCCTAATTTTCTATCAACTTTTGAGAAATGTAGCTCAACTGGAAGAGGGTCATTACCTAGAACGTTTTGATTTTTTTTTCCTCTAAAGCAGTGATTCTCAACCTTTTTTTTACCGCGGCACACTTTTAACGGTTTAAAAATTTGGCGGCACACAAAGAAAGAGATAAGTGTAAAAGTGAAAAAAATGGTCCCAAAAATGATTTACCTTTTTTTTAGCACCATATTGGAAAAGTGTAGAAAAAGAGTCGGAAATGTTTGAGCCTCATAATCTCAAAGTGCCGCGGCAGAGTGGTAGAGAACCACTGCTCTAAACTGACCGTAAAAATAAAGAAATATGCATGATAATTTTTCATATGATTAAAAATTGTATAAAACTACTATATATACACTCCAGCTTATTTAATTTAATATTTAGTGTCTCCAGAACAAATTAATTGATTTTACATAAAAATCTATGGTAAATCGATGATCGGTTAACGAACAATTCGAATAGCGAACATATTTTTGGATCGGATTATGTTCTTTAACCCATCACACACTGTATTTTTTCTTATTTAAAAGAAAATCGAAATACAATTTGAATGATTTTTTTTAAATTTTAAAAAGAAATTATATCATGCAAATGCAATGATATGTTACATTATTATAATTAATTTTTCATAACTTACTTATTAATTAATAAAAAACTTGACTCTAATTTTACAGTAAACAACATTTTTGGATTTTGGTAAATTTAAAAAACTGTTTAATTTAATTGTCTAATTAAATAAAATTATGTATACCTAATTTGACATTAATTAACACAAGTTATTTATTTATTGTTAACAATAAGTTAAATTTTTAATAACTAATTGTTTAATCAGTTTAAATCAGTAGTTAATTAAAGTAAACCAAAGAATATTTATATTAAAATAAAATCAATTTAATATATTCTTTACTAAAAAAAATATGAAAATACACATTTTTGATTTAAGAAATAATGTTCTTTTCGAAAAAGTTTGAATTAAAAAATTATTACTAAATTTAACTTACTAAAATTCTTTAATGAAAATGTTTACTGGTCCAGGCATTAAAAATTTAAAATATGATTAATAAATCAGATGACCAATGTTGATATTTACTTGAATCTTTTTAAACAACTGAAATTAATGATATTAAAAATAACATTCAGGGTTTAGCTCAAGGTAAAAAAAATCTCTAGGTTCCAAGTATAGATTATCAAAAAAAAAGAAAAAAAATTAAATAATGTTACTCGAACTCAATATATGAATTAATTAACTTTATTTAAAATATTCATTGTGATAATTAAATTAAAACTAATTTCATATTCCAATCAGTATATAAATTATTTTTAAGTTTTTACTATCTCGTGCCAGAGATAGTATTGCGATCACGAAAATTTTCGATGTTGAGGTTTTGATGTTTTTATACGTTTTAAAGGTTCCTGAATCATGTTCACCAAGGTTGAGAAAAATGTCTGTGTGTGTGTGTATATATATATATATGTCTGTGTGTATGTGTGTATGTATGTAGACAAGATTACGCAAAAACGGTTTGAGCTAGAATCATGAAATTTGGTACATGGGCATTATTCAAAATTCATAGTTTTCTATCAACTTTTGAGAAATGTAGCTCAACCGGAAGAGGGTCATTACCTAGAACGTTTTGATTTTTTTTCTTCTAAAGTGACCCTAAAAATAAAGATATATGTTTGATAATTTTTTACATGAATAATAATTGTATAAAACTGCTATATATAGAATTTCAGCTTGATTGAAATTCTGAAAGTACCAGAATTAATTTTTTAACACTGCAAATCTCACGCGCTAACACGTGACGTGGTACCATCAACAAAGAGCCAATCATGCGCTGGTTTAATAAATATTATTTATTAATTTTAATTTATAATTTAATTTAAATATAATATATGTTATTTAATCCAATTCAAATTGCGAGATAGTCGAGTGGAGACACTCCAGATTTTTTTTTTATAAATAAAGTTCAATTATGTCTAGATTTTCAGACTCTCCTTTCGATACTGTTCATATGCATGAATGTCGTAATTCTAAGGAAAGCTGAATAGAAAACAAGAACATGCAATTCTCTTCATTTTATAGACATGATACTAATATTGACATAATCACTCACCTCGTTATGCAAAAAGCAATTAGAGAGATTTTAGGAAAAATAAAAATCAATCTTCCGCTAGGATTATGATTTTAATATAATATTAAATTCTTCTTAGCATATAATTTTATTGAGTAATATAAATAATAATAATAATAATAATAATAATAATAATAGTCTAATTCCATAAAAGATCTTAAATTATATAGATGAATTTTTCCTAGTGAAACTGAGAAAATTTAGTAAAAATAAAATAATTTTTTATTTATGTGGTAATTCCCCATTGCCCTTATCGGGTTTAAGCTACATAATCTTTTGTACAATTTTTTTTACAATTTTATATATATACTTTAAACTTCTCCTTCTCCCTTTCATGCCTCCCTCATCACTCTTCTTACCCACTCACACCAACTTTCACTCATCTTTTCATCTGGTCCTTCTTTTAATTGCGATGATCAAATTAAAATAATATAATAATAATCATAATCCAAATTAAAATATATTTGTTTATGAGGTTTGTTCAAAAGAAAAGGTGAATTTTGAATTATTTTGAAAAGTATTTATTTATTCATCAATATCCATTTGTTCCCTTCAAAGTAATTCCCCTCAGATATAATGCACTTTTGCCAACGCTTCTTCCAATCGTCGAAGCACTTCTGAAATGCGCTTTTTGGTATGGCCTTCAGCTCGTTCTTCGAATCTGACTTTATCCCATCAATTGTGGCAAAACGATTTCCTTTCATTGGTCTCTTCAGTTTTGGGAATAGGAAAAAGTCGCAGTGGGCGAAATCTGGTGAATACGGTGTTAACCATCGTTGAGGCATGATTACGGAGTTGTTTTTGGCCAAAAAATCACGTGAGCTGGGGCATTATCGTGATTCAGAATCCATGATTTGTTTTTCCAGAATTCCGATCGTTTGAGCCGTATTGCTTCACGCAAAGGTTGCATAACTTCCTTATAGTATTCCTTATTAACAGTACGACCTGTTGGTAAGAGCTCATAATGCACCACGCCATTGTAATCGAAGAAAACAGTCAACAAAACCTTCACATTTGATCGAAAATGGTGAGCATTTTTCGGCCTTCTGTAAATCGCTAGTACCACTTATAAACATTTTTTTGAGACAAAGTAGACTCGCCAAATGCCACAGTCAACATTTTAAGTGCGTTCGAGCACTTTATTTTATTAATACAGATTCTTTAAAAAATCGAACAACACACAAAAACATGACTAACTTTTTCAGTTGTCAAAAACAAACTACTAATCCAAAATGGCTGATAATGTCAACTAATGAGAAACATATGTGTACCAAGATAACAAAAAAATTCGATAAATCGAATCTATACAGCCCGAAAAAATTCAAAATTTTCTTTTGAATAGACTTCGTATATATATATATATATATATAAAATTATAAATAAATTATTAGAGACAGTGGCGGATTAAGTTGATTGAGGTCCCCGGGCGGTAAAATTGAAATGGGCCCTCTGTTAATTACAATTATAATTGAAAGACAAATTTTGATTATATTATAATTTAGGCTGTTTTATACTTACATATATAGTACTTATGTAAAAAATATATAATTTTTACTGTGGACGCCGAGACCCAAAATTGATTATTTTTCTTAAGTTAGTCGGGGTTCAAACACGACCGAATAAAAATCTGTTGTTCAATAAAGATAAGTATAAGTATAAGTATAAAACAGCCTAAATAGATCTGTATCAAGAATAACTTATTTTATTTAAACTCCGATTATCCATAAACTCAACAGTTTTTTTTAAATTTTTTTAAGGAAATATTTTTATTTTCGGTAGGCCCCTCGGGCTGGTGGGCCCCGGGCGGCCGCCCAGTCCGCCCGGCGTTTAATCCGCATCTGATTAGAGAGTAACATCTAATAAAGTATTCTAAAGAATGAAAATAGATATTGATCTTTTTTTATTATAAGTGCATTGCTGACTTATTTTTAAATATATTTTAATATATGTATTACTTATTAATATCTTAGTTGAGATAGAGAAAACCCTCATAGTGCCAAGAATTTTAAAAAAATCATAAGTAATTATCTTTAAATTTATGTATATATATTTAATAAAATTATTATTTTAGTTCTATGTCAAAATTATTGTCCAATGTCATTTGATTATAAATCAATAATCTATAATCAACAAAATCCGTTAATAAAATAATTAATTATTTTTTAGCTAGCTTTTGAATATGAAGTGGATTACCCTTGTACTTTTGGGAGCTTTCCTAGCTCTCACTCAAGGCCAACAAAATGTTCAACCTCACGTGCATGTTGAAAATGGAATGATCCGCGGTACAACAGGTTTTACTGTAAAAGGACGACCCTTCTATGCTTTTAAAGGAATACGTTATTCAAAAGCACCTGTTGGAAAGCATCGTTTTAAGGTGAAATAGGGATTTTATGATAAAACTAACAATGAATTTATATTTAAATATAATATAAAAAATTATAATATTTTAGGATCCGTTGCCACCGAAACCTTGGCGTGGAGTTTGGGATGCCACGGAATATGGTAGTGAATGTTTGCAATATGATTTTATCACTCAAAAACCAAGACTCCATGGTGATGAAGATTGTCTCTTTATCAATGTTTTTACACCCCGAGTAAGAATAAATAAAATAATAAGAGAATTCTAAAAGAAAAAAATCAATATATTTATTTATTATTTGATTGATAGGCTCCTGGTGGGGGTTTTGGACCTTTATTGGACGTAATTGTTTTTATTCACGGAGGATCTTTTATGTATGGTTCTTCTTTCGAATATGGTCCAGAAATTGTTATGGATCGTGATGTAATTCTCGTTACATTTAATTATCGTGTAGGACCTTTAGGTAAATATAATTTATTTCGTTTTGGATAAAACATATATTTTTTATTAATATACGTAATATAGATCAATAAGTAAAAAATGATTTTCTCACAAAACAGATTTGAATTCTTCTCATTCTCTTAATTTTAATTTATATTTAATTATTTAATTTATTATTTAGTTTATATAGATTTTTATTAAGTACTATTCGATGTTTTGGTTTTAAAGATTTTGAAATAAATATTTCTGGGTCTAGAATTGCAGTTTTTTAAATAATTTCGCTTCATATAAGTATATTTCATTTATATCTATTTATATACTATTAAATTTTATTAACATAATAAAACAAAATAATTATGTCAAATGTATGTTACTTAATTCATAAAATTAATTAATTTTAACAGAAAAATGAAAAAATTAATATTTTTTAATATTTATTTTTTATTGAAGGTTTCTTAAGTACTGAAGATGACATGGTACCAGGAAACATGGGTTTAAAGGATCAAGCCTTAGCACTTAAATGGGTTCAACAAAATATTGCTGCATTTGGTGGCAACTCCGGCAGTGTTACACTAATCGGACTATCTGCTGGAGGCTCCAGTGTGCACTATCACTATCTATCCCCACTTTCCAGAGGTATCAAATATTATAATTAAGATCATGAATTCAAAACAAATTTTATAATTAAATAAATTCATTTATTTTTATAAATCTTACACTTTTTGCACTGATGATGTGTTATTCTTATTTAATTTACAGAAAATAATATTAATTTCAAATTCATGTACTTATATATATATATATTATATATCATCAAGATATATGTATAAGTTACAATAAATGTTTCAAATAAATGTATTATTGAAATAATGAAAATATGTATCCTTTTTTTTGGTCTCAGGTCTCTTTCATCGTGGAATGTCTCTCAGTGGCACTGCTTTTATGCCTTGGGCTTATCAAGAAGCCGCTCGAGAAAAGGCTCAAAAAATTGGAGGAGAATTAGGATGCTCCACTTTTAGTAGCAGGGAATTGATTGAATGTCTTCGAAAGCGACCTGCAAGACGCATTGTTCAACTTGTAGAAAAATTCCATGTAAATAAATTCAATTTAAACTAATATAAAAATTATTTTCAAATAATGAATTTTTTAGTTTTGGCGCAATAATCCCATTGCACCATTCGCTCCATCAATTGAAAGAGGAGGGTTAAATCCGTTTTTAACTGAAAATCCTGTTGATGCAATTCGATTCGGTCGAGTGCAAAATGTTCCTTGGATTGCTTCTATTACAACAGCTGAAGGAATTTTTCCAATGGCAGGTATATTATTTTTTTCATTATCAAATATTTTTGTAAGCTAATGTTTAGAATAAATAATTTAAGTTAAAATTATTTAGTTATATTATTGTAAAAGAAAAATATATCTTTTCTTCATTATAGTTGATATAACATCATAAGATCTTATCTTTAAATAAATAATTATTGTTTTTCTGAAAACAAATTCAAAAATACGAAGATGAGTCTCATTTTTGTCCTGGAACATCACTAATCAATTATCAGAAATTAAATTTCATATTTAGTTATACTAAATCCATTCAGTGCGATATATGTAATTTTGTAGTTACTAAGAACTATACAAGTTTATAAGTGACAATCTCGTCAATAACACATATTTTCGATAAACTTTTTACTAATAAACACTCATCCCATCAAATGATAACTTTAGGTTATCATTTCTTCCAGCTTCTTCTGATCTAAAGACCATTTGGTTCATCCAAAGTAGTATATAATTCCCCAATCATTTCTACTTGTTTCTACTTCCATTTAAATATATAGATCATGTATAACTTACATAATAAAATTGTAATATATACTTTAATTATAAACAGTTTGATATATATACATATATATATATATGTATAATATTATATATTTATTATGTTTGCATTATTTTCTTATGAGATGTGGTATTCTGATGCCAAAAAATATAAAATACCAGAAAATTCATTGATGAATATTTTATTTCACATTTGAAATTTTTATTATATACTGCGAGGGAAGGTCAATAAGTCCGTGACTTTTGAATTTCTTGCCTCTTAAATGAAATGGCAACACTGCTCCTGTCAGCAGGCAACTTTCGGTTGACCCCTGTCGAAATTCAAAACTGATACTTTTAGTTTTTGTTTGACATCTATTAATAGCAAACTACCTCATGATTTGAGAAGAAAATGGAAAAAAGTGAATTTCATATACTCATTAAGCCTTATTTTTTACGAAAAAAAAGATCACTGAAACCGAGTTTTTGCGCCATTTCGTAATTGTGGATGAAACTTGGATTCACCACAACCACCACAACACACCGGAGACCAAACAGAATTCAAAACAGTGGGTTTCTCTGGGTAAATCGGCACCAAATATGTCCTTAACAAATCTTATTTTTTGGATGGGATAAAAAAATTGGGTAAACGTTGGATGAAATGTATCGAGCTCAAAAGAGACTAGGTTGAAAAATAAAATAATTTTTATTTAAAAACCTGTGTTTCAGTCACGGACTTAATGACCTGCCTTCGTATTTTATACAGCCTATAAAAAGGTTCAGAATCATTGCTTATTGAATATTTTTCCATTCATTTAATAAAGAATATATAATTTTAACCATTTATAACAATTGAATTAAATTTTATTTTAAATTTATTGTAAATGAATAATTACTATCTCGCCAGAGATAGTATTGCGATCACGAAAATTTTCGATGTTGAGATTTTGATGTTTTTATACGTTTTGAAGGTTCCTGAATCATTTTCACTAAGGTTGAGAAAAATGTCTGTGTGTGTGTGTGTATGTGTGTGTGTGTGTGTGTGTGTGTGTGTGTGTGTGTGTGTGTGTGTGTGTATGTAGACAAGATTACGCAAAAACGGTTTGAGCTAGAATGATGAAATTTGGTACATGAGCATTATTCAAAATTCGTAGTTTTCTATCAACTTTTGAGAAATGTAGCTCAACCGGAAGAGGGTCATTACTTACAACGTTTTGATTTTTTTTCCTCTAAAGTGACCCTAAAAATAAAGATATATGTTTGATAATTTTTTACATGAATAATAATTGTATAAAACTGCTATATATAGAATTTCAGCTTGATTGAATCGCTGAAAGTACCAGAATTAATTTTTTAACACTGCAATTCTCACGCGCCAACACGTGACGTGGTGCCATCAACAAAAAGCCAAACATGCGCTGGTTTAATATTTATTATTTATAATTTATAATTAATTAAATTTAATTTAAATATAATATATTATGTTATTTAATCCAATTCAAATTGCGAGATAGTCGAGTGGAGACACTCCAGCTAATTTTTTTTTGTTTTCAGCTATAGTAACAAATCCCAAATATATTGCTGAACTCGATGCAAAATGGCATCAATTAGCACCACATATTCTTGATTATAACTATACTGTACCTCAATCTCAGCATGCAGTCCTCGCAGATAAAGTGAAACAACAATATTTACGTGATGAAAAATCCTTTGGAGAAAAACGAAGTTATGGTTTAATTCAGGTGATTTATTTTCTTCTACTTTTAAAATAATTAAATCTGAATCATTCCATTATTATTAGTAAAAAATGAAATTAAAATATATTATTAATAATATTTTTTTATATTTATTTTGATATTTTAATCATATTAATATTTGTTGTACGAACTATCTATATATAAAAAATTCAAGTCTAATAAATATATTAAAAATAAAAAGATCATATTTTTAATCTTATAACTTTCTCTATTTTCAGATGGTTGGTGACCGAATTTTTGTCGCAGATGTAATCCGAGCGGTTAAAATGCAAGCAGCTATTTCTACTGCACCTGTTTATTTATATAGATTTTCATATAGAGGTCGTCATAGTTTATCTGAAGATATTTCTAAAAAGGATATTGATTTAGGTAATTATCGTTATTTATTTATTAGTTTTCTAAATAAGAAATCTTATAATGATAATGATAAGGTAATATTTCTAAACATTTTTTTTTCTATTTTTAATCAAATTTTGCTTTTATTTAAAATATATATAGGTAATTCTGTAAATATATATTCGCATCACGATAATTAAAACAACTTTGAACTCGTTGAATGAAATATTAAGATTTCGAAACAAATTTTATCAAAAAAGACCATGAGAATATATTTAATGAATAAAATTATTCATAATCTAAGCTAATTTTTTGTTTAAAAATATAATATATTTTTATATTATCATATTATTTAAAGAATCCTTTAATGACACTATATTAGCTATTTTTCATTATTCTTGATACTTAATACGTGTTAATTTTTCATACATGTTTAGAAATATATATTATTTCATAATTGATAGTGAATTAATATCAGTTTATGTTTAAAAATTATTAAAAATATTTTCAAAAATATATTTAATATATTATTATATTTACTTTAATTTTATTTAATGCTTTTATTAGGTGTGTCCCATTCAGATGATTGTGCATATACCATGAAAACTTCTTATTTTGATTCTGGTGAAACACCACAAGATAAAGAGATGCGAGAAACAATGCTTGATTTCTGGACACACTATGCATCCACTGGGTAAAATTACTAATCTTCTAAAACTGCCTAAATCACCTCCATATGGTTTTTATTTAATAATTTTCTTTTTAGAAATCCCAATTTTCGAGGAATCATGTTCGAACGAGTACATCCACATCAAGAACCGATGCGTTATTTAAGTATAATCAATTCCAAAGACATTCGTATGGACAGTGATCCTAATTTGGGAAAAGTGAATTTCTGGGATAGTTTACCCATAAATGAACCATCAATTGGAGCGCAAGCTTTTCGCAAACTTGATGAATTATAATAAAACAAAAATATTGTTTAAATACAATTAAAAAAAATTATTATATATTTCCTATAATAAAATAATATATATATTTATTTTTATTAATTCGTGTTCCGTAGAGCCACAGAGATTGATACATTTATATTAATTCTAAATTATATCTAATTACAAATATAGGAATTAAATTAACTTTAATGATATATATTTATTAATTTAATATTTAATTATTTGTTTAAATATTTAGTTAATAATAATTTATCTACGTGTACCTACCAAATATTATAATTATTATTATATATTATTATTATATAATAAAAACTTATCTAACTTAAATAAGGATTGTTACTATATTTGGATTTTCAATTTTTCTGATAATAACCAAATATATGCTTAAATTGGAATATCGGAATGTATAGTTATCATAATATCAAATATAATCAAATAAAATTAATGTTTTTGTTTTTTTGTTTCTTTTGAAATTTATTTTTAAAAAATCACAACCAATGTCAAGTTGTATCCTTCATAAATATGTAAACGAATCATATAGACATTCACTAAAAACCTGTTTTTTTTTTTTTTAACGCGCTGACTATAAAAAGACAAGACGCGATTACATTAAACCATTTGCCTTTGAATGAAAGTTAAATAAACAACCGTGCCATTGATTAATAAAATTAAAGAAAAATGTTAAAATTTGTATTTTTATTAATTCCATTTATACTAGGACTTGTAGTCGGTAAACGTAAGTATTCAAATTAAAAAAAAAATGGTTTCAATTAAATAATAAATAAATTAAATATTTTTATAAAAGATATTTTAAAGTTTAAGTAAATGGTTAATATATCAATTATGATTAATATAATTAATTAATTTTTTTTTCCAACTTTTATTTGTCAATGCATTCTGTTTAAGATATGTTGCTGGTAGATTTATTTTTTAAAATAATTTTAGATCTTAATTTAAAGTATTTCTGGGATGATGGGGAAAAATTTCAATTTACAAATTGAAAGAAATACATTTTTCAACAATTATATCTTACATAATAGAATAGATTTTAAATTTTTAAATAGATCACGTAGGAATAAAGCGTTCTGAAAGGATACTTTTTTAATAATAAGCAAAGCATATACAAATTATTATTTTCTAATCTGTTAATATGAGAATAAAAGTGAATATGAGTAAATATAAATTTTCATGTCACAATTTATTAAATTAACTAAATTAAATCTTAATATAAAAATAAATAATAATTTTAAAATATATTAATAATTTTTATTAAGAAATACGATCAAATTTTATATATACTATGTCTGAAGCCTCAATTTATTATCTCTCTCTCTCTATCATTTCGCGTTTATAATTAATTTTTTATTACATATCAAGATCTAAAAGCGGAAACACAAAATTGAAATTAATTAAAATTTATTATATATATATATACATACATTAAAACGTATTATATAATCATTATCGGGGATGATTTAATTTTTCTGTTTAATCATTTATTATGTATAGGTAGTAATAGATAGTAATAGATAGTAGAGACCAGTTGTTAGTATTCTAATTTGTAATAATAATAACATTAATAATAAAAAGATTTCAAATATATAAAGTATTAATTAATATGAAAGTAAAACTAGCACAGGTGTTGAGTTAATATCATATATGTTTTCTCCTGACCTGAATGTCTTTTTTTTAAATGACCTTTTGACTGAATATACCTTTTATTGTGACATAATCCTGATTTCTTTCGTAAATCAATTATATTTGTTAATCACTTATTAAAAATTGGCAATCATTTTTCTACTTTTGTTTTTATTTTTAACTAATTTTTTTTTTATATGTGAGTTTTATAATAGTAAACACACAATGTGGAAATCCAATATGTTTTCTAAGTTATTACGAAATCTACTATTTAATTTTTGAAATATATATTATGAATTAAAAATTAATATAAGTATAAAATAACATATTATTAATTTATCTTAGAAAAAAATGTCAAATAAAAATTAATATAAAAGATATTTTATATATGAGTTTTTATATTTAATGACACTAAATATTTAAATATTTCTAATATTCTTTGTTATTTAAAAACAATAAAGTATAAATATGACATATTTTTGGACTTAAGCATAGAGGGCCTAACTTTTCTTCACTTTTTTTTTTATTTCAAAATATTTTAATTGTTTTAATTTAAATTTATAAATTAATAAAATAAAGAACAATTGTTTTAAGAATTTTTCTAATTATTTTCAATTATTTTTTATTTCTATTTTCGTATTTTATTTTCAATTTAAAAAATTTAAACATTTTCTTTTATACATTAAAATATAAAATGGATATTTCTTTAGATTTATACTGATTAAAAATAATAACCAGTTTAATATTAAACATATTGAAATAATTTTAATTTTAAAGTATAATAATATCTAATTTATATTTAAATTTAATTTTTGATTTATTTTTTAGCTGAAATACAAGGATGTATTCGGGATTCTCAAATCGATTCTTGTATTCATAAAACAATTCAATATCTTATTCCAGCATTATCTAATGGTAAATCGTTTTTTTTTTCTTCTTTCTTTCCACATTATAATTTGAATATTCTTATTTTAGGAAGCCGAGAATTGAATATGCAAGCATTAGATCCTTTCCTTGCCTCTGAAGTATATCTCCAATACACTGATGATTCTCATGTTCCCGTGGGTCGACTATTAGCAAGAAATATTGAAGTTCGAGGTCTTAAAGATATCCGAGTTCTTGCAGTTCGATCTAATTTAAATGAAAAGACAAATTATGATACGCCTATTAATATTCAAATCGATGTCCGTTTTCCCCAAATAAACCTTGAAGGAAATTTAAAAGCAAATGGAAGACCATCTGTTTTACCAATTGTTGGCAGAGGAGTATTTAACATTACTTTAAGTAAGGATTCATCTACATATACCCATAAATGATATTTTCTAATTCTTAAAAAACAAATTCTTAATCAAACTAATAATAAGTACAATTATTTAATTCATTTTAATATAATATAATATTTTAAATAATATATTAATATAATTAAGAAATAAATTTAATTTATTAAACAAATATTTCTTAATAGATGAAGTTTCCACTACTTGGGATATTTTCGCTCAACGTATTCAAAATTCTCAAACTAATCAAGATATTATGAAAATTAAACATTTCCAAATGGCCCCTAAAATTAAAATTGCAAAATTTAAATTTTCTGACTTCTTCGGAGGTGATGGAGTTCTTAGTAAGTAATTTAAATTTCTTTTATATCTAAATATTTGTTAAATTTTCAATAATATATGCTCTTGTAGATGTAGCAAGTGAAGAATTTGCTAATCAATTGTGGCCAGTGATCTATTCAGAGATGCTCCCATTTATGGAAAAAACATGGGATCCTGTCATGACAAATTTGAGTAATGGACTTTTGGAAAAGTTTTCAATTGATGATTTAGTTATTGAGCCTTAAAAGAAGAATATTAATTTTTCCAATTTGAAATTGCTTTTTCTGTAATTCAAATTCTAAAAAATGAACTTTATAATATCTACAACAATATTTTTATTAATATTTATCTTTAAAAAATATTTACCCAAATATAATATTTCTGTTATTTAAATTAGTTAAATATAATTTTTTTTTAATGTACATATCCATCAAATATTTTTAAAATTTCAAAATCTTTTATATTAATGAATATAATTATAAACTTGTATAATAAAAAACCCAAGTTAAAAAACCCATCAATAAATTTTTAAATTACCAGTACATTTAGTATTAAAATACTAACGGGCGTTAAAGGAAAAAATGCCATTTCAATATTTATAATAAATATATTTAGAATTAAGGTCAAAGGAGTATTAATAAAAATTAAAAGTTAATACTTATTTTTACAGATTTTTCATAAATCTTTTTTCGTAAATAAAATTTAAAAAAAATAATGTTTTTATGATTTTAATAAATTTTCAATAAGATTTAAATAAGTGTTTTTAGGACATTACTTAATAACAAATTATTATATAATAATATTAAATAAAAATTAAAAAAAAAATTGAAAAACTTTAAGATTGGTTATTGGAATCTGTTTTATTTCAAATAAAACTTGAAATTAAAGAAACATAACAATCACTTAAAATAATAATTGTATAGTAACTTTTAAATTGTTTGAAAACTTATTTCCGTAATAATTGTGATAATTTATTAAATAAGATCCAATTTACAAATATATTAATAACATATTCAGGTAAACAGAATAATTATTAAAATATATTTTAAGAAGAGATAACTTAGTTCTATATATGATAATAGAACTTCTGCAATCCCCGTACCCTTTGAATTTGTTGGTACATTCCTAAAAAAGAAGAAAACCATTGAATAATCAATTAAAAATAATCTTTCTAATTATTTGCATTGAAAAATAAAATTAACTTACAATTTGTCGCCGATGGATTTATTCTTCTTCCTCTTCTTCTTCTTCTTCCTCTTCCTCCTCCTCCTCTTCTTCTTCTTCTTCCTCGACAACTTCCTCTTCCTCTGGCTCGGGTTCTGGTTCAAAGGTTGGTTCCTCAAGTTCTTCATCTAAGTCGGCCACTTTAACTTCTTCCTCCTCAGGACTTTCTGGGTCGCCCTTCTTTTTACCAGGTCGTTCACCGAACCATTTGGGCAATTTGGCTATTTTTTTAAAACATATATTAATAATCGTATATATATATATATATATATATATATATATATATAATATATCTAATAGTGAAGACTAAATTTTTGAAAATTTAACAACAGAGTAAATATATATAAACAAATTAAATAAGTTTACAGGAATGTACGATTAAAAAACTGATAAACCAAGTATTTATATAACAATATAATAAATAGGGCCTTATATAACAAACATGGCCAACTTGTTTGTCATTGATAGTTTAAAATTAGATTTAAATTTTAAACAAAAATTCAAAAAAAAATTAGTTTATTTTAATAATTATTTATTTTTGTAGATTTTTGAAAAACAAATATTTAATTGAACTATTAATTTTTTTTTAATTAAATATTAATCAATATAATACAACAATATACAAATAACAATCAGAGCATCGCCATTTAATCAATTAATCCTAATGCCAATGGAATGTATATATAAACATGTAAATGTTGGCCACTTCTTCTATATAATACCATACATTCTAATATAAATATAAAACTTATTTTAATAAAAGAAAAAATATTTAAAAAAAGATGTTAACGATATTTAGTGAAAGTTAATGAAATGATAAAAATAAAACATTATTAAAATTTATAATAAAAAATTATTTTATATATACATATTTATATATGTATAATAATAATGAATAACAGAATTTTACGAGACTAGCTAATTTATTTTATAAATTGAATATTATTTTATTAAGATGGCTTAAGGAAATCATTACTTATGATAAAATTATGATTGATAGAAACTCACTATGTCCAATTAGATTAAATAATAAATATATATTTTTACAATATTTCTGAGCAAGCTAGCTCGCTGAATATACGAGAGAGAGGTTTTTTTATCTGACTCTATAGCAAGGTAATAGAATGCAAAATTTCAAAATTACGAGACAGACGTCAGGACCAAGCCCCGATTTCAACCAAATTAGGGATTTTACCTTCGACAATGAAGAGGACCTTAAAAAGTGTCTTAACAAATTCTTCGATACCAGATCGGGCAAATTTTGACAGGAATACATTGGTCGAGAGGTGGACAAATACATAATCAATTTATTTATTGTTTTAAATATTGATTTTTATTTAAATAAAAGTCTTTGGTAAAAACGCTAGACAACCCAATAGTTTTAGTTTAATTAATTGTTTTAATGATAATATAATATAATAATATGAATAATATAAGTTTGTATATATATATATAGAAATGTATATAGGCATATAAAGTATTATATTTTAAAATAATAAAATTATTTTTTAAAATTTTCAATTGTGTATATCTAAATTAAAATATCATAAAAGATTAAATTTAATAAGGATTATTTTATATTTATTTTATCATTTATAATTATAGATTAGTGTTAAGTGATTAAAAAGAATATTATATAAAAATATACATAAGATGAACACATTTGTTAGTATGAAAGAGAGAAAGTTTATTTACAAGAAGAAAATAAAGAGAGAAAAGATCCAATGAGCGTGAATTGTTCTGCGAGTATAACTAAGAGCATTTTTAGCAAGATAATAGAAATGGAAATAATTTTGAAAAAAATTGAAAAAATACTCCGCGATTGAAATATTAATTAATATCATTTAGAGAGATAATTATTATATATAAATATATAATTAGTTATAATTTGGATTAATTTAATGAAATTTATTATCTTGTAGTTAAAGAGCAGAAGCTATAGATTTTTATTTTCATTTTTATATAAAAAAAAAAATAAATTAGGTCCAATAGTGAAGAAGAGAGTAAAAATATTAAATAAAATTTTATATTGAAAGCATAAATAAATATAATATTACGTAGAAATTTATTGAAGCGAGAGAAGAAGAAAATTGTTCTTGATAATAAAACATCTTACATTTCTGACGAGAATCAAATTCGCTGAACTTATCGGTCCATTGACGCTCAAGATATTCCTTGTTGATCGCATCCAGACCCTTAAACGGTCAATTAACAAATAAAGGATGTGTGTGTGTGTATTAATATTCAATTTCAATTAAAAAAAATATTAAATATCTGGATTCAAATTCTTTTCCCTTTTGCTATGATTCCTTTTTCTGTTATGATTGATTGATATGGTAGATAAATACACAGAGGTGATAGATATATTTACAAAATTGAGATTAATGCCGTCACAAGATGCATGAAAGTGACGGTAAATCGGGGATTTCAATGCACAGAAACACTGCAAGTGAACAGGCAACCTATTTTTCAAAAGAAAAACGACTTACTCTTGTTTCGTTTTGAGAAAACCTCATATTTAGACTTCCAGTCTTTTTCGTTGAATTCAGACCTCAAGGTATCCCAGCCCTGACCACAAAATTAAATTACTTAATTTTAATAAGAAAAAAAAAAAGAAATATAGAATGTTTACAAGGAATAGGCATTGTATTTAATTTACTGAGGAGAAATCATATCATTTAGAAAAAAATTTCTTAATTTAAAAAATGGAATGAGTTGAGAATCGAATAAAAGGGTTACTTACTCCTTCAAAAAGTTTCTTTTTGTCATCATAGGATCGAGTATCCACACGTCGTTCATATTTGGAGGCAACTTGGATTTTGGGCTAAAAAATTATTGTTTAAAAAAAAAAAAAATTTATAATTAAGCAAAAATTTTCGATAAAAGTTTAATCTTTACATTTCCATAAATAAATATAGAATGAATAAATAGTAATAATATATATATATATAAAGTAATTTCCAAAACAAATCAAAGAATTTTACAATTTATTAAAAATTTATTTTAATAGAGGTTGTGATTTTATTATTTTAAACTTTCATAATGTTTATTTGAATTTTTTAATGATTTCCAACTATTTTATTATTTTTAATATTTTAAATTAGAAAAAGCAAGTCTAGAATATATATATATATATATATATAATTATATATTAACTCATCTCAAATGAGAGATAAGCTAAACAGACTTCATCGTAAAATTGACAAAAATATAGTCTTAAGAACTTAAAATATAGATTATTTTTTATACTATTGTACCACAATCTAGATATATATATCCGAATATAAAAGATGAAAAAGATTGTCCTCGATGGTCACATCAAAAATTAAACTTATTTGGGAAATAAATAATCGCGGTCGGGCAATAGAGTAAATATTATACATATATATATATATAAGTTTTTTTAACAATTGAAAGAAATTAATATATTTTATTTTTACTAGGAAAAACGAATTGAATAATTTTACTTACAGGATACTTGCCAGTCAAAGCCCTATAAATAAAAATGGTATATAAATATTTTTTACTAATGATTTTATAATTCAAATTTGAAACTTACTCAGGATCAAGACCCTTTTTAAGAGCTTTGTGTCTTAATTGTTGTTTTTGCCGTTCCTTTAATTCTTTCAACTAAAAAAAATGAAAAAAATATTCATATTTTTTAATAATTACAATTCTAATTAATTTTATTTCTATGGATAAATTGAAAAAAAATGTATTTAATTAAACATACGTCATAATCTTGTCGTTTCTGCCTTTCCTCAAGATCGTACTTTTCGGTCTCGAGTTTTACAATGCATTCCCACAATTCAGTAGCCTTGTTTCGTAATTTATCTACAGAGAGATTGTCAATTTCAAGAGGTTTAATACGGAAGGATAGAGAAATTTTCTTTTCTTCTTCCAATTGTTCTTTGGTCTTGTTCCTTTCAATTTGGGCTGAGCTCATGTTAAACTGTAAAATTACATTTTATTTTTCATTAATTAAAAATAAAAAATAAATTAAATAATATTATCTCATTAAATTTATTTAAAACAAAAAAAATCATACGCCTGAGTCTTTCTTGGTGATGGTGAAGTTAGGTCCTTTGTTCTTGCTTTGTTCTTTGAGTGCTTGCATCATGGCTTGACGTTTCTTTTCAGCTTCCTCCAATCGGCGACGTTTCTCTTCAATATCACGTTGTTTCTTCTCTTCAACTTCTCGTACGCGACGCTCTTCTTCTTGCTTTTTGCGCTCAGCCATGCGTTTCTCTTCATCAGCTCGCATGACCTAAGAATTAAGTAAGATACCATAAACAATTATTATTGATCATTTGAGTAAATTATACATATATTGATAAATGAAATTATACCTTGCGTTTAGCTTGTTTATCTTTGAGTTTTTTAAGATCATCTTCTTCTTTGGCGCGTTGTTTACGCCATTCAGCGATGTACTCTTTAAGTTGTTCATCGAGATCAGAACGTTTTTGATCTTGTCTCTAAAAAACAAAAAAGTAATAATTAATAATTAAATTATGTTCCATATAATTTCTATATAGAATTTAATGAATTATAAAAAACTGCATCAGACTGGGAAGAAAGATTAAAAATGTTTACCTCGAAAATTTTAAAATCATTAGATAAAAATGATACATAAATTGTAAATGAAAATTAATTACTAAATAAATGAAAAAAATATTTGTTGATTTGATTATAATATTTAGTTTACAATTGATCTTAATTGTTTATATATCCTATTATTGGAACATACTACAAATTGAGAACTTTTTTCATGAATATTCGGTTGCCTATGAGCAAGGGGGAAAATCCTCGGATATTCAAAGGAATTTCTATGTTTTATATTTTTGTAGTAATCTTACTATCTCTGTGGCTCTTCTAAATTTGAAAGTTCTTAGATGTAACAATTACCTTCCCAAATAGAAATCCTACCTTTTCTAAATTAGGTCATTGGTTTCTAAATGGTTTCATAGTAAATAAACTTCTAACTTTTCAACCACGAATCCCTCCCAGCTCAACTTTCATCATTTTATGATTAATTTTAACTAATACTCATATCTAATGATTTAAGAGTTGAGTTAAAAAAATATTTTATTAAACATCCATACCAATTGTATTAATATTTTTTTATCTTTCTTAGTAATTAAATATGAAATTTACCTTAATGAATTCCGGGTCGCCTTTTTCTTCGGATCCTCTAAAAAATATCAAATAAAATTATTAAAAGTTACGATGATATAGGTATATTAAGTCAATATGATTATAGGCATTAGATAAACAAAATCACAGTGAAGTCCATAAATATTTAAAAAATTTCAAAAAATATAATACACAATATTATTACCACATATATGTATATTTACATATATATTTTTGTTTTTATTCATTTTTTTTTCTTTATTCTTTTATTAATTTTTTTTTCTTTAAAATAATTTTGAAAATAATAATTATTAATGATTATTGACAAAAATTGAAAGACGATCACAAAAAGAAAAAAAATCAAGAGAAAAACTGTCAAAAAAAGCCTAGAAAATTGACAAGACTGACATCATTTGTTATGAATGAGAAACAAGGACATATTAGACACAATGCGAACTGTAAAGTCTTAAGAAATGTAAGTTGATCATGCAGCCTGATTGATAATGCTGACTTGACAAACAAAAAATAAAAGGATAAATTGATTGGATCGTCATGAATGAATAAACCTGAAAAGAACAAAAAAGGGAGGACAAAGGATTGGGCGATGCCCATCATCACATGAAAGAATAATTAATATATGAATTGATTATTCAATAAATGACAGAATTGTTTATTAACATGTTCTCTCTTTTGATCATTTTTTTAATAACACGATGGAAAATTCACTTAAAATATAGTTATTTATGACAAGAACAAGAAATGTCTCTTCCAAATGCAACCAATTATCATTGATTTTTTTTCTTTATTTTCAATAATGTTTTATTATGTATAATTTAGCACAAAATAAGAAAAGATAATATATTCATTTTTTTTTTATTATTTCAATTATTCAATCACTTTCATATCATTTAGTCAAAATAATATATAACACTGCGATATAAACAACCAATTTCATAAATGATAAAAAAAAATTATATATATTTAAAATAAAATATATATTTGTAAATTACTAAATCAATTTTTTAAAAATTTGAATATATATATATAAGATATATTTTATAATAAATCAAGTATAGTTGCATTTAGAAGATTTGGAGAGAACCCAAATCATCCACTAAATCAGAATCCCATGCGACCACCAACCAAAAAGTAACAGGGCTGGACTTTATCGGACAGGCATTGAATGAGTGAGTGAGTTTGAGTCTACACAAAACTTACATAATTGAATGCCGGGGCCTAAAAAAAAAGAAATAAAAAATTCAAATGTTAATCTGTTTAGAAAAAGAAATTAAAAAAATAAAATAATAATAAAATAAATTATATAAAAAAAAACTAAATAAATAAAAATTAATTCCAAATCAAATTCCATACTTATATGGAATAAATACTACTATATATTACTTAAAAATAAATTCAAAAATTAATCTAAATTCAAAGATACTTTTGCATTAAATATTTTAAAATAAATTATATATAAAATGCCATTTACAAAAAAAAACACGATCACAAAATACTAATTAGACAAATTTTGCAAATTCATTAAAAATGGATTTGTTAAAATAATATATCTACTGAAAAAGAAAACAAAATAAGCATTAGTACTACTTGGATATTTGTGATCGTGTTTGTTCATGCACTACATCTACTAAATATATTTCTACTGTCATATATATTTTATATTTTATTTTATTTCAAATATTTATGTCTATATATTAATCTACCATATACATGCAATCAGTTTCTAAGAGACAGTTAAATTATTAGTTATTCAATTTCAATTTCTATTTATGTATTTATTTTATTTTCTAAAAAAATTCACCAAATGAGCACAAACGTAAATTTCAAAGTTTCATGAAATTCCATGGACAAACCAAACTATCTAAGGCAAAATTGAAAAATAAAAATAATAGATAAACCGAGAGATGAATGTTGTAAAGAACTCCATATCTTCAGCTTCAACTCCGAAAGAATTAAAAGAATCCTCTCATCTTGCTTTCTGTCTTTTAGATTTTGTCAAATACAATAAATTTTATATTTAATATATTAAAAGGAGAATAAATAAATACTTTTTAATGAAATCATGAAAAATAAATTTTCTCAATTGATAAATGTGGAAGATAAATGTATCCGATTTTCTATTTATAAATATGTTATACATAATTTAATATAATAATATATATGTATATAAGAAGAATTTCTGAAATTAAGAATGTGATTTCTAACAAATAATATATATATATTGATGATTTTTTCAAATTTATTGATGATATTAGAAGAAATATGTTTGAACAATATAATGAGTATCATTTTTATTTAAACTGTATTTAATTTATTTTTATTAATTTGGAAATTGAATCATCAATATGGTTTAAAATATAATTGGAAACCACTAAAAATTCTTAAACGATATCAAATTTAAAATTTTTTTATTTTATAACTCATCAATCGTCACTTAGAAGAATATACAGAAATAATGAGATGCTCTTTATTCTTAAAATAAATTAAATTATCATAAAATCTGAGGAAATAAATTAATAAATTAGAATTTCTTTAAAAATTTTTTTAGGAAAAGACATCTCAATCTATGATGTCACCATTTACTTAATGACTAAATATATAATTCATAATACTAGTTAAAAAAGAACTAATATTAAAAGAGAATGAAATCTATTCTCCAATTAATTAAAAAATAATTGATAATCATTTGTGATGAGCTAGAAATGATTGGAAGGATAATAAGGAAATGATAGGAATTGAATTTAAAAGCGTTGGAAAAAACACTTAGACACACACGAAGAAGGGCAAAAGAACAAAAAAATAATAATAATAATAAAATAAAATAAAAGATATAAAAAAATATGATGAAATATGAAAATTAAATCATAAGCTCTAAATCAGCAGTCGATTGAAATTAACAAATAAATTGCTAAATATTCTGATTAGAAAAAGATCAAAATTAAATGAGTTCTAAAATTATCAAAACATCCCACGCTTGATCATTTTTATTCTTAAATTAGCAATGATTTCAGAGTGATTGAAAATAGATCAAATAATGTATGTTCGCTAGCAATTGTTTATCTTTAACTAAAAATACTTTAATCAAAATATTATTTATTATATGTATTTTATAAGCTAATAAAAAAATAGAAAATTATATTAATTTAATAAATAATTAATTCATGAAAATGTACAATATAAAAAAGATATAAGTAGTTATATTTTAAATAATATAAAACTTAACTAACTTAACTTAAATTTCTTAATATATGTTAATCCCCTTAAAGAAAGATTTTATAGTATATACATTAGATCATCAGCTATTTTAATCCATTTTATGTCATTTTAACTATTTTGGAATATTCTCCTACTCTCTCTTCTAATTATTTAGTCAAATTTTAAAAGGTTAATTTTTCAAAAACCTTAAGAAATATAAGATATTAAAAAATAAAAAATAAAACAAGTAAATATAATAATAATAATAATACAGATACATAATTTAAAGATATTCAATTTAAAATAACTATTGCCTGGAATTTTGTTTGAAGTTTGTTTTCAAAAATTTAGATTAAACTATTAATAATTTTTTTTTTAATAGATTAATATTAATAATAATATTATTATAAAGAAGGCACCATTGAGTGTGTGGGTAGAGAACCTGCCTCATATTCACATGGTCCCGGGTTCAAGTCCCGGGCTTGGCAATGGGATTTCCTTAGCTGGGGTCTATGGGACGGAGTTAACCCAGCCTCCGGGAACAACATTGGGGAAAAACTACTTGATAGCGCCTCCGATCAAGAAAAATCAAGGTAAAGGTTGAGAGGACCCGTTCTACTGATCATAGGACACCTCATTGATATAACCGGCTTGATAGGCGTAGGACGTACAAAGTCAGAGGTTTTCTTTTTATTATTATAAATGTAGATTTTAGTAATTATTGTAATAATGATTATTTAAAATATACAGAAAGAGGTTATGTTTATATTCAAATTTTGAAAATGAATTTTTTTTAATTATATCTAAATATTTCTTCTGTATTTGAAAATTGAATCGACTGCTAACTTAAAAAAGTAAGATGCTTCTTGAAGCAGAAAAATGCTTTTATATATTTGGGTAATATTAAATCACAAAAAATGGATTCAGGTAGAGAAGGAATCGTGTGTGTATTTAGATGCTTTATGCAGGTAAGGACCATAATCATTTGCATATTATAAGGAATGAAACGAAATTATTATTGTTTTGCATAAGAAAATGGGTTTGATTCGTGTTTTTCGTTCCAATTATTTTGGGATACCTAAACACTATTGGATCATTTTCTTTTGCAAGACAGAAAAAAATAGAAAAAATAGAAGTGAGAAAGACAATGAGACAATGTAATAAAGAAAGTAGCAGCAGCGAGAATGATGAAACGGCCTAGTTGATTGATTTGTGCGGAGATACTTACTCCGGTTTGCCTGCTGGTGTCTTTCTGCTCAGCCGACGTTGAAAGTCGACGCATTCGACGCAAGTGGATGCAAGGGGGACAAAGATAGACACAGTGATATAGAAATGAAATATTAATTATTACCCTCAATCTAATCAACAAGATTCTCAATTAATTCTTTCTCTAATCTTTCCCTATAGATATAAGTTTTGATTTGTGTGACTTTTTCTTTTTTTACTATACTTATACTTTATATATATATATATATATATATATATATATATATATATATATATATATATATCTTGTTGATATACTTATTGAAAAAAAATATAATAATATCCTGGAATTGGTTTGGTTAGTGCTCATTCACTACGAAAATTGATAATAATTTTTTTTTTGTTTCATATTAGATGAAAAAAATAGTAGTTATATTTAAATAAAATAAAATAAAAAAAATTAAATAACAATTATAAAAATAATTATAATAATAATTATAATCATAATGATAATAATAAAGAATGCATTTCAAGCTGAATCTACGGAAGACTACTTAAAAGCTTTTGAAATTTCATGCTAAAAAAAATTGATCAATTGGTTTTTCTACTTTGTACAAAGAGTCCCAGATATGGTTGGTTTATATACTAACACTACTTGATGCGCTACTTAATTCAAAATCTACTAGTTCTACTCGGGTTTAAATGATCTACAAAGTTGAAGGTCTGCTGGTGCGTCCATACTCACTTCCTGTAACACACGATTGTAAAGGCGAAAAGGTCAGTCTACTAAAAGAAGGTATATAATTTATTTACAGTTAAGGTATACTACAAGGACTATTTACAAATACTTACACTTCAACGGTCTCCTCCTCCTCTTCGCTGGAAAAGAAATAAAACAAAAATTACTAATCTGCAAAATGTTTTGTTTAATTAAAAAATATTATTAATTGAGCAAAATACTACTTATGCAGATAATTAATCGAGATGAATATAAGAATTGAAAATCATTACAAAACATTTTGTAAATATATAACCTATTTTTCTTTATCTATTTTTATAAAAATAAGTTATTTTAAAATTGATCAATTTCATTTAGATCATGAAAAAATGATTTTAATATGTTCTTCTATAATTTAATAGGTACCAAATTTATAAATTTGAAATATAACTATTAATTATATAAAAACAATTTATACAAGAAATAACTTAATATATAAATATTCATTCAAAACTATTTTAATTAAATTCTAATTTGAATATGAAATAGTATGATATACAAGTTAATCGGGGCCACAAGTAAAGAAAAAGTCAAAAATTAATTAAATCTGAAATATAATTTCTAAATAATTTTATATATAAATGAATTATGTGAGACAATTGTTTTCTGAATTTTAGTATATTTTTAAAATTCTGATATTTAAAATATTTTTACATCAATAGTTTATTCTTAAATGAGGTATAACAAAAAAATATGAGAAAATGCATATATTAAAAAAATAATATTTTTATTAAAATTATATTATCATTTTTTGAAAAAAAAAATTATAAATAGTTTAGATTTTATATAACAGTAAAGCCAGAGAAGTTCATTAAAAAAAGATTCTTATTTTTTTTTTTTTTTTTCATTTGGCAAAGTAAACAGTATTTTGCAACGAAATTATTTTTAAATTAATTTGTTTTCTAAAGGTGTCTTAAAAATATAGGGCCATCTATTGTTTTATTATTATTAAAATTAAATTAAATATTGTGATAAGGTTATTTTTAATAAAAATTATATGAATGAAAAAAATATTTAACTAATTTTTTAAAATATATAAATATGTTGTAGTTAAACAATTGAAGGTAGATCCTATTTTTTCAATTCATGTATGCCTCATAGTTTTTTCTTTTTTTCTTATTCATTTAGAAATTACTTTCCATAAATACAACAAAATAAAAATAAACTAATTTATACTTTATTGATTTATTATATTCCTTCCTAAATATATTTTATAAAAAAAGTTACAAATTTATAATATTCAAATTTTAATCACATAATTACTTCTAATTTTTTACATTTTTTTAATTAATATGGAAACGATTATACTAGTAAATAAACAATTTTTTAATTAATTTTATTTTAATTCAATACTTACGAGTAGACTTCTTCATCGTCAGACATGGTTGTAGTTTATAATCTGGGTCTGTTAAAATAAAAAAATCAACAAAAATACATATATAAATGATTTTATCTTCAATTAATTTTCTTTATTTGTTTTAAGTTATTCCTTTAGGGAATGATTTCAAATATAATAATTTATTTATTGAAACGAAATTGAATACTGGACCAGTTCCTGGCAAACCAGGTCGCAGCATATGCGATATTTATATCGTCGAGCTAAATGCGGATGGATGATAAAAATACCAAGACAACGTCAGCGAATATACATTTATACATGTTTAACATTTTGACTATATTCTTTTACCCATCTCTCTTTCTCCATTATATATCTCATTATATAAATATATTAAATCCAAATTATTTTTTTAAATTGGTCCCCCTACCTCTTTTCCTCAATGCAATGAATTCGATATTTTATTTTATTTTTTTTTTTATTTTTTTTTTGCTGAAATATTTCATTTATCATTTTGTTTATTTGATAGTGAAATCTTTTTATAGTTTTTAGGAAAATAAATAATTATAAAATGAAAATTTATCTTATAAAGATGGATTTTGGATTATCTAAGCATGCTTTTTCTTGATATTGATTGTTCTTTAAGATTTCCAATTTGATATTAGAACCTTTCTGAACTCTGTCATAAATATTAATCCTTCTTAATTAATTTATTCTTAAAATTAAGGAAAGAATTGAAATTAGTAAATAGTAAATGAAATAAATAGTGAAAGTAGATTTCAACTTCTAAACGTCACAAGGAGATATAAAGTTATTTTTTGAATATTTATTTTAATTAATTACAAGAGTGATTTTATGATTTTTTAAAGAAAAATAAATTTAAAAATTACCCTTAATGTCACTGATTGAAATATTATTTTTTTTTCTTGTTTATGAGTGTAATATATTAAATCTGAGATTAAAAAGGAAAAACAAATTTAAACATTTATTTTGATGAGTAATTAATTAAAATAAATATATAATTTGAATTGTTTGTTTATGTAGTTTTAATAATGAAATAATAGTTATTTTTTTAATAATTATGTTTGGTTAGTGAGCAGTATTTTTTGTTGGGAGAAATATAATTATAATATAGGTTTGCACAAGTTTCATGCTAAGAATATTCAAAAGGACACTTGAACATAGAGTATCAATAAAATATAAATTTCTTGTGATTTTAAAATAACAATCCAATAGAAAGAGTTAAATAATTAATTATATTTTTAATCTTTTGTTCGTTTAATAAAAATGTTTAGTATAAATTAATGAATTATAATTATTATTTCGACCCTTCTATTATTCTCATATTGATAAATATACCTTTTAAAAAAAAATTCTTTTGATACTATATTCTATTATTTAGCTTATTTTTCAATAAATTTTAAAATTGTAATTATTACTATCAATAATTAAATATTCAAAACTTCTTTTAAATAAATTTAGAAAAATATTAAAAAATTATAATTTAATTTCTATAATTTTATTTATTTAAAATTTTTATTTTTTTTTTTAGATTTAAATAAAAATAATTTTTGAAATTAAAAAAATAGAATATTTTAATTATTCATTTTTTTTAAATTAAAAAAAAGTTTACTAAATGCAATTTTTGTAAGAGTTGAATTTGTATATGTTGATGTATTGTTGTGGAAAATCCTTAAGAATTTATAACTTACAAATTACTGGAAGTTTCTCAAGAAAAAAAAATTAATATTAAGTTCACATAAACATGAGATCACTCTAATGCACAAGCAAGCTTCACACCTGGTCTTTCAAAACGAGAGGGGCTGCCGACTTCGGCGACGAGGGTCTTGCAGAAAAGTCTCCCTGATGAGGGAATGTGGCCGAGTCGAGGGCAACCAGACGACTCTGCCAACCGGGCCTCGGAAGCAACTTGAACCTCTCTTGCCCCCTATTGGTCCCCCCGAGACCCCCTCAGAACCTTCTTCGAGGACCAATATGGCAGACGTCTAAAACAGGCCCGTCGCCCTGAATGTGAATAACTTCCCCAGTCCCCTCCCCTTTAACATTCAGGATCTCAGTAAACATTAAATTTTTATTTATATCCAAATGTAGCTCAAGTGGCATAGTCCTGAGCTAAGGATATTGAAAATGAGGGTTCAAACCTCACCAAGCTCAAAAAAATTTAAACATAATAAAAGTCCTAAATTTGAAAAAATTAATAATTAATAATAATAAACAATACCTTCCCTTTCTATCGTCGGTTGGTAAAAATGATGGTCTAAGATCCATAAAACTTAAAAAATGAATTATCAAAATATAATCAATCTTTTAATTTAAATAAATAAATATAATTAGATTTCATGAATGTAACATAATATTTCGCATCGTAACTGATAATTATGTGCAAATAATGGAAAGTATAGTTTTATTGTTAGTAAAATAGATATAAATTGGAAGACAATATATTTATTTTTATATTAACAAAAAATTTGAATTTGATATATATATATATACATATATATATATATATATATAAAAGTGAAAAAATAAAAATTACAAAAAAATAATGAATGTAAAATAATATAAATATAAAAAATTTTATAAAATAACGTTTCCCAATGGACTAAAAAGAATAAAATAATTTTTCTATAAGCCTGACAAAGTTTATGGATGAATTGCTTCATATTCAACGAAAAACGTTGTGCGCATTTAGTTTTATTTATTTATATGAACAATCAAGTCAAATTTTTGTAAAAAATAATAAAAATATAAACATAATATACACATAAACTGACAATTTTTTTTATCATGCAATAAAATTGATAGGTTAAGAGCTAAGAAATTAATCTTTTATTATTTTTAACTGAAATATACTTATATCAAAGTATGTATCAAAATTTAAAAGAATTTTTATTAAATTTACATATTATCAATCAAATCCATAATCGTTGATTATATTAAAAGAAATAGTGTTACTTGTTAATGAAGTGTTTTAGTGTGGTATGTATGTCTATATATGGATTAAAGCTCAATAAAGGAAGTTAATTGCATAGAAATCAAATGAAAACTAAAAGCGCCCAACGTTTTTAGTTGTATATGAAGCATTTCATCCATAAACTTTGTCAGGCTTATAGAAAAATTATTTTATTCTTTTTGGTCCATTGGAAAAAGTTTTACGAAAATTTACAAATTGAATAAAACAAAAAAATATATTAATCTTCCAAAATTGATTTTATGCATTTATGTTAAGTAAATGTTATTATTGAATAATAATTATTATATTATATTTATAAATAAATAATTTTTATTAATATGAGATTTTATAAATTTATATAGGATATTGTTTGTACTCATATTGTCTTCAAAAAAAAGGCTAATACTTTGTTTTTTTCACTTGGGGACATATATAAAAAAGGATCTTTTCTTTATGCCATTAGAGGGGAAAAACCCCTCTTCATTGGCATTACAACTGATTAATAAGAAGTCATCATTAAATTTAATTTTATAAAATATATTTAATTAATATCAAAATGAAAATCTATCTTGAAATCAATATTCATGCTTCAGAATCCGTTGAAAAAAAATTAATCGGAGCAATATAAAAGGAGTTACTTCCTAAAAGTAATTAATTGCTAATTAATTACAATTAATTAATTATAATTAAATTATATTTCTCCATTGAAATATCTATAATAATAATAATCGATTTCAATTTGTCAGAAGAGCGAACAGACAGACAGAGAGATAGAGAGAGAGACGCCAAGTGAAGTTAAGAAAAACGTTATAATTATAAAAATATATTTTTATAACGGCGTCCCTCAAAATTAAACGGCCGGCTTGCCCGCCCCTTTATACATATTAGTATATTATTTCAAAAAATATTTTATTTATTGAAAAAAAATCATTGAATTATAAAAATTAAAAATATATTTTCTTTAATATACAATATACCATATAATCATTTGTTTATATTATTAGATTGTTTATGCCATAATATTTCCTTAAGGGAATAATAATTGATTGATGGGTTACTTTTTATGACATTATGACCTAAACATATTTATATTTAGAGAAAACCTTCCGGTAAAATAATAATAACAATTAAAATAGAAATTAGGGGAAAACAATGATTGTATTATTTGTAAACTATTCTTTTTACTATCTCGCCAGAGATAGTATTGCGATCACGAAAATTTTCGATGTTGAGATTTTGATGTTTTTATACGTTTTGAAGGTTCCTGAATCATTTTCACTAAGGTTGAGAAAAATGTCTGTCTGTGTGTGTGTATGTGTGTATGTGTGTGTGTATGTATGTAGGCAAGATTACGCAAAAACGGTTTGAGCTAGAATGATGAAATTTGGTACATGGACATTATTCAAAATTCATAGTTTTCTATCAACTTTTGAGAAATGTAGCTCAACCGGAAGAGGGTCATTACCTACAACGTTTTGATTTTTTTTCCTCTAAAGTGACCGTAAAAATAAAGATATATGTTTGATAATTTTTCACATGATTAATAATTGTATAAAACTGCTATATATAGAATTTCAGCTTGATTGAATCGCTGAAAGTATCAGAATTAATTTTTTAACACTGCAAATCTCACGCGCCAACACGTGCCATGGTGCCGTCAATAAAAAACCAAACATGCGCTGGTTTAATATTTATTATTTATAATTTATAATTAATTAAATTTAATTTAAATATAATATATTATGTTATTTAATCCAATTCAAATTGCGAGATAGTCGAGTGGAGACACTCCAGCTTATTTAAATCTAATATTGATATCGAAATTTTATGCAAAATGAATTTAAAATTAAAAAATAATATTTTTATATATTATTTATTTTTGACTAATGATTTTTTCGCTTAAAAATTGATAATTTTCTTTATCAAATTAGTTTAAAAAATTAACAAAATATTAAAAAATTTATTTATTTCTATTAGTTTTCTTTGAATTTGTTTGTTTGATCAAAGTACTTTGAACCTAGGGCGTTAATAACAATGCTAATTTTTTTTTTTTCAAATGAGTAAAGACGTCCATTCAGAGTTTATTCCTAAGTCAGAAAGCTAATTATGCGTTTTGCTGATGGAGTGGTGAAAAATCTATAGAGAAATTGTCAAGTTTTGAAATTGTTTGTTGTTTGAAAAATGGAACTGATAAAAGATTTAAAAAGATTAGAAAAGTACACGTGAAGAAATATTGTAAAGAAATGGAAGGTTTGTATTTAAAACTTGAAAAAAGTTTAAATAAATAATTTTGTTTCTTTTCTTTCTAGATTTTCCCATTGAAATATATGCAATATATATGATGGTATAATATGTATAATGGTATTGGGAGGTAAATGAAAATTTTTCAAATTTCCTATTTTAGAAACTATTATAATATTTTTATTTCAGTCAGTTAAATTCGTTATTGAGTCATAGTAATGTATTTAATAATAAAATAAATAATAAAATAATAATAATATTAAAAATTGAAATAAATCAAATTATTCCATAATTTCATTATGTATTTAAAAATTTTATTTATATTAGTTGGACATATTTTTCATTTAAATTTCCATTAATTCAAAAAATAAATAATATATTTACAATTACCTTTTCTAATTTTTGGTTTCATAATATTTAGAGGTATTGGTTAAAAACTCTGACCGCTGATCTATGCATTGATAGAAATAAAAATTAATATTATTCTAATTTACACATTTTAACTTTTGAAAAAAAAAACTTAATTTAGATTATTTTTCTTTTAAATTCTTACTATGAGTTTTAACAAATAAACATAATTTTGAAAAAAATCAAGGTAAATGTATATATATATACATATTCGTATAAGTATTTATTTTTTAAATTGTTTATTTAATTATAAATATAAAAGTATTAAATGCTAGTATTATATTATAGTATATTTTGGTCAGTTAACATTTTTTTAAACAACCACGAGTATGATTTTTTAGAAATTTCTCTATCCAATCTTTATTAAAAAATTATTTATGCTCAGAATGTGTTCAGATTTCATAGAAAATAAAAAAAATAATTTAATTTTAGGATCTGGAATTTTTGACTAGAGTAGAAAAATATATATGGATTTATTTTAATATTTTTAACACAATAACTATAATAGTAGAAATAAGTTGACCTGTGGCCAGGTCCGAACCGACCGACGGTTTTAAATAAATTAATTTTCAGCTACAGAAACAAATTTAAATAATTTTAATATATCTATTAATGTAATAAAAAACAGATATGGGTATAACATATATATTTTTAATTTTATTTTATTTATAATATATATGTAAGGCCAGGCTCTGACGTCATGAATGGCTGGATGACGTCATATAATTTTAAATCAAGAAAAAAACTAATAAAGTTGATCAATTCATCCCACTGATACATTAAGTAAATATACCAAATTTCATCAAAATCCGTTGAGCCGTACAGGCTGTACACATCTATACGGACGGACGGACAGACATCATGCTAAAAATACTTTTTTCTGTTAAGAAAATGCATGATTCGTGGAGATTTGTAAAAATCTCCACATGTGAAATTTTGTGTGAAAACAATACCTCCCTTACTATCGTCGGTCGGTAAAAAGGATATATTAACAAAAGAATATATAGAATATAAATTAATATTATGTTGTGGGAGGTATTGGAGTCAGAGCCAAAGAAAATTTTAATTAATACTAATATCTCGACTAAATTATTTTAATAATAAAAAATCAATATATCAAGATATAACTAATCTCTCAACTATTCTATAAAATATTAAGCTATATACTTTTTTAATTACCAATTTTTACCGACCGACGATAGTAAGGGAGGTATTGTTTTCACACCAAATTTCAAATGTGGAGATTTTTACAAATCTCCACGAATCATGCATTTTCTTAACAGAAAAAAGTATTTTTAGCATGATGTCTGTCTGTCCGTCTGTCCGTCTGTCCGTCCGTATAGATGTGTACAGCCTGAATGGCTGAACGGATTTTGATGAAATTTGGTATATTTACTTAATGTATCAGTGGGATGAATTGATCAACTTTTGGTGCAAATCCGGAAACCAGAAGTGGTAGTATTAGCGATCGACGATAGGAAGGGAAGGGTTATTTTCACACCAAATTTCACATGAGGAGATTTTTTACATATCACCACGAATCATGCACTTTGTATTGCTTTTATCCTCGAGAAAAATCATATTTATTAGTTTTTTCTTGATTTAAAATTATATGACGTCACAGCCTCGTTTTACATATATATTATAAATAAAATAAAATTAAAAATATTTATGATATATGCCTATCTGTTTTTTATTACATTAATAGATATATTAAAATTATTTGAAATTGTTTCTGTAGCTGGAAATTAATTTACTTCAAACCGTCGGTCGGTTCGGACCTGGCCACAGGTCAACTTATTTTATGTTATAAAAATCAGATGTATAAAATATATTTTTCATAAATAGGTTAGTGTACAATATAATTATAATGAAATTTTGTTTTAAATAAATTTTATGTGTCTATTAAATAATTTATAATTTTAATTATTTCTATTTCTTACTTCAAATTTTAAATTATTTAAAATAAATAAATATGATCCTATATATATATCTGTGTACATATATTATTTCAAAATTATTATTAAAATAAATATTATTTAGAATTAACTTTCTTATGATGAAATAAAATCATTGGATATATACAATAAATTACATTTCGAATGTTATTTATTTTTGCAGTATTAATTTTTTTAAAAAATTCATCTATTATAAGATAAATCATTTTTCAAAATTCTCTTACTGAATGGTATCAATGAAGCACAGTCGCTAAGAGAAAAGAATCGTAGTCTTGAAAGAAGGGGGAAGTCCAAATGGAGGGCACCAAATATGGAACGAGGGGCGAAACGCGACCCGATCAGCTAAAATTATAACGGACTTCTCCTCCACAATCCCTTCTACATAAGATTATTGAAACCTACCATAATTATAGATATATTTATTTAGAAATTAAGGAAAATATTTAATATTCATAATTAAAAAAGTAGTTAAATTGATTAATTAATAATTTTCTTTTATTTCTACTATAGTTATTAACTTCATTTCATTGCCACCTTATCTTCATAGATTCATATCTTGTGTCATTTCAGACAAGCTCTATATTTAATTTAATATTAATAATATTAATCTAAACACATTTCTACAATGTCTCCAATTTGCCCGAGACGATTTGTCCACTTCCCACCAAAGTCCATTTACATTGCTTATCATTGTCCCCATCTATCTTCGTTGGCCAAAAATCTAACTTCATTATTTATGATATCGGGGACGGCCAGTTTTACAATTTGCATTTATATTACATTTTACAATTTTAATTTCATATCAGAGTAAAGGGATATATTACTTACAAAATCAAATATAAAATAATTATAAATTATTGAGATGAACTAATTTTATTTGATTAGTTCACTTATGAATTTTTCTCTGTTATTAATTAATTTTATGTGACTCGAAAATGCAAATTCTTTAAGATAACTGGAATAAATAAATAATAATATACAATGATGGAAATATATATTTTTGGCTTAATGTACTAGTACTTAAAGTCATTAAAAAATACGTATTAATTCTTAAAATATTTAAAATCTATTATATATAATATCTACTATCAATTATATTCTTGAAAAATCAAACGAAAAGTGGAATGGATATTTTTATTCCAATGTGAAAAAACAATGAAATAAATAAATATTGTATTAAAATATAATTGCAAAATTTTTTTGTTATAGTTAATCTAGATGAAATTCTGAAACAAATATTTTTTCTTGTCATTAATTCACTTTATCCTACTTGATTCTAATTATGATTTCTCAAAACTTAATTTTCTATAATTTCATGACCTTTTTATTCTTTTTATAATTTATTTTCAGAAATTAATATCTCTTTGGAAATATATATAGCTTAGCTGCTTTAAATATATAATTCCACAATTATATTATTTAATATTCATAAATAAAAAAAAGCGGTGCGTGTACTTATGTACGCGCGTGAGAAGTTATACTTCTTTGGCATCATTAAAAAAATAGTTTTTAATTGCATGCAAATAATTAATTACAATAAAATAATAGAAGGATTGGAAAAGGATAATCAACAAAGTTCAGTTTAAATTTGAAAAATTAAATAAATAAATATTTATTTTCTTACATTAAGTCTAACATAAATTGTCTTATAATATATATAATAATAAGTATTTAACATTAATAATTTAATAATATTTAGTGTTAATTATATTAAATAATTAATTTATATCAATAAATAATACATACGGATAGTTAACCTCAAAAGTATATAAGCACATTTTTTGTTTTCACTAATATTCACAAATAGTAAGTAATATCAATCAAAATATTCAATTTAAATCACTACTGAATATAATTTATTAGCACACATATATAATTCGAAATGAAATGTTCAAGCGGTCCATTAGAAACAACACAAATGAAACGAAATGTTGACATCTATCTATCTATCTATTTATTTGGTCTGGTATTAGATTGAAATATATATATACTCTTGGAATTATTATAATTTTCTACACACCTTAGATTAGATATGACATCAAGAATTCAACAAGATTCTTCATATTTTGTGTTTAATTAAAAAATTGTTAATAATCTATCCATGGGATGGCATATATGGTTAAAATAAGATAATAATGTTGGGGATTCGTCATAGCCTAGTGGGTAGAGCGCTCGCTTGCTTTGAGCGCTATGACGTAGTCGAAGAGAGACATGGTAGGTTCGAATCCTACTTCAGGCAAATAAAAATTTATTTTTCTGGAAAAACAAAAAAACTGTTAATTTTTCGTGTCACACATCTTAAAATTTCACTCCCCATCAATTTTCCATAACGCGCCTAAAGAAGTACAGTAAGACCCCGCTTAACGCTGTCTCGGTTAGCGCTGTTTCGGTTTAGCGCTCTTTTATTTGAACCCGGGGATTCCCCGAAATCGTTCGCAGCGCTAGGTTTTCCAAACAGTGTAGTTGTGTTTTTTGTTTGGTACGGTGCTGTGCGAACGCAATTTTATTATTTGAAACATTTGGTGACATTATTGTAAGTATACATTTATATAATATGTATAACGATTAATACAGTGACAAATATTATGATCTTTAGTTTTTAACATGGGTGATAACGAAAAACAAGAAAAGAAAGCAACCAGAAAAATCATTTCACTGGAAATTAAAATGCAAGTGATTAGAAGATTAGTGCTACATTGAATTTGGCAACTTCAACAATAAGAACAATTCTTAAGAGTAAAGAAAAGATACTCTTATAGGCAACTGCAACATTTGGCCAGATTTAAGTAAGAGTGAAGACATTGGACACTCCGTCGATATGAATAAAATTTTGGAAGAAATAGTGGAATTAGCGAAACAAACCGGTTTAGATGAGGTAAATGTGGAAGACGTCGAAGAAATAGTTCAAGAAACAGCAGCTAGTCTTTCTAATGATGAGCTCAAGGAATTAACTGAGCAAGAAGAAAACAAAAATATTAATAGTAATGATTCCGAAGAAGAGCAAAAAGAACATTCGATGGCGTTTGTAAAAAGCAGTTTGACCACTATAACTGAAATTATGGACCAATTTGTTGAAATTGATCCAAATTTTGACACGAGTTCAAAAGCAAGACGAGGTGTTATAGATGCTTTATCCACTTATCAACAACTTCTATCACAATGCACAAGGAAAACGCAAACTACATTAGATGCCTTCTTGATAAAAAGGCAGAAAATTAGAAACACAGAATAGACTGAATGATTTGTCTGACTTAGAATTTTATTTATATTTTCGTTTATATTGTTTTTATTTTTGTAAGAAATAAATGTTTGATTTTATTTTTATTAAAAAAAACAGAATTATTAAATTTAACACCTAACCAATTTTCTATCCATCTTCCCCTAACCCCATTATTTACATGTTAAAATAGCCTCGTTTAGCGCTGTTTCGCATTACGCTCTCTTTTGATGGAACGTATCCCCCGCGTTAAACGGGGTATTACTGTATAACTTCAATAAAACTATTAATCTTAGCAGGATTTATTTCATATTATATAAATATATATATATAATCAAGTATCATGAATTTAATAATCCCTGACTAAATAAATATTAATCACATTATATGGAACAATTTAATCATTTTAAAGAACTCATCGCATCATTGTTTTTCCAAATAATAATTAGTAAATTGATCATTAATACTCAAATCCTGACTACGTTGAATATTTTTCCCCACTTTGTTTCTGTTTAATTAAATTCAAAATTTGAAAGAATAATTTCTTTATTTTGTCAAGCATGCAATATGAAATAATTTGTACTTATAACTTATTATAATAAAAAATATAATTATCAAAATATTCTATATATATATATATGTGTTACGGTAAATGTACACTCTTGGGAAATGAACACATTTACCGGAAAATGTGTACATTTCCCAAAAAGTTAAGTATATGTGAACTGAATATAATGTATATGTACATATACAATATTTTTGTTTTTTGGGATACAATCTGTTCTAGTTGGTTTTTAAATTTTTCTTTTTGTTCCATTGTTTTTCAAAAATTCTAACTAAAAAATAATTTTTTGTAGAAAAATTAAAATTTTAACTTACCTGAGTCTTATTTCTCTAAATATCTTAAATTATATCAGAATACTATGGCATTAATTAGTAATCTATGCTCACATTTACCAAAACGACATGGTCATTGTGAATTCAATGTACATTTCCCTTATTTGAAATTGTAAATGTTAGTTGAATGCACATTACCCAAATGAGGAGGCTAATGTGCACATTTACCGGAAAATGTGTACATTTGCCACAATATCTACTTTTACCGTAACATATATATATATACGAGAATTTTATATATAAGATATATATTAAAGAAATTTCTTTTTCTTGACTTATATTTATGTATAATATAAATTCATCTTATTTAAATTTTTTATTAAAATACGGATTTGGTATTTTAAAGCTTGAAGATTTTGAATTTTTACAAAGTTTTAATTTATTATTACTTTAAATAGCCCAGAAATCGAAATGAATCGTGATGCTCTCGAACCATTTTAATTTTTTAGAAGTTTTGATTAGGGAATGGTTGTTAATTGTTATCTTATAAGATAATATTAAAAATATAGTATATTAATAAATATATATTTATAATAAGGCAAATTAATTACAGGAAAAATATATTTCATGAAGGAAATATGTATATATTTAGAAGCTTGAAAATAAAAAATAACGATTGGTATCTTTTGAATCTATTATTCTTCCGTTTATCTTTATTATTCGAAATAATGTTTTTTCTTTTATCATTATTTTATAATTACAAACTATATATTTCACTTTTATTATAAAATTGTGATTAATAAAAAGACACTTATAATTGTTTAAAATAAATTAATATTGAAAAAGGTAAAAATGATCGTTTATAAAATATTTAAATTGTCACAATAAAAAAAAATTAAATGAATGAAGAACGAATAATTTATTTAAAAATTCATATAAATTATATAAACTTAAAACATTGTGCTTCAGTCTCGAAGTATGAGATCAATGAATAATTATTTGGAGGGCAACGTTCTTACTAGTATTAATATTATTTAAAGTGTATAGAGTTTGCGATGAACTATAATTAATTGCATCTTAAAATAGAATTCTTCAATTTATAAAAAAATATATTTATATAAATATATACATTTATTGTAACTGTTATATATATATATATATATAATGACTTATAATTTACAATTTCTCTATGTTAAAATTTTAATTTTACCCTAAGTAGAAATTTGATGAATTTAGAAAAACTTGTATTTATGATGTATTAGATTAGTGTATAAAAAGTCAAATTTAAATTGAATATCAATTAACAATAATAAAGGTGAAAATTTTTTTCATGTAAAAGTATATATACATCTAATATTAAACATATATTACATAACTAAAAATAAAAGAATTAAATTTATCACTATATAATTGAGAATAATTTATTTCTTATTGGTAGAATTGAGCAAATTAATAGATTTCTAAATCAGCTTTTTATTCTACTTAGACATTTATTATTTCTAATTTCCTTAAATTTAAACTACAAAGAAAATAATAAAAGCATTAATAATAGTATATTAATAAAGTCGTGTTCATCGCATTTTGTTTACTAATTCTAATTATCATCATTAAAGAGAAAGTAATCTAATTAATGTTGGAAAAATATAATTGAAAACAAAAATTCATAACATTTAAAACCCAGAAATTATAAAATGATTTATAAAAAGTGATATTTAAATATTATAATAAAAATTAGAAATGGATTTTAATATTAATGGAAAAAATATTTTTCAAATAGTTTTTGAAAAATTAAATTTTATATCTTCTATTAATACAAAAAAGAGAAATGGTATGTATAAACTAGATCATGGAAAAATTATGATATATAAATATATAAATTAATGAATTTAAGGGATATGGGAAGACCACCTGGAAGTCATATCCTACTTAAGTCACTCAAGGGTAATTTTATATTAAAATCCATTTAATAAGTAAATATTAAAATTATTTTTTTATTAAATAAGAAATATTTAGGAAGTTAATGAGAATATGTCAAATATAAATAAGAATGATCCATTTTAAAAATAACTGAATATTTCTTAATTTTTTTATTATAAAACAATCCTTAAAATCAAGAATTAAAAAAATTTTAATTTTAATGTCATAAAAAAAAGATAGTCTTAAATATTAACTAATAAAAGTTAAATTATTATTAAGATTATTAAAAAAAAACATTAAATTTAAATTTCAGGTACAAATAATTAAAAAAAATATAGTGAACTACATTAAAAGTTTATATATATATATTAAATATATAAAACTTTTATCAAAATAAATGTTATATGAAAATATGTTTTAAATCTTTTTACCACTGGTTTTATTTAAAATTTCATTATGTAATAAATATTTTCCAATTTAATTTGAATATTATGTTTTAACTAGTAGTTTTGAAATGTTAGATATATTTAACTAAATAGGTAAAACATGTTAAATGAATCATTATGAAGTTAAAATAATTTTGTGACTAGTAGTAATTTTTTTGTCTTGCAAATAAAATTCTTTGGGGAATAATTGTAAAATTAAAATACATTTAAAAAAATAAATAATATATTTGGTAGTGATAATAAGAATTTTGGTCATTTCTAAATTGTTTTGAAAATAAGGCTATATTTAAAGTCTTTTTTAACGAAGATTTGGTGATCCAGGAGCGGAATCTAAAGTTGTAGCCGTAGCACATTTACGACTGAGTTGTTCATATGTTCCACCATGTAAAAAGCAGACTAAAACAACGGTCATATTATCACAACCTAAACCACCCATTTGACAATCGGGGGCCAAACAACGCGTCATTAAATCTTCACAAATATCTTCAGGATCCATTCCAGATGCAATTCTTGTTCTAACAAATTCTAACACCTCCTGAAATTGTTAATATTTTAAGTTTTATAAAATTAATAATAAAATATTAATATTTATTAAAATATATAAATATTTAATCAAAAATATAATTTGTATATATAAGTAAATTAAATATTAATAAAAAGGAGAATATTATAATTTACTTGCCTGATTAGTCATTACATCCCATATTCCATCACAGGCAAGGATCATAAATTCCCAATTTGGGGAAATTTCACGAATCTCAACGTCAGGATAAGCAGTCACTATTTGTTGTTCAGCAGTTCTACGTTCATTTTTTTTAAACATAAAATCACCTAATGCTCGGGATAGAGCAAGGTTTCCGTTTACTCTATTAAACTCTACCCAACCACCAGCAGCCTAAAAAATAATATCATTCAAGAAGTATAAAAAGAAAGAATAAATAACAGTCGTATTAATATTAAAGAAAGTTTATTAAAAAGTAAACATATTTCTCTCGAGCTGATAAAAATTGAAAATAAAATTTCCGTTGAAACTAAATCTTTCTCCACAAAAAATAAAATATTTTAAAATTATTTCTTATAAAAATAAAAAAATATTCTTGTATTTATTTAATAAAATTACAAATAATAATTTATAATAATTTCTTACCTGTATCCTTTTACTTTCGGCATCATGACTTGGTTTATGATCAAAGGACAATGGTTCTACTTGTCCTGAAATTGAAGCTATTGCCCGTGAATCACCGACGTTTGCCTAGAATTAATCATATAAATTGAATATATTTTCATTTATTTAAATGTTTCTTACTTACACAAAATAATTTGTTATTTTTTAGAAGAGTTACTACTGCTGTGGTTCCAGCTAGTTCATCTTTCAATGTTTCATCATGTAACATAGCATTATCTAGATCAAGAAACCCCTAAAAATTTAAAAAAATGCTTTAGCTTTAAACAAAAATAATATAAATATTATTATTAATTATAATTTTTAATTATTGGGAAGTAAAGAATGCTTCAAGAAATCTTAAAACATCATATATTAATTAAAAAGTTAAATGTTTATTAATATATTCTATTTTCTGTGTTATAATTTTTTTATTTAAATATTTCTATATCGAAGAAATCTATTTTTATGAATGATGATAATGTTCCTTTTCCAGGGAAAAATACTAATTTACAAATTTTTATTATATAAAAGGAATATAATTATGAGTATATTTAATACAAAAACAGAATTTGGGATAGATTGATAAAATAACAAGAAAATTTTTTGAATGGATTAAAATAAATTTAATTTTAAAGAATATATAGACATTCATTTCATACTTGTTGTAAAGCATCAACAATTCGTCCATCTTGATATTCAGGTCGTTTTAAAATATATTTATGTAAATGTTTACCGGCATATTGAGCAATTTTGGCACCTATAATAAAATCTTTATTAGAAATCGATAACTTTTGTAATTCGATAATATACACTAATTGAAATTGTTGAAGCTTTGCTGAGAGGAGTAATCAGGCAAATTCAGATACAATTTTGAAAAAGATATTTATTATATTATAGAGTTGCATTTCAATGTATTAAAATGTCCCCTTTTATGAACATTAATTCACAAATTAATTATTCTTTTGAAAAAACATTAACGTTGTTTTGTTAGGAATTTTTTATTACAAAAAGGTTCAAATAGAAGTATATCTTACAATAGATAGAGAACATATATTCATTTTAATTTAGAGTTTTCATGATGAAAAGCTATTTCAAAAATTTGATTTCTCTAAAAAATATAAAAAATATAGTTGCCCATCTATATTTAAAATGGGAAATAATTTTATGATGTAATCAATTATATATTAGCAATACAATTTGTATGTTGCATAATTTAATAAATTTTAAAATGCAATTAAATAAAAATAAATTTCTATAAAATTAATGAGAAAATAGAAAGAAAATGTTTTTGGATATAGTGGAAATTGATTTCATTTTTTTTAAATTTTCCCATTAAAATATACCTTACCTCCATGACCATCATATACTCCAAAAAATGCAGTTCCCTGGTCATCAGGAAGAGAAAGAATGTGCGTGTGAGAATCTTCCATATTAATTCTCCATCCCTGCATACAACTAGAGCCAACTTTCATTTGAAAATTTTGACAGGAAGCAGATTCTTTTACAGTGACAGGTTCTGAGAGTGTTTGACCCATTCTTCTGACAATTTAACTAAAATACTAATTAAAAATATGTTTTCAATTTAATGTTTAAATTATATAAAAAAATCAATAAAAAGTATATTTTATTCTTACCTGAAAAATCAATTCAATTATTATTAGCATATAGTTCTAGAATTTTTTATATAAATAAATGTTTAACTAAATATACATAATCAAAAAAAAATTATATATTATATATCCAATTGTTAAAGATTTCTAAATTTGTTTATCACCTAAAGAGACATAAATATTTATAAAATTAACATGTCTATAAAAAGTAGTTAATCTTTAAATGGAAACCATTTGAGGATGGCCAACTTTTGAAAATTATACATTTTATTTAATTTTATTTTTTAATAGATGTAAAAAAATAAATTAATATAATTTTTCTTTATATAAATTAATTTGATATTATAGGAAAATATTTATTTTTTTTATTTGGAAATCTTGAAAAATATAAAATTATTTTATGATCATCAAGTTTAATTTAAATCATTTAAATATAATTATCAATGACAAAACTTAATTCAATTTTTGACAAAGGTAAAAATCAGTAAAAATGGAAAATAAAAAGAGGACCAAAATTGCAAGACAAGATCTAAGATATAATTTTTATTCTAAATATCCTAGTTTAAAAGGTTGGAAATATTTAGGATTTATCTCTGGAATAATTGGATTTTTTGCACTTTCTCTATATCCAATTATTATAGATCCTATGATAAATACAGAAAAATATAGTAAGTTTTTTATTTATTTTATTAATTATTTAGTAACTTATTAGAATTTAAAAAAAAACCTTTAACTATTAGTTCTTAAGAAAACTTAAACAATTTTAACGTAAAGGTAAACAGTTATTGTCATTATACAATATATATGATCTATAAGATAGATGTATCTGGAAATCTTTAAGTGTCTTTTTAATAAAATATATTATAATTCTAATTTCATTGTTTTAAAAATCTGAAAGATTGGTGTAAAATTTTAGGCCCTTGCAACGAATGTTTTTTTTAACATTTGTAATGCATTATTTCTAATTTGCTTATTAACAACTTACCTTTTCTGATTTTTCACTAAAGTATACAGTGCACATTCTTTACATTCTTCTCTAGCAAAAATTCAGAAATCTTTACTTAATATATGCGGGGATAAATAAAAAGGTAATGTCCAACCACTTTTACTTGATCTAATTTTATAATCAAATTCAGTGAACATCCTAGGGCAAGAATCCAAACTTGGATGCTTAAATGTTAAAAGGAAATTGATATATTTGAATCATGTTCTTAAATCAATAGCAACTACTTCAAAAAATAAAGGGAAAAGTCAAATGAAGTTGAAAGAATGGATTAGAGGAGCAAAAACTGGAAAACAGATTCTAAATAAACAACTCAGGGTTAAGGAGGGAGGGGAGGAGCGGACATAATACCTAAAAGGTCAATCAAGCACAGACAATCTAAAATGAATAAAATTTGAGATAAAGAAATAATAGATCTACCAACCCTAAAATTTTTTTTAATATTTCACAATTATTAGTAAGTTAATAAAATATGCGAATTTTCATTTTTGTTATATTCAAAACTTAAAATTAATGTTGTCATTAAGATATATATATCTAAAACATACTTTTTTCATAATTCATTGCCGGAAGGAAAAATACTGTTAATACTGATGAAGACATAATTCCAAACATAGAAATATTTACCTATTTCAGTTCTTAATATAAAGAAGTGGTTCCCAGCAACAGGTCAACAAATCTTAAATTTGAAAATTTTTCTTATCAGTAAACCTTACCTATCTCTGTAGCTCTACGGAACTAGACAGTTCTTGGCCACAGCAACCACATTTCTCCAGGTATCCCTATCCTGAGCTACAACCCTCTCCCCTCTCTCTCACGTCCCTTTTCTACATTGTCCCAAAATCTTCAGGGTCGCCAAATTTAAAGAACTTTATATAACAATAAAAACCTATAATGAAAGGTAATTTCAGAAATAGTTTCATTTTAACTACGTTGACGATTAAAAAAAAAGCGACAAATTTTTTCAAAAAAATGGTGGTCGCAAGTGAAGTAGGTTGCCCACCACTGGTCTAAGCGGTCTCTTCACCAATATATTTTTCATAGAAATTTATAAGATATTTTAAATTAATATATAATTAATAGTAAATTTTTTTTTAATTTTTCTTTAATAACTTTAAATTTAAAAAAAATACTATTTTGTTTGTTGTTAATTAAAACTCATTATATCAGAGTTCTCAAACTGTGGTATATATACCACTGATTGTAGCTTATGCTACCTAAAGAACAGTTATTTTAGTAACGAAAATCATTTTAGTGATACCTGAACTTTTTGATGGATGTTTCTGAGGTACCAACTTCAAAAAGTTTGAGTACCCCTGCATTAAACCATTATAAATAAATAATAAACTTTAATCATTAAAATGAAATTAATTTTATTTTTTTAAGAATTAAAAATAAGTTTTTTTTTATTTTTAGAAGAAATTCAAGCAGAGACCAGAAAAGGAATCAATCAAGAATCAATACAGCCAGGAAGTAAGATTAATCTTAAAATTAAGATAAAAACAACATATTGTGATACAAAATTAATCTTTTTTATTTATTTTATTTTTAGACATGAGAGTATGGTCTAATCCATTTGCTCCTAGAAATGATACGAAAACTGTATAAAACTTTAAATATTTAATTAAGCAAAAATGTATAAAATGTATCATAAATATTTTGTTTAATGTAAAAGTAATTTAAAAAATTGTAGATTTGATTTAAAATATAAGTAATATTAATTATTAAATAAACTTATAATTCGCTACTCCATATTTATTTAATAAAAAATGTATATCCTCATCAACATTTAAAAAAGTTTATTAAAGCTGTTTTTTTCGATATTAAGAATATATAAATTCATATATTTTTTATATAGGAAAATTTGTGTTAATATTTGTGAATTAATCACCAACTTCCTGATAAATTGGATAGCGTGAAGAGATTCAATTCAATAATGCATTTTGGCTATCACCACCAAAAACATCATATAATACGCGTGAACAAAATCCAGAAGAATTAAATCGATATTTATAGTATGATCCGTCACAACAAATAACTAAAAAGATAATAATTTTATTAATATTTTTTTAATGTTAAATAATGTGTTTAAATATATTTTTAAGAATTTTAATAATTTACCTATTACAGTAGATTTAGAAGATCCAAAAGCGCAAAGGCAAGGACATTCTGCAGGCACAGTGAAATTAGCAAATCCATAAGTTGGACTTGAATATTTTGATTTTATGCCAATCTTAGAAAGTCTAAAAAATAAAAAAAAGAATATAATATAGTTTTTGAAAAATTTTTAATTATATTTATAATTAGATAAAATTATTTTATTATTTGATCTAAAATTATAGATTTAGAAGACCAAAAGAGCAAAGGTAAGGAAATTTTGCAGGCACAGTTGAATTATTCTTTATTTACTCTATAATATCGAAGAGCTTATAAATGGGACTAAAATACAGATTAAAATTATATTTAATATATATAATAATATAAAATATCTGTGAACTAACTTTGGGTAAACTAAGAAACAAAGAGTTAAAATTAAATGAAGTCATTATAAAAAAACTGAAATAAATTAAATTCACTTACGTGGATTCCCTATTAAGCGTGGGATCTTTGACTGCAAAAACGTGAATAGTTCCTTTATCACTAGAGCAGCATAAATATTCACTATCAGGAGAGAAATTAAGACTAAAAAACCCCATTAAACTTGTTAATAAAATATCCCATAAATGATAATGATATTTTATTACCAATATAGTACTGCTTGATCAGTTCCTCTTCGGTATTGGTAGAGTGGCGATTTATTAAGTGTTTCCCAAATTCGAATTACTGTACCTTTTTCTGATGCCGTAGCTAATAATGTTCCTTGTTGGTTGATGGCAAGACAGGCCAATTCACTTTCATGAGCTTTAAATGCTAGAGGAGCGCTTGAAGTATTTGCATCAAAATTTCCTAAATCCTAAAAATAAATGTATATTTAGAATATAAATATTTATAAAGAATAAAAAAAAATTAAAATAGATATTTACTTGTATTTGAATATAACCCATTTTTAAAGCTGGGAAGACTAAGAGAGATCTAACAGCTGTAATTATTGGGCTCACTTCAATTAATCCATATTTATTTTCTCTAGTTTCAACGGTAAATAAAAGTTTATGCGGAGGAGGGAATGTAAATACGTGAATTTTATTTCTAAGTACAACGAAGAGTCTAAAACAATAATGAATAATTTAATAGTAAAACAAAACAATAGAAGTAATATTAATGATTCATCACAAAATTAATTTATTCACAGAAATAAAAATAAAAATTTATCTAATGTCTTACTTGTCGCGTCGAACTCGAACTGAATGTACATTAGATGGAAAATTAATTTTTGAAACATATTGTTTTGTACAATCATCATAAATAAGAAGTGTATGTGGAGGATACTTGTCGTTATAAACTCCTCCAATAACGACCAATAAATTAGTTCTGAATAACATTTCACATTTTTGTATCTGTCCTATTGAATCATTATCTAAAATTTTTAAAAAAGAGTTAGCAAGTGTTATTTGTTGACAATAATATAAAAAAATTACTATAATTTGCTTTTTCTACGAATGGGTCTGCATTATATATTTTTAAGCCTGTGTTCAAGCAACAAGAAAAGCAGCCTAAAATGTTGAAAAATAAGAAAAATGATATATCAAAATCGAAAATAAAATGATAAATTTAAACAAAGCAAAACATACCTTGATCTTGATTAAATCGAAGATTTAAAATACCTTTATCATTAGCCATTTTTAAATTAGAAGTAAATAGTCATAAAATGAAAATAATTCATATTCATTACATATAAGAGAAATTGAGTTATTTAAAATATAAAGGCATTGTTTTTGTTTAAATACAAAGTTGATAATGTTGAGTAAGTTGATAAATTAACTCAATGCGTGCATTTTATGTACTAAACACTAAACCATTACTAAACAAAGAGAGCCCAACAGCTGATAAGTTTAGAAATAACTATTATTAAAAAAAAAATTTAACTAAAATTATATCATATAAAATACAACTAAGTTATTAAATTTTTTTTAAGAAATTAATTGAAATCTGAATGCTATTTTTAATTTAATTTTTTGATAAATCCAAAATTTAAATAATTTTAAATATTTTAGTTTGTAAAATATTTAAATAAATATAAGTTAGAAGAACTATTTTATTTTGGGAATTATACATTTTTTTTAATATATAATATTTATATTTTTCAATATAAATGGGATTTTTAAAAAGCGCAATATTTAAATATTATTAATGATCTTTTCAAAATGATAATAACTTAACGAAATCACTAATCTTAATTTATTATTATCCTTATTAAATAATAAAATAAACTCTTTTTAAATTTATTTTAAAATATTCAGAAATGAAAATATAATAATCTTCTAAATTATAGAGTTAATATAGAATGAAAATGGTAAATTGTATTAATAAAGTTTAAATAAATTAATTTGTGTATTTCTTGTTTAAATTTTAATTAAAAATCACGTATAATGGGTTACTAGTGAAAATCAAAAAGTATATTATTAGTAGATAATATTTTTATTAAATTTTAAAGAGCGAAATTCCAGTTACTATGGTAACAGAAGTAAACACAGGATAGTCTAAGTGAATATTTCTAATGAAAATTATCAAAAAATATATTAAAGATATATTATAATAATGGGGGACATTAGAAAGGATTATATTAAATCTTTAATTAGTAATTATTAATATGAATTTAAAGCTAAGATTAAAATTTTAATTGTCTTTTTATTGCAGAATCTTATTTTGAATTAAAAGAAACAAGAATTGACGAAGAAAACAAAAATCTTAATTATTTCTTGGATGATGGCAATTGTTTACTTCTCTATATAATTTATAACAATGATTCAAACCTTAGTTTCACTAACAATGTATGATAAATTTTTCAAAAAACCATAATATATTTTTTAATTATAATTATTTTTTAGATCTTATTTTCCGCTGATATCCAAAAAATATTAATTTTTTTCAAAATTAAAAAAGGTATTCTTACTCCAGATAATTATAAAACTAATATATTTGTATTTTCAATGATGAAATCTCCCAAAACTATGTTTTACCATTCATTGCAAACTATATTTACACCATTGCTGGTAAGTGCAATATTTAATATTATTATGATCTATATGCACCTATAATTGTTAATTTTATAATATGTAAGCATAATTTATAATTTTTGCTTAGATAACTGAAGATGAAAATAATCTTGAGCCTGAATTACAACATCTTTTGAAACAACTTGAAAATGGGATTAGTAAATCTATGAATACTACAAAGGAAAATCAGCCTCAAAATAGTTTGGAAGAATTTGACGGTGTGTATTGTTAAAGGGCCAAGAGGGAGTTGGACGGAGCTCAGGATAGGGATTTGATGTGACTGTGAACTTTCTAGTTCTCTATAGGACCATAGAAATTGATATATGTTTATATGAATAGATTACTATTTGAATTAATTTAATATTGATGAAAAATATTTTATTTTATTATAAATAATTTTATTGATATTTGTTAAAGAAATAATAATTTAGAAATTAGAGAAAAAAAGAATTGGAAATAAAACGATTATAACACAACATTCGCTTATTTTTTTCTAATAAAAGAAATAAAATTTACGCAAGCTAATATAATTAATGAATGGAATGAATACTTGCCATATACATTCTTAGCATTCAATTGGAAAAAGATGAAATTCAGATTAAATGCTGAAAATGAAATATATATATATATTGTTTAATGTTTTCTCTTTATTTAGTGATTTTATCTCTTGAAGATGAACTTGCATTTTGGTCAACAAATGGAAATTATACTAAAAAACTACTTGAACGGGAGGAATCTTTAGCTTTTTATAATAATATTTCTGCCATCAAGAAAGAATTAGATCAAATAATAAATATCCCGCTTCATGAAAGTATAGATATTATTGAATCTGTTCACAATTTATTGGATGATTTATGGCGACTTGATGATTTTTACTATCCTCATGAAAGAATGAAAAATATTATAGAAATAATTGGCAAGTACAGTAAATAGTTTAAATACATAAACTATTAAATAATTTTAAGTTACATCCTCTAACTCTTAATAAGTAAAGAGATTATCATAGGAAGTTTCAATTTAAATTAATATAATTAATTTTTTCAGGAATAATTATATCACGTTTCATTCAAAATCATCTAAAATATATCGACCTCTGGGATCTGTCTTACTCAAAATTTGAAGAAGTTTTAAATCCAGTAATTTAAATTAAATATTGATAATATTTCAACAGTTTTAATTAATTTTATAATTTTTAGAGTATTGAAGTTTTAGAATTTTGGATTTCTGGTTGTGAAAGACTTGTAAATTTGATTTGGTGTAATTATTCCCCACATCGTTGGGATTCAGAGAAAGTTTGTCCAAAAACAGTACTTTCTTATTCTCGGGGGTTTCTTAATCGATTACAAGAGGTATTTTTAAATTATAACAACCTACATTTAAAACCCATTTAAGAAAATATTTTGATTGCTATATTTAAATATACAAGTAATATATATACATTTTGTTCTATCATTAAAATCATTTATTAATAAAATAATTGCCTTTAACTTATAAATAAAAATAACACAAATTTCTAATATTTTATAATTATTATTTCCTATTATATAAGGTATTATCTAATTAAAACAACTTACATATACAAATTTATATTACATATTCAAATACATAAAATATATTTATTAAATTTATTTAATCCATCTCTAAGACCCTAGAATTTTTTCAATTCATTTTGTCATTCTATTTTTTCAAATCATTAAGAACATGTTATTTCTCCAACACCCTTTGAGAATAATATTTTAATATTTATTCTTTAATAATAATTTCTAATCTTGATATGAAGTTTAAATTAATAAAAACTTATTTATTTGAGATCCAAGAAATCAAGAAAATTAAATTTGAATTCAAATAAATATTAATTATTTTATTTTCAAGATATTTTCAATGAGAAGAGTGTATCATCAGCTTTCTAATTTAGCAAAAACTGAACAAGAAGGTTCCACTGCAAACATTTTTGAATCTTTGAGAAATACGATTGCTTGGGCTTATAATCCTTATACCGATTCTAAGTGGAAAGAAGCAATTTCACAATTTGAAACAAAAATTATTCCTCTTGAAGAACAAGTGCTTGAAAAATTACGAGTTTATTTAAAACAAGTTTCTTCTAACACTCTTCAGGTTTTTATAAAAAAATAGTATTTATCATGTATCATTAATTGTTAATAATTTCAATGTTAGTTTATTCAAGTGGTTCGTCGATATCGTTCTCTTCTTGAGAGACCTTCTATTCGAGGTGCTTTACAATCTAATCGGGAAGCTTTATTGGCAGGAATGAGAGATTTAGTTGCAAAATGGAACATAATATTAAAAGAGTCAAACAATGCTGAAGCAATTAGCGCCATGACTATATTAGATATACCACAAATTGCTGCTCAAATACATTGGGCACGTAATCTTCGTTGCAAGGTTATTAGAAAATTATTATTAATATAATAAATAAATAAAAATAAAATTAATTTTAATTTTCTTTGCTTTAGTCTGATGATATGAAAGAAACGGCATCTCATATACTTCAAGATTTAAAAGACCATCAAGATTTAGAAAGAGCTTTAGTTGACCTTTCAAAAAATCTTTTAAATTATGAAAACGAACAATTTGATTTATGGTGTGATGATATGTCCCATGCTTTAAATGATGAATCATTATCTCTTAAAACTGATTCTCCAGTAGTTGAATTTGAAGAAGGCCGCTTAATGCGAGTTACATATAATCCAAAACTTGTAGGTTTCATTAAAGAAGCCCGATATTTAGCTTCTTTGGGATATCAAATTCCAGTTAAACTACAAAGGGCTGCTCAGACGGCCTCCACTTTCACTAATCATGCTAAATCCCTTGAACAGGTAAAAATACTCATTTAAATTTATATAATAATGTTTGATGTTAGAATCAAATGAGCTGGCTAAAATGTTTCGAAGGAGAGAATGAAGATTTATTGCTAACTCTATGAATTAGTTTTTTCTGAAAATGTTTTCCTGGGATTATATTTAAATATTAATAGGTGTGTAAATAAGTTCTCGCTGTTTGTACGCTTTAGCTCATTTCTGCGCATGCGCATGTTCGCCCCCCTGGGGATTTTTTTTGTAAACACAGGAGGGTCCTAGCTATAAATTAGAGTTCATTTCATTTGGTTCCGATTAGAATTAGAATTTTTACAAAGCTTTGAACATGTCAGATTTTACCCCAAATAAACGGTTTTTGCGGGGAGTTTTGTTGCACTACTTTTTTCTGAAGAATTCTGCAGCTGAAGCTCACAGAATTCTTGTTGAGACTTACGGAGACGCTGCCCTATCCGAAACTACCTGTAGATATTGGATTCGAAGCTTCAAAAATGGTGATTTTAATCTTGAAGACAAGGAACGTCCAGGCGCCCCAAAAAAGTTTGAAGATGAAGAATTAGAGAAGTTGCTCGAAGAAGATTTATGTCAAACTCAAGAGATACTTGCAGATGGCCAATACTTTGAATGATATGAGTGTAACTATTTTTGTATAATAAAGCGTACATTTTCATAAAAAAAACAGCGAGAACTTATTTACACACCTAATATATATGAATTAGTAGTTTTTGAGTAGTCCTTGTTTGTAAAAAACTATTTTTTTTTAAATGTTTGAAGTTAATTAATAAACATTATAATTAAGTGGTTGAACCTCGGAGAAAGCCGCCGTGTTGACTTGTTATCATTGGGTTGATTGGATGAAAGTATTTATTATAGGTGTTATATTTGATATATAATTCTCAGTTTTCAAGAACTTACTATTTCCTATATATTATTTTATGTTTTATATTAGATTGCTAATTTCCATAACACAATTGGTGAAAGAATGATTCCCAGTCAACGGCCAATGATGTTACAAGCAGCAATTGAACTTGAAAAGCTTGTTCAACAAAAGGATTCTGTTGTGAGTTGGAGAGATACCAAATCAGTAGAAGAATATATTTCAAGACTACAAAAAGCAATTGGAAGACTTGCTAATGAGAATTCAATTTTATCATCTTATCATCTTACAATTCGTAAACATGTATATATTTTAAAATATTTTTTTTATAAATCATTTACTAAATAAAGTTTAAAAAAAATTCTTATTTTTGATTCTTTCCAGTTATTAAATTTAATGTCAACTGATTTGCTCCGTGATGAACAAAAGTGGAAACTTGGACTTAAGGAAATTCGTTCTTTAATTAATGAAGTAAAAGAGAAGGGATTTGTGAATCTAAATTCATGGATACATCATTGGGATATGCAATTATATAAAGCATTAGATACTCAATATCAATTAGTGATTAAAAAAGGATTTGAACACGAATTGCCTAAAATTTCAATTGAATTGATATATAGGTAATTCATTTAGTTTTCTTTAAAAAATATAAATAATTAAAACAATTTTCTTGGTAGATAGTGTTAGATAAGTAGTTTATTAAAATTTTAATTTTTTCATTTAGAGGTTTTTGTTCTTTTTTAATTATTATAGATATTTTTGTTCAATTTAAAAATAATTTAAATATAATAAATATATTTACAGAAGACAAGTTTTACAATATAATCCACCTGTTGAAGAACTCCGGATGAAATATTATGGACTTTTAAAAAGATTTTTATCCATTCCAACACGATTTCGAGGTGTGGATGATGGATTATCTTCTAATACTTTATTCCACACTATCATTCATAGGCAAGATAATTTATTAATTTTTCTAATTTATTATGAAAAAATTAATCTTATTATATTTATATATAACTTCTAGAAATGCTCATCAATTCGAAAATTTATACAGTCGAGGTGAAAATTTATTTAATCGGTTGGAAGATCTACTGAAACAATGGATTCCTCGAGTTGCACTTAGTACATTAGATTTGGAAACAATAGTATCCGAGCAACTAAAATCAGCTGAGGACTGGGATAGAGAATTTCGACAAAATAAATCATGGGGGCAAAAAATAGCTAGCTTACCCAGGTATTAATTATTATAATCAATATAAAAATCATATTTTAATTCAATTATGAATTTAGTATTAAAGAGAGAATTGGATGCTTTGAAGTATCTACATTACCTGTTCGTGAAGAAATTGAATTACACAACCGTCGTTATGGGGATATATTAGTATCTTCATTACACACTTCAATTTCAAGAAATGTTGCATCTATTGTTTTATTTTGTAATGAAGCAAATGAAAATCTTAGTGGATTTGGAAATAGGCAACCTTCAACTGCTGAAGAATTAGGGGCAGCAGAAATAACCTATAAAAAATTACTTGAAAGATCCCCTCAAGTAATTAATATACTAATATTAAAATATTATTTAATATTTATATTATATAAATATATCTATACATATAACATTTTATAAATTTATAGATGAATGATCTATTAGAAGATGCACTGAAAAAAAATAGAATTCTTGCAATATGGACTAAAGAAAATGTTTTTCAATTAGCTGAGGTTGCCTCGAAATGGGAAACAACATCTCACAAATTAATGTCGTATGAAACTGTACTTGCTTCTCAAGTAAACTAGATTTTCTTTGATCGTTTAACATTTAACTAAACATAAAATAATTAGTTAAATTATTTTTTTAGGTTTCAATGATTACAAATAATCTCAAAGTTCAAATAGAAAATATTTATTCTGAAGGAAAACAATTTAAAAATCGTTGGGCTAATAGAGAAATAGATTTAAATCAAGGAGACATTACAAAAGATGCGATTTGGCGTGAAAAACGATTAGAATGGCAAGCTCTTAAAGAAATGTATCAGACTCTTTTTGAAAATTGTTCCTACTTTAATATTCAAAATATGTTAGAAGAAGATCAACAGTGGAATGAATTAATAAGTGAAATGAAATCACAAGAATATGAATGGACCATGCAAGAAGAATTTAATCAAGGTATTTCGAAAATTTTATAAATTTAATTTTTTATTAATTTAAAAAAATTATATCCATGTCTTTATATTAATTTATAGATCTTGAAAGTTTAGCAAATGAAATTTGGATAATTTTCCGAACAAGAAGTTATCGTTTTGATGAGCTAATAACTCGTTGGCAAGGTAGAATCGAAGAGTCGAAATCTCCTGAAAATGAGGAAGCTTCAAAAAAACTATTAAAATTGATGGACCGATATAAAGTTGGTTTTTTTTACTAACTCCGAATTTATGAATTTTTAAAAATTTAATTAATATTTTCATTTGCTTACAGGCCTATATTCCACATTTAAAACTTCTCAGAGGAGATGCGTATAGTGATCGTCATTGGTCTGAATTATTTTCTATTCTTGATGTACCTATAAAATCTATTGATACTTTAACCTTGTCTGATTTTCTAACAATTCCTATTGAAAAAATTGAAGATAATACAAAAATAATTCAAAATTTAAATTCTCGAGCAAATAATGAAATTGCTGTACGACAAGCTTTGGCTGAGCTTGAGTCTTGGGAAAATGAATCTAAATTTACATTGATTGAACATCAATGTATTAATAAAACATCAATTTTTCTTATAAAAGATTATGCTGATGTTCAAAATAAAGTGAGTGAATTTCAAGGACTTGTTCAATCAGTTAAACATGCTGGAGGCTATGAAGATCGAACTCAAATCTGGTCTACAAAATTAACTGAACTTGAAAATAATCTCGAAAATTTGGCATCAATTCAACGAAAGTAAAATAATCAAATAATAATATATATTTAATTTTATAACTCTTTAAATCATAAGGGAATTTTGTAAATAATACCACATATTATTGTTATTATTTTATTGTAATTTTACTCCAAAAAATATTAATATGTGGTATTATTTACAAAATTCCCTTAAGAATAAACATAACCACCAAAGTTTTTATAATTTAACTATAAATTAATATTGAGATATCTTTTTTTTCAAGATGGGTTTATTTGGAACCTATTTTTGGAATACCTGGCTCCCAAGCTCCAGAAAGGTCTCGATTTGAAAGAATCGATAGAGATTTTAGACATATTATGTCTTTAATTTCTCAAGATAAGAAAGTAATTGGACTTTGCCGTATTCCTAATTTGAAAATTTCATTAGATTTTCTTCTAGATCAACTAGCACGATGTCAACGAAGTCTTTCTGAATACTTGGAGGTAATTAACAAAAAATAAATCAATTGATAGAAAATAAATATTTTTTTCTTTTTAGGAAAAGCGATGTGCATTTCCACGTTTTTATTTCCTTGGGGATGAAGATTTGCTTGAACTTTTGGGACAAACAAGTCGGCATGAAATAATTCAAAGACATATAAAAAAATTATTTGCCGGAATCCATTCATTAGAATTAACCGAAGATAATAAAGCAACTGCTATGATTTCTCAACAAGAAGAAAAAGTTCCATTTAATGATCCAGTTATTATTACTTCACGACCTGAAGAGTGGTTAACTTTACTTGAAAATCAAATGCGTAGTACATTACAATCACTTGTTAATCAATGTCTAAAGGATATGGACCAAGGAAGTTCAGATCCTTTGCATTATCCATCTCAAGTTCTTGCTTTGGCTGAATCAATCATATTTGTCGAGAAATGTGAACAGGCTATTAATCGGGGAACTTTAACAAATCATCTTAATTCATTGAAGGTTTATTTAAACTCTTTTTTTCATATTTTAATTTTTATTGTTTGTGATATGTGTCAAATTAATTTTAGTTTAATGTTTGAACTAAGTTATTTTACATGAATTTTAAAAATTTTTATTTTTATAAAACATTTTTTTTGTTTCAGCTTCAGCTCGAAGGATATGTTAAAACTAAATCTGAATGGTTTTCAAATTTTCATAAAAGTGATCCTAATGAAAAAGTTCTTTATTTTAAATTGCAAACATTAATGATTGATACAACTCATCGAATGAGAATTTTAGAAGAATTAATAAGTCATAACGTTATAAAAGTGTCTGATTGGCTGTGGCAACGTCAATTACGCCTCTATAGAAATAAAAGTTCTAATGGAAACATAATAGCAAAGATGGTAATATTACATAAAAAAATAAAGAATTTAATTTAGAAAAAACAATTTAAGTAAATGGCCAAATAATTTAATTTTATATATTAATATACAGAATTAATTAATATAGGTAGATGCAGAGTTTACCTATGGATATGAATATCAAGGAAATGCACCTCGTCTTGTGCATACCCCTCTAACTGATCGATGTTATTTAACACTTACACAGGCAATGCATATGGGTTTAGGAGGACACCCCTATGGACCTGCAGGTACAGGAAAAACTGAATCTGTTAAAGCATTAGCTGGACATCTAGGGCGACATGTTCTTGTATTTAATTGCGATGAGGTAATGTAATGTATGATTTTATTAAATATTTATTTATTTTAAGAAAATTATAATCTTGCATTTTACTTAATATTTTGTAAGTCCACCGGCCTTACCAATGTATCCTTTATAAACAAACTTCTATTTAAACAAGCCATTTTTATTTCAAATGTTTTTGATAATTGATCCAAAATACATAAATAAAATAAATCCAATCAATTTGGAAAAGTTTTTCCGATCTACTAAATTTGGAAGCCTAGTTTCTTTTCAATCTATTTGATCTAGAGATGAACAATTTTGTTTGAATCTTTAGTTTTATTCTTATAATTTATTTTATTCTCATTTAATATATCTACTAATAAAATGATAATATACAATATAATTTAATTTAAACCAAAAAATTAATATTTTTAGATAATAATTTATTTTATCATTCCTTTAGGGAATCGATGTCCATGCTATGACGAGAATACTGATTGGTTTGGCTCGGGCTGGTGTTTGGGGATGTTTTGATGAATTTAATCGTCTAGAAGAAGCTACGCTTTCAGCTATTGCTGGCATTATACATAGTATCCAAAAGGCAATCAAAGACAAATCAAAATTTATAACAATCAATCAATTAGAGGTGGATTATTATTTTTTTGTTATTTTTGCATATTTATAGAATTTTTAATTTTTACAAATTATTTATTATATGTAAATATAATAAATTTATTTTCAGATCCCAATTGACTTAAAATGTGCTATATTTGTTACTTTGAATCCAGCTGGCCAAGGTTATGGAGCTCGAAATAGATTACCAGATAATTTGAAACAACTTTTCCGACCAGTTGCAATGACTAAACCTGATGCCGAATTAATTGCAGAAGTTGTTCTTTATTGTGAAGGATTTCGCCATGCTAGAGTTCTTTCTTATAAGCTAGTAGAGCTTTTTAGACTAGCTGATCAGTTATTGAGTAGACAACAACATTACGATTGGGGTTTAAGGGCTCTTAAAACCGTTTTAACCGGTTGTGGAAATGCTCTTAGAATTTTACAAAAAGATTCATATGAATCTAAAGGTAAAAATTAATTGATAAATATTCAATGCTTTTTTTTATTTGTGGAATATGCTAATATACCTGATTTTTTATTATTTAGTTGAAGTCGAAACTCTTGTAGTAGCTAATGCTTGTCGCCTAGACACTTTATCTAAATTAACTGACGAAGATGCTGAGAGATTTGAAAATTTATTAAAAGATACTTTTACAGAATATTTTAAATTATCTTCTCAAGAAAAAGAAGATATTGAAAATAAAATCAATACAAACGAATTAGCAAAAGAATTAGAAGCTTCTTTAGTACAATCATGTATTGAACTTAATATAGAAAAAGATGAAAGGCAATTTAAAAAATGCAAACAATTATTTGAACAATTATATCAACGAATGGGAGTCGTACTTGTCGGACCTCCTGGGGTGGGAAAGACTACAATTTATAAATTACTTTCAAAGGTAACATTGATATTTTGTTGATTTTTTAAAAAGATTGTTGAATAATTTTATTATTTTTAAATGTTTGAAGTAGGGGTAAGTAATTTGTTTAGTTTTCTATTAAATATATTATAAAAATAATTAAGTAAAAAAATTAATTTCATAACAAAATATAATTTATAAGAACTTATTAATATCATATATTATTTAAAATAAATTAACAAAAAATTATTAAATAATTCATATTATTATTATTAATAAAACCAGATGAATTTAAGGATTTATCGCAATTAAATAAAAAAATTATCAATAAATTAAATTAAATAAAATATTATTTTATTTTATATGACTCACATCAATACATTAAACGTAAAAAAAATCAGTCCAATTAAAAAATCAACATACTTTTTTAATTTTAATATCTGAATTATAAATTATTTATTTTAGGTATTTATAGTTTTTATCTGAGAATTTAATTTAATATTTTTCAGGCTTTAATTAAATTGGGAAAAACTATTCGTTTATATAGTTTAAGTCCTAAAGCAGTTACTCGAACCCAATTATTGGGTCATATAGATTTAGATACTAGACAATGGAATGATGGAATATTAACTATTGCTGCTAATAAAGTTTACAACTTACCTTCAGGTAAAGAATACAAAAAGAGAGTGAATTTATTAATTATTAATTGTTTAACTAACAAACCTTTTAGATAATTTGGGATGGATTATTTGTGATGGCGATGTTGATCCTGATTGGGCTGAAGCTTTAAACTCTGTTCTTGATGATAATCGTTTGCTTACTTTACCTTCTGGATGGCGAATACAATTCTCGGACAATGTCAATTTTATTTTTGAAACACATTCATTAGCCAATGCTTCTCCAGCTACCATATCAAGACTTGGAATTGTTTATATGAGGTATCCCTTGATCCTTTTCATTAAGTTTAATTTAAAATCTAATATATTTATATTTTGAATTTTTTAGTGAAAATAATATAAATGTTGATTGTCTTTTCAAATCATGGTTGAATAATTTTCCTGAAAATTCTGAGCTCCAAGATAGGGAACTTTTTAATAAAACATTATCCTGGCTTAGAGAAAATGGACAAGCATCTTTGCCGAGTGGCTTTTCTTTAACATCCACCATTTATTCATTATTTTCTCATTTATCCAATGTCAAGACACATCCTCAATTTACTTATGCATTGATTTTAGCACTGGGAGCAAATCTTAATCCGTCAAGTCGACAATTATTTACAAAACAGGTACTTAAAATAAAAATGTTTTAATATGTATAACATCGATGTTTATATAAATTATCCTTTAGTTCAAAATATAGTATTGATTTCTAAAAAATCTTATTCTTGCATTGCACATTTTCATATTTTGTTTAGTTTAATAATTATGATAAAAAAGATAATTCCTTTTTCATATACATTTTATGAGTATATTTATATCGTATATATTAGGATAAAATAAATATTTTTTATTTAAAACAGGTTTTAGAATGGTCAGGTGAATCTCTACTTGGAATTGATGATGGCCCTCGTTTAAATCATATTTATTATGATAAATACAGAGATTCTCTTGGAATTTATGAAACTAAAACTGATATGGAAAATGAAACGTTAGTAATGACTGCAGACATTAGAAGACATATTGATGCTCTTCTTCCCTGGCTTCATGATTTTAAACCACTTCTTATAATAGGTCCTCCTGGATCAGGGAAAAGGTTTTTTAATTCACTTTTATTTAAAGTTATTTAATATACTGATTTCTGTTAATTCTTTTTTAGTGCCTTATTAGAATATTGTTTTTCTCAATTGTCAACTGGTACAGATTGGACAACAATTCATTGTACAGCACTGACAAACCCTCAACATATTTTAGATTCATTAGCTCACTTATGTAGTTATGTTTCAAGTCATTCCGGGAAGGTAATCAAACCAAAGCATGCTGAGAAATTGATTGTATTCTTGAAAAATATTGATATGACGCGACCAGATAAATTTGGAACGAGAATTCTATTAGCATTTCTTCATCAGGTATCCTGCTTAATTTTGTTCTGTTTTTATATTAGTATTTTTTTAATATTTTTATCAAAATTTGTTTTGTTTCTAAGATTATTTCACATAATGGTTTTCATGACCCGCATCTTCTTGAGTGGGTAAATGTAGAAAATATTCTCTTGGTTACAACAATTATTTCTTCAAATCAATCATCGCAAAAAAATATCATGATTGATCCAAGGTTTGCCAGCTCGGTTTTTATCTATTCAATTGAGACGCCGAGTTCTTCTGATATAAGAAGCATTTGTGAATGGCATTTAAATCGAGCTTTAAATAAAGAAATTCAATCTTCAGCTCTTGCAGTAGCAATGGTACAAATTTTTCAAAAGGCAAGGTTATATATTTTATTCGTAAATTCAAAATCTTAATTGTATTGAATTTAGATTTTAAAACATAAAGTTTATTTAAAGGTTTGTGAAGCGTTTCGGGGTTCTAAATATCCTCATTATTGTTTTACTCTAAGAGAACTTATAAAATGGTGTTGGTCTCTTCCTCGATATTCACCTTTTAAAGATAAGGATACATTATATAATGCCATGGCATATGAAGCAATTCGAATTTTTCGAGATCGTCTGACTTCAACAAATGATTTAGAATTATTTGATAATATATTAAATCAGGTAGTCTCTGGTTTCAACGCTGAAGGTATGATAATTAAGAATAATAATTATTGATATACGATTTTTAATTGAAAAAAAAAAAAAAATTTCAGAAGTCTATTTTGCTACTAATGAACAAGATTCTCAATCAGGGAAAGAGGTTTTACAAATGGAACGTTTTTCAAAGGAAGAATGGAGATCTGTTGTTCAGAAAGCTGCAAATCGTTTCAGTATGTCAAAAATTCAAAATACAATATTTTATTATAATATATTCACTCATATATTGGTTTACGTTAGGTCAAGATGGTGATGAAAAAAAAGGACTTTTATTGCTAGATGAAAGATTAAAATTAACTGTACAAACCGATCGAGCAATTACATGTCCTCGGGGTCATATTCTTTTAGCTGGTCGAGCTGGTGTTGGTCGTCGACTTGCAGTTCGATTAGTAGCTGCTAGACACGATGCTCGAATAATTATTCCAAGAAATACTTCAGACTTAAAATTAGTAAGTAGAAAAATTTTCATTTAATTCTATCATTATTATTATTTTTAATATTTTTTAAAACAATTTTTAATTTTTACTTTTCTAAGGTACTTCAAATTGGAGCAATAGATGGTGAACAAGTTATAGTTCTGCTTCAAGAATTCCATTTAAATAGTTCTACTCTTTTAGACATGATTAATAGTTTGGTAACATCTGGAGAGGTAAATTAAATATCACATTCAATTTAAGAAAATAAAAAATAATTTTTAGATATGTAAATAGAAAAAAGTAATAAAAAAGTCAATATATTTATATAAAAACATCCAGGAGTAATTACTTTTTAGTTAAATAATTTCACTATTTAGTGAAAGAGTTATTAATTTGTTTTCTTATAGAAATCAATTTTTCTATTAGATATACATATAATGAATAAGGATCTGGAGATTTTGTTTATCAATGTTACGAATAATTTTTTTCATTCTATAGATACCTGGTTTATATAGTCCTGATGAATTGGAGTCAGTTGTATCTAATTTAAAAGAAAAAGCTTCTCAAGAAGGTTTTGAAGGCATTTCCCTGACGCATTACTTTGCGCAAAGTAAGTTCATTTTTTCTTCAAAAATAAAAAAATAAATTTGTTATGGATGCATTAAACAAGAATCAATTTAATAATTTTATTAATTCATAGGAATTCGCCAGAAAATTCATGTAGTGCTAACTGTGGAATCGTCAACCATAAAAGATATCTGGGAAAAAAACCCTGGCCTTATAAAAGAATGTTCGATAGTTTGGATCGAAACTTGGTCACCGAAAACAATGATCAGTGTCCCGCGTATTTTATTTCAAGAAAAGTAAATTTATTTATTTTTTTATTTATTTTCTGAGAATTGAAATTATTAAAATGTTTAAATTATTTAGAGAAATATTAAAACTTAATAAAGAAGATATTGAATTTACGGCGAATGTGATGACATCAATTCATATTAAAGCAAAATCTATTCTTGGTACTCCTCGGCGTTTTATGGCTTTTATCAATACATTTGAAAGTTTATTGAATAAAAGAAGAGTTGAATCTTCTCGGCAAGTTTCAAGACTAAAGGTATGTATATTAATAAAGATTTTATATTCTATTATTTGATGTTATTTGATGTTTTTATAATCTTTAATTTCTTTTAATAAAGGCAGGATTATCACGACTTACTGAAGCGCGTCGAATGGTGGCTGATCTTGAGGCAGAAGCTTCAAAACAAAGGAAACAGCTATCTGAACAACAAGCTCAAGCAAATGCTGCATTGCAATTAATATCAGATACAATGCGTGACACAAATGTCCGAAAGAGTGAAATGCAAACTCTAAAAGAACAACAAGAAATTCAGAGCAAACAATTAGCTTCAAGGTTAATCATTTATTCTTTCATAAATATTATTATATTATATTATAGTCATACAATTTATATATGGGATTTAATAAAAATTTAATAAATTATAAATATTTTAGATTTTTCAAAAAAACCTTTACTTGATACTAAATATATAAATTTTCAAATAAAAAATTACAAATACATTTTTTTTTTTAGAAAAGAAGCAATCGACAATGAGTTAGCAGAGGTTGAACCATTAATTGAAGAAGCAAAACGAGCTGTTGCTGATATCAAAACTGAAGCTTTATCTGAAGTGAGGTCAATGCGAGCGCCGCCAGATGCTGTTCGAGATATTCTTGAAGGGGTTCTCAGACTAATGGGAATCCAAGATACTTCATGGAACAGTATGAAAACATTTCTAGCCAAAAGAGGAGTAAAAGAAGATATCAGGTATAAAATAGAATTTTATATTCGATGCAATTATAATAATAATAAAATTAATCTTTTTTTAAGATCATTTGATGCAAGAGCAATTTCACCTAATAATAGAGCCACTGTTGAACGTTTACTTGAAAGTCGTGGTACATCTTTTAAACCTGAAATTGCCAAACGTGCTTCCGCAGCAGCCGCACCTCTTGCTTCTTGGGTTCTTGCAAACGTCCGTTATTCGAAAGTTATTGATTCTATTCGTCCATTAGAACAAGAACAAGCTTCTTTACTTCAACATTTAAAGGTTTTACTCAAATAATAAACATAAATTTATAATTATTTTTTTATTCTATTTTATTTATAATTTTAAATTCAGGCAGTAGAAGACCAAGTATCTTCATTAAGTACTGGATTATCAGATGTAAATCAAGTTGTTGCAGAATTAAAAGTTCGATTAAATGATTCAGTTAAGGCAGCAACGACATTAGAAATTCGATTAGAAGAAGCTGAACGAATTTTACATTCAGCGGAAGGTTGTTATTTTAATATTTCTAAAATAATCGTTAATAGTTTATCTAATGTATAATTTAAGACATTTTAAATAAGATCTTAACTTAATTACAATCAAATCATTTAATCAATTTTTTTATATATTTATGTTTCATCTCTTGAACTTGTTTTCATTCATCCAAAAAAAATTTGGGTTTAATTCGATAACAATAAATTCAAACTTAGTTATCATTAAGAAATTTTTAAATGCAAAATTGAAGAAATAATTTAAGAATTGAAGAAATATAATACTTTTTTATTTAATAAAATATTATTATGAATTAAACCCTTGATAATAGTCAGAGCATTGTTCATTTTAAAAGATGTTTTGTTTTTAAATATCTACACATTGTTCTTAAAATTATAATTTTTGTTTAAACTATATATATATTTATCAATCTATATTTCCATAATAAAATAAGTCCATCGAATATAAAAAGTATCAATCAAAATTTCTCTTTTAGGTTTGGTCAGTAAATTGGACGATGAATATACAAGATGGCAAAGACAACTTAATGAATCAGATTATTATGAGCAAAATTTATTTAAATGGTGTTTATTAGCTGCAGCATTTGTAAATTATATGTCTTCTGAATCAGAAGAGAATATTAAAATAATTATGAATCAATGGAATGAAATGTTAAAATCTGGAAATTTTAATCCTGAGTAAGTATATATTTAAATAATATATAAAAAAATTTTAATGCACATTTCACATATTTGTTTTTATATTTTGAGCACTAGCACCAGTTCATTTATTTTATATCAATACAAAAGGAAGATCCAGGTGAGTTTTCAAAATATTTGTTTTCTTATATAGTTTAAATTTTTTTTAATTTTAGAATTTCAGAAAATAACAAAACACTAATAAATAGCCCTGAATTTAATTTTGACGTGGTTCAATTTTTAACAAACATTAATTATCCAAATGATGAATTGATTCAAGTTGAAAATGATGCAAATAATCAACATGCTTCATTTATCTTGAATGTAAGAAAAAAATGATTAATTAAAAATAAATATATAATAATTTATATGCTTTATTGAATTCTTTCTTTAGAGCGAATTGACATCTTTACTTCTCGATCCTAATGGAGAAGCATCCCTATGGCTTGAAAATCAATTAAAAGTAAAAGATGAAACAATTTCTACTGAAGAAAATAATATAAACAAACAAATAGAAATAATCAGCCAATCTAATAATCGTTTTACATCAACCCTTGAATTGGCAATTAGGTTTTATGAATTTTCAATTATTAAAATATTTTGCTTTCAAAAAAAAAATTTCTTTATTTTATTTTTTTAGATTTGGTAAAATACTAATAGTGAATGATATAGATCAAACAATTCCAGCAATAATGTATCCAATTTTACGTAAAGACTACATTTCTCTTGGAAGTGGACGAAAAGTTATTCAAATGGGAGATAAGATGGTTGATGTTAATGAATCTTTTGAATTATTTTTATGTACCAGAAACCAATCAACTGCAAATCGCCTTGTAAGGGAAGGGCTGGTCAATTGTGTGAATATGTCTATTTCAAGTTCCGGACTGGAAGCTAAATTACTTTCAATAGCACTTACTTCTGAAAAACCTGAATTACAAAAGCGAAGATATGAATTAAATCAACAACAAGCTCATCTTTCTAAACAGTTAAAACAATTACAAGATACTGTTTTACAAGAGCTTTCCTCTGCTCAAGGCGATATTCTTGATAATAAGGTTTTTAATTATGATATTTATTTTTATGTTGGAGTATATTTAACTTCAAATATTAATAGTGAATGATGAATGAAATCACTTCATCCATCGCTTTATTTATTTATTTATTTAGCATTCTTCAAGGATTTTGTTCTAAATTTATTTTTAAATATGTTTAATAAATCTGCATAATGTATGCATCTTTCTTTTCAAAATTTATTTAAAGTTTAAATTAAAAAATTTTTACTCTCCTAGGAATTATTAGAATCTTTAAATGCAGCAAAAGCTAGTGCAACTGCTGTGACTTTGGCATTATCAGACTCCAAACAAATCAAAGAAGAAATTGAAAAAGAATGTGATGTATATCGACCTTTGGCATCTTTTGGATCTAAACTTGGTTTAAAATGTTTTGATACTTTAGCTGAAGCACATCTATCACCAATGTATCGATTCGGTTTGAATGAATGGTTAAAATTATTTCAACAAACCTTAGAGGCTGATATTCCTGAAGATAATGTAAATATTTTATTGCAATATAATTATATGCTCTATATTATTTATTTTTTATATATATAATTTAAATTGGTTTCAGTCAAATGAGTCTATAATTGAAAGAATTGAAGCACACCGAAAACGATTTATAACTTATATTTATCGATATTTAAGTAGAGCTCTTTTTAAGTCTGACCAATTAACTTTTGCTCTATATTTATCTCAACTCATAGAACCGGAAGAAATACCAAATAATGAATGGAAAATATTTCTTGATCAATCTGGAACTAGTGAAAATGATATTAATACCATTCCTGCATGGATTCCTAAAGATAGACATTTTCAAGTATCAATACTTAAGGTAAAAATTATTTAAGCAATTAATACATTAATGATTAAGTATTAATTTGCAATAAATGTTTTAGAATGGACTACCTTCATTTTATGAACAACTTAGACTTAATGATCAAAATGCTTGGTCTTCTTTTTTAAATGAATTTGAAAATAGAGATTTAGAGTTATTATTTCCAATACATTTAAGTAAAACAGGAAGTTTAACTCCCTGGCAACGAATTTTAATTATCCAAGCATTAAGACCTGATCATCTTTATGAATCTTTGAATTCATTTGTAATAAATACTTTGGGTAAATTGTTTTTATTTTAAATTTTAAGTTAAGATTTATTTTTACTGGTACCAAAAATCTTAGTTACATGTTGAGATACACTTTGTAGGAATAGTAAATCTATCTAGGAGTACAAATTTAAGAGAAATAATTTCTGAAACATCGAAAGAAACACCAATATTAATAGTATTATCTCCTCTTGGAGGAGCTGATCCTACCAAAGAATTAAATGAATTATTTGAAGATGTCCAACCTAAAGACACTTATCATGAGGTATTTTTTTTTCACATATGTATATATTTATAGTCAAATTAAAAATGATAAATACAAAATTCTCATCAGGTATCCCTAGGTGATGGTCAATTGGAAATCGCAATAAACTTGTTAAATAAATGTATGGAAAATGGAAATTGGTTATGTCTTAAAAATCTTCATCTTGTGATAAATTGGCTACCTACTTTAATGAGTCATTTAAGTAAAGAAAAACTTCAAAATGCACATGAAAGTTTTAGAATTTGGCTTACATCTGAACCTCATGAGAATTTTCCAGAAGGGTTAATAAGAATATCGCTTAAATTTGCTTATGAGGTATATAAATAAATTGATTTTGCTGACATTGTTATTTAAAATTTTAACTAAATGAATTAGTTTTTAATTATATTCATCTTTATTTTTATAAAATTGTAAGTCACCTGCTGGAATAAAAAATAATTTGATTCGAACCTATTCTCGATGGGCATCAAATAAATCTGCCCGAGGTGGAGGATTATTGAAAGTAAGAGCTAGATTCTGTTTAGCATGGCTACATGCCATTGTCCAGGAACGACGAACCTTTATACCTCAAGGGTGGAGAGCATGGTATGAATTTACCGATTCTGATCTTGAAGCAGCAGCCAATCATGCCTTGGAACCGCGATTAAATTTAACTTCAGGTAACTAAAAGGATATTTTTAAAAAAAAGAGTGAATCAAATGCATTATTATATTTTTTTATATTTTCATTTTAGAAGGCTCAATTGAATGGCCAATAGTTCAAGGAATTTGTGTGGATGCTCTTTATGGAGGACGAATATCAGATCCAGGAGATCGACGAATTTTGAATGTCTATTTTCGTGAATGGTTAAATACGAAAGCTTTGGAAAAAAATGGCTTCCTCGCAGGAATTCAACTGCCTGACTCAGAAAATCCAAAGGTATTTATTAATTTTATTAACTCTTAATTATTTATATGACTGAAAGTAATCACTTTGAAACATTTAATAATTTTTAAAGCTTTTAAAAAAAGAAATAATGAAAGTCTGAGAGCAATTTTGGTGACATTAACTCGATTAAATTCATTTTTCAACAATACCTCATCGAGTAGTAAACTTTAAATTAATATCTTTATTTTTATTTTAATTATTATTTATAACTAACAAATAAAATCCGTTTAAATATTATATATTAATTAAAATCTAAATTTTTAGACAAATTGTAAAAACGTTTTTTTTTTTAATTTTTCCTCTTAGTAATTTTGTACCCGCTTTATCAGATAACTTTCAATCTCATATCATAATTAACTTAATAAATTGTCACCGTTTCTCTCCCTCTCTTTCTCTATATATAAATATAAATATATATATATATACGATTAAAATTATTTTTTTTAAATAATAATTCGTGTATGAAATCTATTACTACTAGTACCACTGATTGACTAGTAGATATTAAAAATCTAAAAGAGATTTATTTCTATCGAATTATTCAATTAATTTGATCGATATAAAATTATACTTTTTTAAAGGATATAAAAAGATTAATCCTAAACTCGATAAATGAGAAAGAATCTTATTTATATTTTGGACTACCTGCAAATGTTGAACGATCCTGGAAGCAAATATCAGCAGCAAATGTTGTTAGTTCTTTAAGAGGTATTTAAATTGTCAAATTGTTATTAATAATATTTTTACTCTATATTCTATATTAAAGTTCCGATTTTTCAAAACAGTTATTTTAAATAATATTAGTACTCAAGAAACATTGTTTACAAACGAATATAATTGGCAAAATCAACTATATCCGTTACTTAATTTATGGAAAAAATTAAATCAGGTAATTTTTATTTATTATTTAAAATTAATATTAAGAGTAATATTTAATAATGATAGTAATAGAATTATTTATTTATATAAAATAAATAAATAAAAAAACCTAATAAAATAATTAGTTTTAATTTGATGATTTAGTATATACAATTGTTTTCATTCAAGATAACATATTCTTTCAGGGAACAGGACTTCTACAAGCTGTTTCAAATACTTTGGAAAAGGATCCTTTAGGCGAATTTTTACAATTAGAACGTCAAATGGCAAGAGGTTTAATTCAAACAGTGCATAAAACTCTAGCTACTCTTGCTAAATTATCAAAAGTTCAGAATAATTCTCAAGAAGAAATCCCATCATTAGCAATAGATCTTATTAAACAAAAGGTAATAAAAATTTTTAATGAAATGTTTTTTATTATAATTTTAAAATTATTTATTTATGTAAGGATTATATATGTTCATTTTAGACTCCTCTTTCTTGGCTTGAAATATGGCCACAAGGACCATTTGAACCCATGTCCTTTGTTAGAGCATTGATAAAAAAAGCATTAGCAATAGATCAATGGATAATACGGTGGAAAAATAATCAATTTTTTTCCGGTTATTTAAGTCTTGGCGACCTTTTAAGACCAAAAGCGTTTTTAAATGCTTTTAAACAATATTCAGCTAGGTAAATAATTTATTTTTTTAATAATCAAATTATAATAAGAAATGTCAAAAATATTTTATTTTAGGTTAAATCAGGTTGCTATTAATGAATTAACTTTAACTACAATCTGGGGAAATAAAAATGAAAGTAGTTCCTCTATCATTACTTTGACTGGTCTATTAATTGAAGGGGCATATTTTGATAAAGAATTAATTTTACAACCAATAACTTCACCAGTGCATCCGGCATTTAGTTCTGCTCCCAATTGTTCTTTAGAATGGCATATAAATAAGAAAGAGGATTTTTCTCAAAATATTCCTTTGACAGTTTATCTTTCATCTAAACGAGAAATTGAAATATTCACAACGTATGCTTCTATTATTTTAAAAAATGCCGAACAAAATAAAGATACAATTGATAAATGGATTAAAACGAGCATAGCTCTTTATTTAGAATAAATCAATAAAACTAATGTATTTAAATTTAAAACTATATTATATTTTTGTTTTAAACTTGAGATTTATTTATACAATTTTTATTAATGATAGTAATTAATTGGTGAAATTCAATTTTATTTATTTTTTTAGAAGAAATATTATTAACTAAAGTATTTACAATTAGTATAAAAGAAAGATTTAAATTGTTGAATTTTTGTCAATTTGTATCACAGTTCACATGTTTTTTAGAGGAAATTAAAAACAAATAAAAAGTCATTTAATGATATATTTATTTTTACTAATAAAAAATTAAAATTAAAATGAACCTTTAATTTTACGCCAATAAAGTTTTAATGGTAAAAGTCCATCTCTTCTTCCTAGCTGGGAATTATATATATTAAATTCTGCACGTCTTAAACGTTCAAGATACAATTCAGTTGGAACAGCAGGTAAAAATATTTTCTTTATTTCTTGATGTTTTACTTTAATGTTTCGGGCTTTTTCCAAATGTATCCATGATCTTGATGCTATATCGTAAGCAGCTTTGTCCAATAATTCTGGATGCATATTTCCTCTAAGAACTTTTTCTTGAGAAATTCCATATTTTGATAGAATATCCTATAATAATATCATATATATTTTTAAAAAAGTATATATCTATCTATCTATCTCTGTGGCTCTACGGAACTCGAAAGTTCTTGGCCGCAGCAACCACACCCCTCCAAGTATTTCTATTCTAAGCCACAATCCTTCAGTCCCTATCCTCTCCCATCTCTCTCACTGGATAATGTGGGAAAGGACGTGACGTGACGTCCTTTCCCACAATATCCACCCACCGCGTCCTTGGTCTTCCAAGTGGACGTTTCCCACTCGGTCTCCCTACCAATATATTTTTTGCCTTTCTATCTTCTCCCATTCTAGCCACAAAAAAAAAAAGTGTATATATATATATATATATATATTGTAGGAAATAATTTAAATTATTTCATTTAAAGTTTAAGTTAAGTGAGGGCGCTGTGTGAAGGCTATGTAAGCGACCTCTATGTTACGATACTTGCGACCTGTGGTTGTTTCATGCACTGGTCCACTCTTATGTTTGCAGATGAATGTAACGGACGATTTATGTTTATGTTTATTTACGATTAAAGATTGTTAATTTTGTTTGTTAAGTATTTATTTTATTAAGTAATACCCTATAATTATCTCAGGTGTGGGGTGAGAACAATTTTTTTACGAATTAAGAAGATTGAATATTTCAATTTATTATGGCAACGCTTGAAGCATTTCCTGGAATTAAACAAAGGATTTTTGATGCTTCTAGAGAAGAAGTGCACGTGTTGAATAATATTGTGTTTGGATCCGATGCAAGACTCAACCGCAAGAAAATATTAAAATTCGAAGGATTCAACGATATAGAAGAAGATTCGGAGACCTTTATTACGGCAGTTGGAAAAATGGCTTCCTCTTTTTCTGAAGAAAAATTGAAAGCATGTGCTTATTTATTAACCCTCGAAACAGATGGAACCTCTCTAGAACTGGCAACTCGAATCCAGTCTGCTTTGGTGAATTTTGATAATATAGAAGAACTGAGGGAAAATAAAAATGAAAATGTTAATCAACAAAATTATTATGAATCTGAAATGGAAAGAACACAATATCACGAAACGGCATCGGAGGTTAGTTTTCAGAGTTATAATAATAATTTTTCTTTCAATTTTAGAGACATAGAGGATACCATATCTCCTTTCAATGGCACCAATGATTACTCGATAGAAAAATTTATTCGAGATTTTGAGGAAAATGCCATTTTATTTAATTGGTCTGATTTGCAAAAGCAAGTTTATGCAAAAAAGAAATTAGAGGGCCTTGCTAAAAGGTTTATTAATTCTGAAAAGCAGATAAATTCTTGGAAGATTATGAAAGAAATCTTGCTTCAAGAATTCAAAAAACAAGTAAGTCCTGCTGATATTCATAAACAATTAAATTTAAGAACTATGAGAAAGGAAGAAACAGTGCGGGAATATTTTATTATTATGAAGGAAATTGCAGAGAAGGGTAATATTGACAATAAATCCCTCATGCAATATATAATTGAGGGTATTCCCGACACCAGGGCAAATAAAATTATTCTTTATGGAGCGAAAGATATCAAAGAATTTAAAGAAAAATTAAATATTTACCAAGAAATATTAGACTCGGAGCGCAAAACTACAAAGAAGAATTATGAGCCCGAGAAAAAGTATCCACCCAGTGCCATTAAAACAGTTAATATTCAAAGTGCGGAGAAGAGATGTTTTAATTGCAATAAAATTGGACACCTTGTCTCTCAATGCTGGAAGTCTAAAAGGGCCCCTGGTTCATGTTTTACATGCGGAGTTATGGGACACATAAGCCAAAACTGTCCATCGAAACCAATGTATAGGAGGGAAGAAAACAAATCTTCAACATCTACATCTTCATCTACGTATTTAGTGGATACAAAAACCGAGTGCGACGTGGAAACTAAACTTATTTATGAAAATGGCTCACGGTCGGTAAAAGCAAATGGAATGATTGATACGGGTAGCCCTATTAATATCATCAAATCCTATTTGGTGCCTAGTTCATTAAGAAAACCATATTTAGATTCAAAAAAATTTATTGGAATTAATTCTTCGACATTGAAAATTTTATGTATTTTTGAAACTAAATGTTATATAAATAATCAATTGTTCTCAATTCTGTTTCATGTAGTTCCAGATCACACTATGAGTCATGATTTGCTTTTAGAACGAAACTTTATATTTTCTCCAGGAGTGAAAGTAGAATTTAATGGCCAATTGAGAATATCTAAAAAAATAGAAGAAGGGAACACTGACGAGTCCACCTCAGTAGCTGAATTATTATTAATAGATCAAGATTTATTCGAAGGTAATGATTTAAATTATGTCGTAAATCCTGGTATGTCCGCTCAATATAAAACTAAATTAGATTGTTTAGCGAAAAATTTTAATTCCAAAAAATGTGTAGAAAATGAAATTATTATGATGAAAAATGTATTATTTCAAAAATATTTATTTATTAATAAAAATACCATTGAAGAATTAGAAGAGTCAATAAATATTTTAAAAAAAGAAAATGAAATTATTTTAGAAAAATTAAAAGAATTACAAGATAGTAAAAACAAAATAATGAAAGAAACTCAATCTTTAAATAAAACTTATGTTAAATTGAAAGTAAATAGTGACAAGTTAAATGAACAATATAATAATTTAAATAAACTCGATGAACAATTACAAAATGATATTATTCAAGTGAAAAAGAAAAAGAAAAAATTTAAAGAAGATACAATTAAGGAAACCGTTTTACCAAATGATAGGTACATATTGAGAGACATACAGGGATTTCAGCATTCGCGAGTCCCTTTTAAGGGAACTTATGATGTTTCTAGAATCAGACCTTGGTTGCCTGGAAATATTAATTCTGAAGTGAACTTGTCAGAGCGTGAACTTCTTCAATGATTTCCATGATTTGTAATTCATCTAATTAAGTAAATAAAAAAAAAGTGATATTGTAATGGATTGTGTATGAATTGTGAATCTAAAGTAATAAGTATTATAATGTTTTTATTTGTTAAACTTTTATTTTAAGTGATTAATAAACAATCGAGGTCGATTGATGTCAGGAAGGCCGAAACTGTAGGAAATAATTTAAATTATTTCATTTAAAGTTTAAGTTAAGTGAGGGCGCTGTGTGAAGGCTATGTAAGCGACCTCTATGTTACGATACTTGCGACCTGTGGTTGTTTCATGCACTGGTCCACTCTTATGTTTGCAGATGAATGTAACGGACGATTTATGTTTATGTTTATTTACGATTAAAGATTGTTAATTTTGTTTGTTAAGTATTTATTTTATTAAGTAATACCCTATAATATATACAGTTTTAAAATAATCTCTCAAAAATTACCTGGGGGAAAGTAATTATCTTCTGTTTGCTCGATGATAAATAAGGTTGGGAGCGCAACAAATTTGCAATCCCAATGGCCTTGCCTAAATGACTAGCGGCATGGTCCGATTGTAAATCTTGAATACCTTAAATAAATATAAATTCCATGTCTTTTTTTCATTCTATATGAAGATTTATTTGTTTTTGTTTTCTTATTTCAAAGATACCAGATAATTCAAGAAGCAAATAATAAATGGATGAAACACTATTTTCAGAATATTTTTCCATTTCTTCAAGTGAATTAAAATATGGCTTTTTAAGAAAATCTAATCTACTTGAAATTAAACGAGAGAAATATTGTTTTGATAAATTATTATTTTCTTCTAAAATCTAAAAAAATGAAGATTTTAAATTATAATTCTTAAATAACTTATTAATAATTTATGGAAAAGAGTTATATTACTAAACGACTTATAATTTTTTATTTAGTTTTTTTAAATTTCACGAATTATTTATTATATCTAATGACAAGGAATTACTTTTTATAATATATTATTAATTATTAATAGTTATAACTCATTCATGGCATATGAAGAAAAATTAAAATAATGAAATTTATTAAATCAAAATTAAAGTATGAATTAGATTTAATTTTAGAGGAATTCAGAAATGAAAAATTATCAATTAATATAACTTTATTTCAATAACTATGTCATAGAAAAAAGATACTGAATCAATCTAAATATTGTGAACTATATAAGATCGTTTAAAATTAAATTACTATGATCTTAATTATTACTTACTTTATACAGTTGGACAGCTACTGGATGTTCAGGAATTATCCCATTATAAAGTCCTTCTATTGTATTTTTCCAAAATTGTAAACGCATTTCTCCAATTAAAGGGTCTGTAACATTATCTTGAACTTTAGCTAATTCAATATTAAATGCTCTGAGGCCTATAGCTTTTGATTTAATATTTTCTGGCAATAAAAGTATACACAAGAAATTTTCAAAATCATATTTTCTGAAAAAAAATATAAAATTATTTTAAAATAATTATTAGTTATTTTTAACAACTTACTTAACATTATTAAAACAATAATTTAAAGAATTTAATTTAGTACTAAAGTTTTTTAAAAAAATACGACTCTTTCTCTCATTTAATCGATTTAAAGATTTAAAAATTTCCATTTAATTAATATTTAAGAAAAGAAATTGATTGAACAGAACATTCGTTAATTCTACCGAGCCTTTGATTCCTTGTTTAGTCTTTGGGACGGAAATAAGAGATGGCGCTGCAGGCACCCAATTTTTAACTATGCAGGCGCTCAAGAGATCGCATTGCTGCAGAAAAAGCAAAATTTGAAAAAATCATCCCCCAGTTGTGTGGTTGTGTGTGTTGTGTGGGCTAAAGCCCCAGGGCGGATACGGATGCTCTGTGCCCCAGGGCGCAAGCCTTTTGAGGCGGCAATTTTTTATTTGCGATATAGTATTTTCTTAGGAAGAAGGGCGCATTATTTTTAGTAGCCCATGGGCGCCGAATTCCTTAAGACGGCCCTGCATCCGTGCACATAATATTCGAAACAAACCCAGCATAATCAATGTCTTTCTGTTTTATTAATCGTTGTAAATTTTATCATAGCATAATCTTTTATATTTCGTTTGATATATAAAATAAATTTACCGAATAATATATATATATTAAAAAAATTTATAAAATAACGTTTTTCTTAATATCTTAAACTATTTTAAAATTATTTATTAATTTTAATCTATAATTTAATTTATCCAATTGGAATTTGCATGATAGCCGAGCGGAGACATCCCACATTTTTTTCATTTTTAGATTAACCCAAATGTACGTAAATCAGTTGTTTGATAAACTTAGATGATTAAAAATGCGTTGGATTAATTATTCTTAGTTAATCAATAATTTATGGATTTCTTGTGATCTTTTTAAATAGTATATTTATGGAAATAGAAATGATTATTTATTTATTTATTTATAAATTTCCTTCTCACTAAGAACAATTCGTATGTGTTTCTCTCGTTTCAAATATTGGCATTGAAGAAAATTTTTAATCCATACATATTAAATATTAACAAGAACATTATTCGTTTATTTTATTTATGTAAATTACTTAACCAGTTAAATTAAAAACACACACACAAGCCCGATTTTTTTTCAATTAGTTCACTGCGCAAGCCGCATGGTGGCAATGTTTCACGAAATAACAATAAGTGTTCACGTCTGATACTGATGGTCTGTGGTTTATGGTCTGTGGTTTTGAATAAACATCTTATTTGTGTTATTTCTATAAGTTATTTAAATGTATGAAATATCCATTTTTATCGTTATATAAAAAATCTTGCATAGTGAAACAAAATCATAACAATAAAAAATTAGGGAGTATATATATATATATATATTATCATTGTCAGGTAATAGTAGTTTACTATCTTAATCTTTATATCTTTGTGAGATTCTGACATGTGACGTCATACACTCAACAAGAAATGCCAAGATAAAACAACTTGACCATATTTTTGTGCTATTAGATACCTATCATTGACATAGTTTTGGAATTTTAAGTTATATAATTAAAAAGAGACAAAAATCATAAACAATGGAGTGTTTAAATTAACTGTTTATCATACAATTTATAAAAAATTATGTATTATAAAAATAATTCATCGATTATTTTCTCAAAATGGCGACTGCAAATGCTATTTACATAAAATAAAATTTTTATTTAAATACATATTCATAGGCATACAAAAACTAAATTATTTTAAAGAAATATAATAAAATAAGTTGTGAGTAATAAAGACATATAAATAAAATACGTTTTATTTTTTTATTATTTATTTTATTTTATGTATTTATTATCTTTATTTTAATCAATTTATTTACATATAATTTAATTAAAAAAATTAACTTATACATTCTCTAAATTGAGTTATCTATTATTGATTTCAATAAATAATAAATATATTTTGACATTAAAAGCTTGGTCTATCAGGATATTAATATTATTAAATTTTATTATTACAGGTGTTCAAAATGTATATAATCCAGTTTTGAATTTGAAATATAATAATAATGGATTTTCAAGAACCTAAATTCTATACTATGTCTCAAGGTATTTATTCATTTTTAAATTGATGTTTATAGTAAATTTAAAACTAAAAATTTCCTTAAGTAAAATAAAAATAAAAATATTAATTATTATTTTTTTGAATAGTTAAATTTAAAAACATCTAATGTTGTTGAATACTATTTAGTTTGTTAATTGATTATATTAAAACTTAAATAATGACACATTAATTATATTATATAAAAATTTATATTGATGAATATGAAAAATTAGTTCTCTTGAGAATCTTTATATATACCTATATAAATAATACTCAAATGTATTTTTAAAATAATTTTTTTATCAGTTTTTAAGTCTATAGATAATTGTTTTGAGCTGAGAAAAATGTCAATATTATAAAAAATGTATACTTTATGTTAAAAAAAGAAATCACAAATTATAACAATATTGTTTTATAAATTATATTATACACAAGAGGTTGGAGGCAGTATATTATCTTTTCTCTCTTGATCATACAGATCAGAGTAAAGACAAGACTTAAAGGGTTTAGAAAGTATTATTTATTAATCATACAGATTGATTTCTTAATTAACTCTTTGTCGCTCCTATTTAAATTGCCCACGCTGGCCAAGATAGCTGCATTATTTTAATGGACACAGCTATAGTAGCATGTTCTCCCTTCGAAAAAAATCATGATAAACTATAAGAGATAGCCTTTTTCGATGAGGAATCACTGTCACTCAGATGTAAATTCTACGTCTTCTTCTCAGTCGCAGACGTCAAGTAGACGGGTTGTGATCACATGGTAGTATCGCACTTGCAACGGTTGTCCGCCATCCGCCTCTTATTCAGTTCCCTCACCTTAGTGACCCGAAGTGGACAGCCCGTGAGTGACATCGCCACCTTGATGGAGCTCTTCCGCGCGGTCTTTTCCCGGGACTTTCCCTTTTATTATAGTCTTTTCGAGGGCATTTTCACTTTAGATGTCCGAAATAGCTGATATAATCAGAGACAGATGTCTCTAAGCGCATTTTCACGCCGAGGTTCTCAAGGATCGAGGATCAGCTGTTGGTGCAAAAGATGTAAATACTGCCCCAATTTTCTAAATCGCTTTAGTGCCATAATTTGTCTCACTATAGGACATACACAAAAATCCCGTTGAAAATAGTCATCTATAATACCCATATAGATAAGAATTCCTATAGAGGCTTGTATTTCTTCTACATTTGAGTCCTCTAAATTTTTGTCGGCGACCTCCAATGTTTTTTCAGATATATGCGTATATTAGTTGCTTTTACAAATTTATTATAAAAATTACGAACCACAAATAATTCAAAAAAATAATTTTCATTGCTACCAACTGATAAACTGTGTTTAGGCCCTGCTGAATTGATGTAATGTTCTAATTCTTTGAAATGTAAGGCTATCACTTCATTTTACCTGCTGAGATTCTGCTCGACTACTAGAGGAGTCTAATCCTGGGACATCCACTCTCGTTTCATCTTCACTGGATGTTTCGTCATAATCCGATGAGAATAGGCCTATTGATACATCACTATCACTACTCTCTTCCAAAATTGCTAAAATTTCCTTCTCCGTTAGGTTTTTATTCGAAAAACCTACTTGCCATGGAGTCTAGTCAACTTTTAAACGTTAAGGGCAAAGGGTTTATAAAATTTTTAACCAATATCCTTCCGTTCTGAAAAAGAATCTTAAAATATTTGTCTTTAATTTTATTTATATATTCAAAACATTCACAAAATAACTATATAAATAATTTTACAATACAAATATCAATTGTCATCTGACTAAAAATAAACATTACAATTTATAAACGTAGTGGATCGTTTCTAAAAAATGTTTATTTTGAATGTAATTAAATTGAAAATAAAAATTCATAATTTAGACCATATATTATAAAGTAGTATTGATTAGATTATATATTATTACTGGATTTAATTATAATTATGAATTGAATAATATAATTAGTAAATTTACTAATATTAAATTTAAAGACAAAATCTTATACATAAATAGATTTATTTTTCAACTATCTATACATAAATGTACACAACTTTACATGTTTTCTTCCATTTCTCTCTTTAATTTCCATAATTTTTTGAATATTTTAAATATCTTATTAAAATATATTGATTTTTAAGATTTTTTAACTGTTTATTTCACAAAATTGTCCGATTTTTTACTTAATTTTTTTATTTTTCCAACAATTATTTTTACTTTTTTATATTGATTTTAATATATAATTTATAGATTATATTTATACTATATAATTTTAAAATTTAAAGATTTCTAATTCATATTTATTTTGTATACAAAATTTTTAATTTTTTAAACCTTACTATAGAAATGCTTTATTTTTGTAACGCTTTACATTATTTGACATAAATTTTTCAATTAAACTGACATTATCATATCTATCATCTCTTTTGATTTAAAAGGAAACATGATAACATTCATAATATATATATATATATATATATATATATAAATGTTAAGACACTTTCATTGAATTGCATTCATTATTATCTATTTTAGCAACAATTCAACAGAAATGAAAAGACTACTCCATTCTCTAATTTAATATTCTAAATATAATATTAAAATTTTTATTCATTTTAACATTACTTTTTTATTACATACATTTTCGAAAATATATCAAAAAGTTTTTAATAAATAAAATAAAATCAAGATTATTAATTTATTTCAAAGATTTCTATGATTGTCTTTTTACCGACCGACGATAGTAAGGGAGGTATTGTTTTCACACCAAATATCACATGTGGAGATTTTTACATATCTCCACGAATCATGCATTTTCTTAACAGAAAAAAGTATTTTTAGCATGATGTCTGTCCGTCCGTCCGTCCGTATAGATGTGTACAGCCTGAACGGCTCAACCGATTTTGATGAAATTTGGTATATTTACTTAATGCATCAGTGGGATGAATTGATCAACTTTTGGTGCAAATCCGGAAACCGGAAGTGGTAGTATTAGCGATCGACGATAGGAAGGGAAGGGTTATTTTCACACCAAATTTCACATAAGGAGATTTTTTTATATATCACCACGAATCATGCATTTTCTTAACAGAAAAAAGTATTTTTAGCATGATGTCTGTCCGTGCGTCCGTCCGTCCTTCCGTCTGTCCGTATAGATGTGTACAGCCTGAACGGCTCAACCGATTTTGATGAAATTTGGTATATTTACTTAATGCATCAGTGGAATGAATTGATCAACTTTTGGTACAAATCCGGAAACCGGAAGTGGTAGTATTAGCGATCGACGTTAGGAAGGGAAGGGTTATTTTCACACCAAATTTCACATGAGGAGATTTTTTTACATATCACCACGAATGTATTGGTTTTATCCTCGGGAAAAATCATCTTCATTATGTTTTTCTTAATTTAAAATTATATGACGTCACCCAGCCCTTCATGACGTCACAGCCTCGGGTAACGCCGTCTACTTCAGCTATATATTATAAATAAAATAAAATTAAAAATATTTATGTTCTATCCATATCTGTTTTTTATTACATTAATAGATATATTAAAATTATTTGAAATTGTTTCTGTAGCTGGAAATTAATTTACTTCAAACCGTCGGTCGGTTCGGACCTGGCCACAGGTCAACTTATTTATGTTGCAAAAATATTTTTTCCCTTGGAAATTTGAAAGAATTTAATTTACAATTTAACCAGGAAATATTTAAGAAAATGAATTCAGCGTGTAGCAGGAGTGAGAAATGAGAAAATAAATCATTAGAGAATGGATTTAAAGTTGCATTCTTCATTATATAATAAATAAGAACTTGTGAGCTTACACACTACAATCAATATTACAATTTTAAATTATAAATCTGCTTATTATTTATTTATTTATTAATCTTTTTGGTCAGCACAGATTTATTTTTTAAAAGTTTTATTTCTTTTGAAAAACATCAAGTTAAAATTAGTTATATTAAATAAGTCACACATAAATCAATATATAATAATAGAGGTTCTTGAAAACCTAGATTAATTTTAATTTTGATTTTTAATATTCTAACTATAATTTAATTAATATACTTTTTTTATTTATTGATATTCAAAAGGAGGAGGAGGAGAAGAAGATGACAGTGATGAAGATATTGTTACTGATTATTTACATTTGGATTCTGCGCGAGGCATGGGTTCGGGAATGGTGGGAGTACCTACCATTAGTGTTACTCCCCATTCTCCAGCAACAAGTGGAACAAATAACACAGGAGCATCTTCTGGGTCCAAGCAATATTCTATTCTAGGTATGATATATATATCAAATATAGATTATTATTTGAAATATTTTATTATTACAATCTTAAATCATAAGATATATATAATTAACAATTTTAATATAATTATTTATTTTTAATATTTGTTAATTTTATTCGTTTTCTCTTTTAAATAGATGAGAATTTGCAACATCTTCAAGAAATTCATGCAACTGTTCAAGCAATGCAAGATACCTGTTATACCCCTGCGGCCAGTCTCGGTCTTGGTTTAGGGTTAGGGCTTAGTTTAACAAGTGGGTCAGCAGGACTTTTGAGACTTTCTGCATCTTGCCCTAGTCTCAATCAACTTCAAGATGGTAATGAAGTTGGAAGTCAACTTGCAACAGGACAAGCCAACCTTGCAACAACTGGAGATGTTTATGGTAATCCAATATCTGTTTTTTATTTTTTTATAATAAAATTATTATTTTCTATTCATTATTTACTCATATTTCTAGCAAATGGTACAGAGTGGTTAATGTGCCGAGTTGGAAGTGGAAGTGCAAGTGGTTCTGATGATTTGTCACAACGTCGACGTTCATGGACAGTCGCTGATGGAGTTCCTGGTGCCAATCGACAACGAAGCATGTCTCTTATATCAATAGATTCAGAACATGATGATGATGAAACATATGAGGAAGTAAATATACGTTTTTATTTATTTCTAAATTATACCACAATTTATACCATCATTTGTACAGATTTTAAAAATTTTAAATTTTTATTAACAGTTAATATTTTAATATTCATTTTATTTTCTCTTAAAAAAGGCTCAAGGAGGGGATTCAACTGATGGTAGAGGTACAAACCGAAGTGATGTACGAGTTTCTTCTATATCAATCACCGCTGCATCTGCCACTTCATCTACTGCCACCCCTTCACGATCACGAGGGGCTCAATCCACTCATTCATTGAATGAAGCAGATTTACAGGTTTATTTATATTCTTATATATTAAATTTATTATTTACATAAGAAACCTTGAAAATTCTCATTTTAGCTATGATCCATTTATCTTTTGAAACAATCCAATAAAATCATTTTATTATATTAAAAATTTGAAACGAAAAAATTATTTTCACACATAAATATCCTTTTTTATATTTTCTTTTATAGGCTGATTGTAATAAAGTAGCTGCCAAAAGAGAGATAGAACAAATACAAATGCTCCTTGTCCGACAACCATTACAAAAATCCGTTTCAACGCCTTCAATTGTTCAAGTAGAACCTTCTCCTACGCTTCCAGTTACGGCTACAAATGCAATACAAGCCATGTAAGTATTTTTAATCATTTTTTTTTTTAAATTATGCAAATAAAGTTTAATATTTTAAAATAAATGATATAAATAAATAAAAAAAATTTATTCCAATGTATTCAATAATTTAAAATTTAAAAGCCAATTATATATTTTCAAAAAAATGTAACTTTTTATATTAATTTAATTTATATTATTAATCTCTCTTTTTCAATGTATGTTTTATTTATTAAATATCATCACATCATTTATAAGTTAGTTATCACGTTATGCTAGTTTTACTTCTTTTACTTTCCTTATCTTTCATTGTTCACTTATGCATCAATCAGCACGTTCACAATTTCGTTATATTTTGGTTTTTGTTTGCTTTCGCACTTTTTTCTATTTAATCACTGTTTTAAGAGTTTAGATTCAATTGCGAAATTGCTAAAATATTATTCAAATATTATTTTGAATTTATTTTTTTAAAAAAATTTAGCGCATTTTAAATTTGCTAGACCTCTCCCCATGTCCCTCTTTTCCTTATTACCCATCTTGTTCTTCTCTGACAGTTGTCAACAGCCTGGTACAGCAACTGAAAGTGAAAATGAAGAGGAATCTCATCATAGTCATCATCACTTTTCGCAGAAAGGTTTGTCTACTACATCTGGAACAGGCAGGATTCAGGAACTATTTTCAGGGTAAGCACATGAAAATCCTCATTTTTCTTCTTACCCCACCTTTCTAAGCAAGCTTTGCATGTTAGCTTATTATATGTATTAATTATTACCTTTTTTATTTGTACTAAATAAATTGATTAATACTTTTATTAATATGAATTGGATTTTGGTGTGTTTTGTGATTTTTGCTTTAGTAATGCTTACGACTCACAAGCAGCAAAAAGGAGAAAGAGAGGAAGCATCTTCTTCAGAAAGAAAAAGGTAATTTTTTAATTATATTGTTTTAAAATTTTGAATGTTATATTAATAAATTACCATTTAATATTTAATAGACTTATTTGTTAAACCTTGCGATTAAATCATTTGTAGTTTGTCTTCCCCTATCTCTATGTCTTTGTGGTCTTCTTTTCATTTCGTTCTTTGCGTCCAATCCAATCCGTAATATCCATAATTTCGCTGTCGTTCCTTAGTTTTTCGCTACGTATTAACAAAAAAAACTTGAATAATATTAATAATTAACCGGTCCATGAAGAAAAGAAAAACTTGTAAGAGTTTATATTTAAGCATTACAAATACAGGTTTATCTTGTAAGAATTATTTTTATTATTGTCTGAAAGTAATTTTTCAGTTAAAAATAATGAATTTTTATATACAAATAATACATCATAAATTCTTATTTTTCCAATTTTAATTATTTAATAATTTAACCTATAATTCATTTTTGGAATGATTATCCTACATATTTCAAAACTTATTCACAATTATAGTTATGGGAATTCAATTTACTAATTATTTTAATACCCGATCTACTGATCATAGGACACCTAATTTATATGAATGACTTGATAGGCTCTGTTCTATCGCAGGATGTACAAAAGTCCGAGGTTTTTTTTTAAATATTTTAAAATAAGATTCTAGGTTCAATCTTATTCCTTTTTCATCATTGTTCATTTTCTAATTTTATCTTTTTCTGCCATTACCAATCTTACATTTCTTATTTTATATTTCTTATCTTATTATTTTTCTAAATACAATTTTAAATTTTTCTTAAATATTCGATCACTTAGGTCACTATAAAAATATTAATGTAAAATTATTAATATATCATTTATTTGTAATTTATTTATTTAATTTGTATTTGTATTACGTCATTTCCTTGATATAAATGTAGCTTGCATACTACAAAAGGTTTAGCACCCCTGATATATACTATGATTCAATATAAATTTCAAAACTTTATTTCAATAAATATTTTAACATTTATTTAATATTTCTTTGTGTAGGATAAATCAAAAAAACCTATCCAACATCATTGGGTGTCGGCAAGTCATTCTACTGCCCATCATTGTGATTGGTGTACGAAATCTTTAGCTAAAGATCCCGCACTCTATTGTGAAAGTAAGAAATTCATATATATATATATTATTTATTTGTTAGTTAATTTTAATTTTATCTCGCCTCTTTTAATTAATATTAAATACAAATTATAACTACATTTTTTTATTTTATTTACATCAACTCCACATATATTATTAATTATTTATTGATCCTAAATTTATTTTTATTTTACTTTTAGCATGTACGACTACAGTTCATCAAAAATGTAAAGATCATATTTTAGACTGCAATAAGCCAAAGATATCCAAGGTTTTTAATTCATTTTATTCACTATATAATTGATTATATACAATAGTTATTCATTTTTTTTTCTTTTTTAGACTGCATCTCGTGGATCGCTCATATCAAATAGTGGAGTATCTTCTATTTCTGGAAACTTCAAAAGAAATTCTGAGCAAAAATCTGGAAGCGGTGGATCTTCACACAGGTATTAATATATTTCCAATTATTTTGCAACCATCTGATCTGCTGCACTTAATCACTTAGAGAATAATTTTATAAACATAACCACTATAAAACTAAATAGATATTCTCGAATATTATTATACACTCAATAATTGTAATAGCCCTTAGAGGGATCCTCGCAACTATTGCTGGAAAGGGCTTTCTTTAATCGCTTTTCATCGGGCTTATAGGGCTGGCACGACCAAGCACTCTTATTTGAAAATGAATATTACATTTTCTTATTGTGAAATTGAACAATAGGTATCTTTATTATATTATAAAAATGAGATGCTTTGCCTTTTTAATATCTTAGCTTTTGCATCAAATAACTACAATTTTGCTGCTTTGCTTATGGCAATTCATTCGCTTTAAATTAAATAAGTCTTGTATTGGCCAATGTTTCCAATAAATATTTTAAATTTCAATAAATATCTTAGATTCCAATATTATATGAACAAAAAAATACATATTTTTTATTTGACTAATTTGGAAATTCAATAAAATGGTCAAATTTTATGACATGCGACCCACCATCAAGCAGGAAGGCTCCCCCAGGAGGAGGATGTTACGCCTCCCCCTGGCGTCGAGTCGCTACCAAACTTGGAGTGACGTAAGTCACGTCTTTTCTATATTCTATTCTCTCTCCTTCTCTCTTGTATCTTTCTTCTAAAATAAATGAACAATTTATTGGACAGGAAAATTATTTTTTGTTTTTACAATATATTTCACATTTCTTTTTTTTATAGATATTTTATAATTATTATAATTTATCTAACTTCGAATTGCATCCTTTACTCACTAATTATGATGTTACTTATTTAATATTAAGTTTAATAATTAATATAAATGCAAATCATAATCATTTTGTATCTAATCAAAAGAGCATGAATACATTTACAACAATAAGAATCAATAAATTTGGAATTTTATAAATAATTTTTAAAATAAATACTTTTTCAACATATTCTTACTATACTAATTGAAATTGAAATTTCTCATTTGGCTCTTTGCTTGATTGCATTTTAGTTATTTTCTTTGATAGGCTCTCTTGCTTCTCGCTTTCTGCATGGATCTTTTAGCCTGTAATTTCATTTATAAAACTACATAAGAAATTGTTTTTCTTTTATGGTTATGTTGTGTATATAATAATGAATTAATTTTTATTTTAGAGTTATAATAATTATAAAACAATGGAAAAATTATTCATTTTAATTATATTTCGTCTCTAATACTTTTATTTTTTCCTATAATTATTTTACTTATTAATTGATTGTTTTTATTTTATAATTTATAGTCCAATAATTAACGAAGAACGTGGCAGTCATGTTAGCCAAGAATCGAATATTTATCACCATCCACAACATGCAGATGAAAAGTAAGTAATAAAAAAAACTATAATTTAATTAAAAAATACCAATATTTATATGAAACATCTTTTTTACCAGTTTTTCTTATGAAACACCATTAGTAAGTTCAGAATTTTTGGATGAAGGTAATTTTATTTTTCTAAAATAATAATAATATTTAGGTAATTTATATAAATAAATATATTTTTTTTATCTTATAAAATTTATAGAACCCATTACAGCAAGAGACTTATACCCTGATGATGATAGTCTAATGGGACTAACCGAAGAAGAACCAGATAGTTGGACCCCAAAAGTTGGCAAAGAAGTATGCAATTTTTGTAATATATATATATATATATATATATATTTAAAATATTTCTAATTTAAATTTGGATATGATTTAAAATTTTCAGATAACTAAGAAACTTAATGAAAAGGAAATTAAACGCCAAGAACATATTTATGAATTTATTTTAACCGAAAAACATCATTGTTTAACTTTACTTGCTATGCAAAAGGTAATATTTATGTTTAACATTCTATTAAATTCATTATTTATAAAAGTCGACTATAATTATTTTTTTGTAATATTTTAAATCGTTTAATGTAATCCTTAACACTTAATTTTATTTATTGTTTTAAAACAGATCTTCGTAGAAGGAATTCAACGACATTTTCCTAATTTTATATGCCATATTGAACGAATATTCCCAAGACTTGCCGAACTTACTGAAATTCATTTAAATTTTTTTAAATTATTAAGAAAACGTCAAAGAGAAGATGCCCAAGTTAAAACTATTACTGACATTTTACTAGCAGAGTTTAGAGGAGAATCAGCAGAACGTCTCAAATCTGTTTATGGTGAATCTTCTTCTCGTTATCGAGATGCTGTAGAATTATATAAATCATTAGAAGCTGACAGGCGTTTTTATCAATTTATGCATCATTGTCAGGTAATTTCCTTTGTAATTACTCATTCTATGAAAAATAATACTATCATATATTTATATTTATATATATATTTTTTTTAGACTAACCCTCTTTTGAAGAAGCGAGGAGTATCAGAATGTATTTTATTTGTAACTCAACGATTAACAAAATATCCACTTCTTATTGAACCTCTAATAAAGACGTCCAAAGAAAATCCTCAAGAAGTGGAAGAACTCAATCAAGCTTTAGATCTAGTTAGGGTAAGTTACATTCAATTTTCATTATTTTATTATTTTTAATTTTTAAAAAATTCACTTTTTTAACATTTTGTAAATAATCCTTTCTTTTTATATTAATAAAATAAACCTGAGAAGTTTAATTTATTTTTATATTTTAAGGGAATTCTTGGGGCAGTTAATGCTCAAGTAGCTGAAAAAGAAATGGAAGATAGGAAATTAGAAATATATCACCGTATCGAAGCAAAATCTTTTACATTTTATAATAAAGATAAATTTAAAAAATCCGATATTTTAAGTAAGGATCGTCGTTTAAGGTATTTAAATATTTTATTTTATTTTCAATTAAATAATTGATAGATTCATATAAATGAGTTATTTTTCTTTTAATTAAAAAATCTTAATTGAATTTTGAATTGAAATTTATTATTATTAATTTCCATATTTTTATTTTATCCTTTTTATATAGATTTGAAGGAACAGCTATGCTAACTACTAGAAATAAGATGCAGTCGGTTCTTGTGATTGTCCTATCAGATGTATTGTTTTTCTTACAAGAAAACAATAATAAATATACTTTCTTTACCTCAGATAATAAGGTATTAAAATTTTTATTATTGTTTATATTATACTCAATATATGATTGATTGTATCTGTTATTAGGTTGGCGTACTCCCACTGCAGAAATTATTTGTTCGTGAAAAACCTCGCCACCCTGAATCTTTCTTTTTGATTTCTACAATGAATACTGTAGAAACGTTGTTTGACTTAAAAGGAGTAAAACCAAAAGATTTTCAATCTTGGAATGAATCAATTAGGTAATGAGATTAAAAAGTTGTAATATAATTTATAAATAATTATTTAAATCATTTAAATTTAAATTCTTTTTCAGCAAGGCAATTTCTCTATGTCAAATTGAAGAAGAAGATAAAGTTGTCACTTTGAGCCAAGAAGAGAAATTAAAACTATTTAATACTAGACAAAATCAAATTCGAAATATTGTTGGTAAGGATATTTCAATAATTTTTTATTTTTTTTTTTAATTTTTATTCCCTATTTCTTATGTGTAATTTTAACATCATGATCAACCAGCAATTTTGAAATTCTTAATCTATAATTTATTTTTCCATTGACATGTATATATGCCCCTGTCCCCTCCAAATCTTCAACCTTGTATTGTTTAACAACTTATTTAATTCTAGACATATTTTAAACTAAAAATTAGTTATATTAATTCATTTATTATTATTTGCTTTGTGTCAATTGGAAAATAATAGAAATAAAATTAATTTAATTTCTATCGGCATTATTTTTCTTTAGTAATCAAATGATTAAATATTATAATTTAACTAATTAAATTAATTTAAATCTGCTATGTATTTATAAAAAAAATATCAAGTACTTATTTTGGGTAAGAATATTTAATTTTCGTTTTTATTTTTTTTTTTTTCAAATTAATACTGCCAGTTGGAAGATAAAGATACATAATATCAATTTTATAATCTTCTCTTTTTACTTTGGTCTATAGCCAATAATAATAAATTAATAGTTATATGGAAGTCCTTGTATCATTTAATTTTTTAATTCATTTCCATAACTTCCATAACAATTTGTTTTTTTTCTTAAGCTACCAATGAAGGTACAGGTATTTTAGGTGTACTCAGCATGTTTGTTTTTTCCTAAAATTTTTATAGCATGAAAAATTATTCCTAAATTTAATTTCTATTTTTTATAATTAATTGTATATTATAAAAATACATATTAGATCAGAACAAATATTAATTCTGAATATTTCAAAAATAGACTTAGCAAAATTTGTAAATTATTATATTACTATAATATTACTATATTACTATAATACTAAAACAAAATCAAATTAATTTTTAATTGTCTTTAACTAAACTAAAATTATTTTTTTAAATAGTTTTGCATGTAAGTTTTATGATTAACGGGATAAAATTATTTGGAATAATATTTTCATAAACTTCATAAATATTTCACTTTTTTTAAAATCATCAAATAAACTTATTCTATAGTTTCAAATAATAATAAAAAACTAGATTAATATGAAGACTTTACAATTTATGTATAAAATATTTTAAAACTATTAATTTTTCTTAATATAATTTAAAATTATCAAATTAATGTGATTTCTTAGGTTTATTACGGCAAAATGATCGAGATCAAGCCCGACTTCTTGAAGAGAAACTCGCTCTTCAACAACAATTATTAACAGTTACTAATATTAAACAAAACCCCATCGATATTTCTTCAGCAATTTTAGAATCAGCTCCTACAGAACCTACTCCTCTCTGGACAGACGTACTTACTACTATTAATGTTAGTCAAGTTAATTTATTTTAATTTATTTATATAATTGTTCTGTTTGTAATTATTATTTAAATGTAAAAATTTAAATTTCAGGAAGTCAATAAACTTATGAACTCTCTTTATACTTCTTGTGGCTCTGGTTTAAGTAGAAGTGTAAGCTCAGCAGGTGAACATCATAGTGATGCTTATATCTCCCCTACCCTTCCTAAAAGAGCTGAAACTTTCGGAGGCTTTGATACTTCTGGAAATGCGGCTAATAAAGAAGGAGGTAATATTAAATATATTCTATATTATTTTAAATTTAGATTATTACTTTTATTCTTAGTTACATCTTTAATTATTGTAATTTAAACATCCCCTATTTTCATAAAAATTGTTTTTGGTTCTATAAGAAGGGATCTTAAGGGTTGTAAAATTTTATTTTTTAGGAGTACATGCACTTAAAAAACCTGTACAAACAATTCCTAATTCAGATTCTAATGAAGTGAAAGAACATACAACCTCTAATAAAGAAACTATTACTTCATCCAATTCATCTTCTTCAGACCATTTAACAACTTGTACCGTCACTTCAATGACTACTGAACAACAACAAGCAATAATTTTGCTTTCTAATCATATTTACAAAATGTTTAATATTATTAACCAAAATATGACTTCTATACAAAAGTACGATGAAATTAATATTTTTCAATTGAATTTCAAATAAATATTGATTTTAATATCTAATTTGTAGTTTACAAGCTCAATTATCTGTCTACGAAGAAATGGCTCGTTATCCATCTGGAAAAGCATCATTCACCGATCAACAATTAGAAGAAATGAGAAATTTGCAAGCCAAAGTAACTCAAGAACGACAGGCTCAACGTATGGAATTCGAAGAGGGACATAAAAAATTTTATGAAGAACGGATAGAATTGGATAAAATGAGAGTATGTAGTTCATTTAATAAAAAAAATTTGATTCTAGATATTTTTATATTTAGTAAATTCTTATATTTAATTTAAAATATTTTATATTTTAAACTCTTAAAAAAAAATAAGTTTATCTAGTGCAATTAAATATATTTAATCTTATTCAATAATATATAGAAGATAACTATTTATTATATTTGTTTGTGGATAAAAGGAACGATTGAAAGCGGAAAAAGATGATTTCATTCAACAAAGAGATCAATTATTTCGATTCATGGAAAAGCAATTCAGCAATTCTACTCCAAACTCATCCACATCATCTCCGACATTAACACCAAATAATGCCGGGAATTCTTTACCTCGTAAATCAACTAGTGGTAAGTAATTATTTTAATTATATTTTTATTTTAAATATTCTTTTTATTGGAAATACACATTCATTCTACAAATTGTAGAACTTATAATAACATAATATAATTATATAAAAATGATTAGGTTCAACAAATACAACTAGTGCATTTTCCACTGATATGAAATGGAAATCAAGTTCTCTTGGTAAAGCTTCACACTTACTTTCAGCAACAAATCAACACAAAACTTCTGTTCAAAGACAACAATTGCCCATGAAATTAGCATCAAGTATTTCAGGTTCATCTGTGAGTGTTTTTATTTTATTTTATTTTATTTTTTAATTGATCTATTTTCAATTTATTTATTTTTAATTTAATTTTTATGATTCTTATGATTTTGAAATTTATTTCTATTTATTCAATATCTGTTCACCAATTTTTTGTAGACTTTACAAAAGCATATGACTCAATAGACCGGGAAAAACTTTTTCAAATCTTGATCTTAATGGGAATTCCAAAAAAAACTAGTACGTATGATTCAAATTTGTCTTGTAGGTAGTAAAGGAAGAGTAAGATGCGGGAATCAACGATCAGAAACTTTCAAAATTCGGAATTAGTTAAAACAAGGAGACAGATTTTATTTAATTTAGTTCTGGAATATGTAATTAGACAAATCGGGGGAAAATCAAACGGAATAGAATTAAACAAAAAAAAATCAAATAGGTTTTGCTGACGACTTAAATATAATAGGAGATTCGGCAATTGCAATTAAAGATAGCGTAGAAAAATTAATCTAAGAGGAAAAGAGGTGGGACCAGAAATTAATAGTGCTAAGACAAAGTATTTAGTAACAGAGTGGAATAGTATTAACACATCAAGACTTAACATACAAAATATAGAATTTGAAAATGTGGAAAAATTTAAATACTTCTGTAATAACGAAGGATAATAATATTCGAGAAGAGTTTAAAGCGAGGTTGCAATCGGGAAGCGCCTGTTATCATGTTATATTCTTATATTAAAGGGGCTTATCGCGTCAAAATTATTATCAAAGGGTATCAAAATTAAAATATATAAAACAATTATTTTGCCGGTTGTATTATATGGGTGTGAGGCATGGTCTATGACCTTACGAGACGAGAGTAGATTTAGAGTATTTGAGAATAGGATTCTGCGAAGCATTTATGGGCCAAAGAAAGATGAGTTCACCGGGGAATGGCGGAGACTGCATAACGAGGAATTGCATGACCTCTATGCTTCTCCAGATATAATTAGGGTTATAAAATCGAGAAGGCTGCCATGGACAGGGCACGTGGCTAGAATGGGAGAGGAAAGGATGGCGAAAATATATTGGTGTGGAGACCGAGTGGGAAACGCCCGCTTCGAAGACCAAGGACGCGATAGGTGGATAGAATACATACGAAAATTCCCTCTGAGGTCATTTTGATTGATTATATTTATGTTTTATATTGATTATATTTATCTTTTTTATTAAATGTATTCTTAATTTGCTTAATTATTAAATAAAATTAAATTTCATTCCGAGCCCAACCTGAGAGGGAATTTTTGTCGAAGGGAGTATTGGTGGAGGGAATCTTGGTATGATACGAGGTGGATAATGTGGGGATACTTAGAGAAGTGTGCTGCGGCCATGAACTTTCGAGTTCCGTAGAGCCACAGAGATAGATAGATAGATAGATTTCTATTTATTTAAAAAAGAAAAAGAAATAATAAAATTATTTTATGGTAACACATTTTTTATTTAAATTTTTATTTTTATAAAATAAACCAACAAACTTAAATTATTTTACACCATTCAATTATACAAAAAGACAAATAATATACTAAATCACTTATAAAATATAAATTGTGTGCACTGCTTTAAGAATTCGTTTTATAAGTTAATTATTAAATCGAATTATTTTCTTTTTAGCCCTCAACAATATCTTCATCCCATGGAGTGGCCACTAGTGGGCCTCAAATGTTGCCATTACATTTAAGTGAACAAACATCGAATGAAGTTCGACGTTCATCGACTAGCACTAGCAATAATAGCCGTTATGCTCGATTAATTTCTACTCCTGATGGTAGTGATCCTTCTTCACAAGCTCATTCTCATACTAGAACTGGTTCAAGTCCTGCCACAATGCAAAGTTCTGGCGAATCACATTCCGGAGGTGGAAAACCTGGTAGAAATAATACCTATCCTAAAATTCCAGAAAAATATAAAACACATAGACAAGTAGAACAGGATGAAAAAGTATTTTTCTTTTAAATTCATTTGAAATCTTTGATTCAAAGTACAAGATATCATTATTAAATTATATCTTTTGAGCATATATATATTGATATATATATATATTGCAAAGTGGCCAACAGTCGGACCCCTGTATAGCTATTTGAGAAATTTGGCAAGATTAGAAAAAATGAGTAGGACACAGGAATTGGACAGGATAGTGAAGGAGACTGGTGATACTACGAGTCGGCTGATCCAAGAGTGTCCATTCTTAGTGGCGAACGGGTTAGCTTTATTAATTCACCATTCTTACAATTCCAACGTTAACTTTCCCCTAAAGAGCCTGTTTCAAGCTCAGCGTGCCCCATATCCTGGACCATATTCTTAACCAAAACTTACTCTTCTGTAATTAGATCTATCCAATTATTCCCATCAACACCGAAATAGCATAACAATATACAATCTCATAACAAATCTTAATCATTTACAAATTTTTAACAAAATCAATATAAATATTTTATAAAATTACTGTGATTTTTTTATGTTATCAATGTAAAAATTATATTATATATATATATATATATATTATCTTTAGCATATTATATTATTGTTTGGAATATTTATATCATTAGAAATATTTATTAATTTCGAAAATATATATATATAATTATGTCAAATTATTTGAATAGTAAATGTAATTGTAGCATATTAACATTTTATTTATCAGCATCAATACAACTTACTAAAGAAGAGTAATGAAAAAATTAATTTTCACTTTCTACTTATATATTGGTTAGAAAAATGCTTGTATCTTGAAATCAAAGAATAGCGTTCATGTTGTATATAAATATAAATAATAATTATTATTAATAATTCTAAAAATATTAGACTTGGCCCTAAGTGCCGAACTCTTCCTTATGATTGTAAAATTTATATATACATAAACATGGCTTGAAATCATCAAAGTTAAATGTTATAACTTTTTGCAATATACCATTTCAATTAACTATATAAATTATGGTTCTAATTAATGTCTGTAAGAAAATGTTTTTTATAAAACATTAATTATTAAGAGATTTATATTATGAAAATATATTAATATTATGGCTGTGTATACATGAATACATGAATTCGTTTTTATATATTTTAATATTTATATATATATATATTCTTTCTAAAAATACTTTTAAATTTTTAAGCCATGTTTATTGTAAAGAATGCACTATTTTTTTCACATAAATGTCTTTGATGATTTAACGGCCTAAAAATATGTGGCTCTATTAGATAAAACAAACTCATGAAAGAATCCTAATATAAAATAATTAATATAAAACGATTGATGTTTTTAGTAGATAAATATGTATTTGTTTAGAAAAATATAATGACAATAAACGAATCACTAATATTTAGAAATCTTAAATTTCCTTGACTACTAGGGAAATTTATAATTTATAATGTGATATGTAACATAATATTATTTAAGTTTGTTGTACATTCAAAAATTTTTGCAAATATTTACTTATTAACCAACAAATTTCATCCATTTTAAGAATTAATATTTTTCTAATGATTTAAAAATATTTTCTTTTATTACTTAAAAAAAATTAATTTATAAACACTTTTTATTTAACTATTTTATGAATAAAAAGAAATTAAAATTTTGACGATGAATCTATATTATTATTTTTTGTGGACATTCATTCAGAATTCTTTCTATTAAAAGATATTTCAATTTTATTATCTAATGGGTTGAACTATGCTAATGGGTGGAGAAATTTTGATGGAAATTTCACCAAGGACTTACTTATTTATATGATTTAATCATATAAGAAATATTCATTGATTTTTAGCATTTTTCATCCCATTCTAATGTAGAAATTCTTAGACTTTATCTTAACTTGATAAGAAAATCATAAATTAAATATAAAACTATTATGAAGACATTAGGTAAAATTTATAATTCAATGTTTCTTATCGAAAATAGCAGAATTATTTATTTGTAAAAATTATCGATGAAGACCAATTGAGATTATTTTTTGTTTTAATAAAATAATTAAATTGGAATTATATTTTAATTGATTCAATTTAAATGTTCTATGAAAGATATCGGTCTACATATTTTAAGAGTATTTAATGTTGTTCAGTCTGATTATAATATATTTTTTATTGAATAATGCTTCATAAATAAGGGCTACACATAAAATAAAAGTAATATTAAATTATCTAGGATAAATTAATAAAAGTGATTATACATACATATGATAAATATCTAATATAGTAATAGCATTAGAATGAATAGAGTAGTAAAAAAAATAATTAAACGATTTTCTAATAATTAATTTTGATTTTCAAATTTTTTTAAATTCTTATCATGAGTTTGTCTTATCATTACTTAATCCATTTTACTCTTTCTTAACTTTATTAATATTAAAGAATCGATCAATTTGTTTATCTATGTTTATATTTATTTAAATAATTTTTTTTAAAAATTTATTAAATTTTAACTAAAATAAAAAGAAACTTTGTATCTCAACGTTAATCTTATTAATTATTAATGGATCTTTATAAAATTGTTAATACTATGAATATAATCCAAATGTTTTACTATATATTTTATATTTGAAATTTGCATTATAACAGGATAATATTTATTCAATCTTCTATTCATTTTACTTTAACAAATTTTATAATGATTTTCAATTTAATATATCATACTTCCTCTATGAGGCCTTAAAATTTTTACTATTTATAAAGACAGTCTTCTTCATTAGATATCTCTTAATGAATGTGCTCTATTATAAAACTCAAAGACACACTACTAATCAATCATTTAGAAAATATATTTTTAAAATATAATATTATAATTATTTTTTCTGAAATTAATTTATTTATTAAAAATGGAGTATGATAATATATCTTGAAAATATGCCTAAATCTATGATCATGTTCTTTAAATTTTTTTTTTCTTATAAACAACTGTTAGAAAATTATATATTAATTTAACATCGAAAATGTAATTTTTCTTCTTCATATCTTAGAATTTAGTAAATAATACATTCTAATACGAATCTTAGTAAAAATTTATAAATCTCTGAAAGATAAAATAATTTTCTAACTAGACTTGATCATTCATTCCATTAATCATTACGAGTGTAAACTATGCTTTAAAATATAAGCAACTACCGTGATTAATATATTTTATATTTCTTTGTATGTATATAAATATTTGTCAATTTCAAATTTTAACTATTCATATATATATATGAATATATATATATATATATATATCATTTGTATAATTATTTTTAAAAAAATGCAATATTCTAATTTTAACTTTCTTATGCTCATCTCTCAACTTATTCTATTATACTTTATTTCTTTTGAAATATCATCTAATTTTAATAATAATAATAATAGTATTAATAAAATTTTTAAACTCAAGACAATATATATCAACCTTATTAAGTATTATTTAAATCCATTATTGTTATTAGATTAATTATTTTTTTACTTAATATTTATTTATTTATTATAAATAAAATTTTCTTTAGATGGTGTCAAATTTGTTAAATTAATCAACCCCAAAATAATTTATTCATAATTTCTTTATTTTTTCTTATTTATTCCAATTTCTTAGATTAAACAATTTTAGAATAATAATATATAGAAAAATTCATGAAATTATTTGAATTTATCTCGGATAATATTATAATTTTAATTAAAATCAATCATTTAGCATTATGAAGAGATAAGATCATTTTCATGAATCTTCTAATAATGATACAAAAAAATATATAACTAAATACATATTAAATTTTTTTATAGATATGTTGTGATTATTAATCAATTAGAAAATAACATAAGAAAAAAATTAAATCTTTTTTAAATATAAATCATATTATTAAATTATTATTTTATTAATTATGTATAAACAGGTCTGCAAAATTATTTTTCCATATTATTTTTAATTTCATAAATCAATTTATCCAAATTAGCTATTAAAAATAAATGTATGATTATTTTAATTTTTTTTAATACTCGGTAACTAGAATGCAAGGATAGAGCATGCGGCATGAAATCTTGATTTGGATCCGTCCTGTTTATACACAAAACATATTTAATTTTTATTTTCAACATACATAATTTATTTATTTGTCCGTTCACTTAATGAATTTGTTTCTAAAAATATATTATCTTGAAAATATTATTTTTAAGATAGTAGATTAATATTTTTATAAAATAAAATAACAAATCAATTAAATTTAATCTGATTAAAAAGAATATGCAAACTAATAAGTTTATTTTTCTAAGAATATTGCTGCATTTTATTCTGTTAAATACAAAAATCAATATTTTCCTTCAAATAATTATTTTTTTCAAATATCATCTGATATACATATATCATGCCCTTGGAAGCCCTTGAATTACTTAGAAAGAAATAGCTATAAAAATTGTGAATATATGTGAGCTTATTACAATAGTAATTATAGGGAAATTTTTTGGAGTATTTATAAGATTAGTCATATTTATTTTATTTAAATATTTATTATTCTTAAACAATAGCCAACTATCTTAAAATTGATTCCAATGCAAATATTAGATAATATTAAGGTATTTGCTTATTTATTAATATTGGGCACCTAAATTCTCCATAAGAATTTGATAGTCATCTTCAATAATGGACTAGTAACCACAATAGGGCATCCAGGACTTTAATTCCTTATATTTCATAAAAATTCATATATATTTTATAAATTAGTTATAATCGCACGGACCTAAAACACACGAATGACCGCTCTTGTCCTGATTGAGGTCGTATAAACTCAGTTTATTTTATACGTTTTAATTAAGTTTTATTATAAACATAAATTTGAATTATATAGTTTCAAAATTATAAATGAAACATTAAATTAATAAACTTAAATCATTTTTTTAAAATAATTTTTGCCCAATCATTTAATTATCATTTAATAGAAGAATATTTCGAAAATATCTAGAATCATTCATTATATTTACAATAAAATCAATAATATAATCAATATATTATAAAATATATTTTCAAAAATATTATATATAGTATATATTTAAAATATTATTTTATCAATAATAAAAACAATATACATAAATTATTTTAATTATATAATTCTATCTTCAAATATTTTTAGTTTCTCCGAGACTTACATTTTTTTTACAAATTATTGTTTTTAATCTAATAAATATTTTATTAACCAGAATAATTTGTAAAAAAATGTAAGTCTCATAATATTAATAATATAAGAATATTAGAATATTATTATATATATATTAAAATCTCGAAAACCATTAGATAGATTTTGTTAAATTAACAAACAATTTCTATATCAAGAAACTAATTTAATGAAATAAAAAAAATATTCTATCAAGTATTTCTCAAAATATGGACCCCAACTTTTTTATTTTAAATAGCAACATTATTTTTTTAAAACATCAATCTATTAAGATGTTTTTCTGATATAACGATATAAAATGTTTAACGAAATAAAAATTAAAATTGAATATGCATTATATTTATTGAAATGTTTTCACAAAGGTAATCATGGGGAAATATGATCTTATTTCCAGCCAGAACGTCGCCGTCGATTAGACGTCTAATCTACGTCTAGGAGATCTAGATACGTCTAGATCTAGATTACGTCTAGAAATATAACAACTTAAAATTGATATTTCTAGATGTCTATATAGACGTCTAAATTGATATTTCTAGACGTACACTCTTTGTTAATTATTTATTCAATAATTAAAATGAACATTGTATCCTGCTGACTATCTTCTTCGACCAGAATGCTGTTATTTTCTTAATATTTGCAACAATAGCAAGTTTGTTGGAAGAATAATCATTTCTAATTTCTAAATAAAAATCATTTTTTTCTCCAAGTAAAAATTTATTTAAATCAATATATAATACCTATTTAATTTTGAATTTTTATTTAAAATATTTTACAATCAATGTGTGAACATATTAGATTATTGAAATCAGAAAAATCTCTTAATTGATTTACTTATTAAAAATATATTTAAAAGAACAAAAATTGGGATCTATATTTTAAGATCCATTGGGTTGAAATTTTATTTTTAATTCAATAAAATTGTTCACTAATTTATCAAACTCCACCATTCATATTTATTAAATTTAAATATAAATGAAATTGCCAAGGTTTGAGACCTCAAGCTCATCGGACTACATATTTATTTGAAATTGTAAAATTATTCAATATATTTTAATAATTAGGTTACTTAGTTAATTCATTTGTATGACTATATTTTCTTCATATATTAGATTTTTCATATAAACATTTGGAAATACAAAACAAAAAAATTAACTTTGTTAGAATTTTATTCCGAAGTTACATGGTTATTATCTCTATTATGATAATATATTTAATATAATATACATTATCTATATAAAATTTTTCAACATTTGAATAGATTATAAGTGATTTTTTAGCCGGAGCATTTATTTCACACAATTTATATATATGTATCTTTATATTCTCTTTTCAATAATATGAATAATAATATAATTAAAATATAAATTTAGATAATATCTTTTGTAGACTTTTTAAAACATAACAATATTATAAAGTAAAAAAAATAGCGGGGAGATTATTTACATTTCATAGAATATTTCCTTGTTTAGTTAAGACTTGATAGTTTTGAAATTGTGAAACATTTTCAAAATTTCAATTAAATTATTTCCTTTTTGATATTAGAATAACTCCCAGGCCATGTTATACCTATTACGTATGTGCTAATACATAAAAAACGTTTTCATTGTCTACGTTAATAGTGAAGAAAACCATTGGCCTTTAAGTAATACAGCAGAACATTTTTTTATTTTCTAATTTTTTTTCCACTAATTAACTAAACTCATACATTAATATTAATTTATTAACTGTAATTTTAGATTAATTATTATGTCTTTAAAGAAAGACTTGAAGTCCTGAAGGCATTTGATAGAAATTATGTTGTTTTTGTTTGTAGTTAATTTTAATTTTATTTACAGTCAATTAAATTTAAATATGTAAAAATTAATAATAATTTTAAATGCAAAATAAACCATCTAATTTTACAATATCTACATTAATTGAATAACTATTATAAAAAAATTTCTAAATAATTTTGATATTTCATTGAAAAAGATCAATAAAATAAATTTAATCCTAAGAATGATTGTAATTTATCAAAAGATAAAACAAAAAAAAATATCTATGTTCCTGGATATCTACAATAAGTTTTTCCATCCAAATCTTCCATTGCTATCCAATCTTCGGTAGGTGCTACTTCCGACCATTCGTCTCGTACCTTTAAAAATACATTTTATGAATTTAAATAAAATTAATGTTAAATTTCATTAAAAAATAAATTAATAATTAAATTTTAAATATAATCTAATATAGTATAATCTTTAAAACAAGTCTTTAAATTATTTTTATATTATTTTTATATTATTAATATTATTATTATCAAATGCTTATCTTGTCAATTCAATTAATTCATTTGTTGCTAGAAATAAAATTAACAATGAAAATAAGTATGATAAATTTAATGATAATCTGAATGAGGTAATATTTTAAATTATTGTAACTGAAAATGAAATTTTTAAAATAAAATGTATAATACAAATTCATTAAAATATGATAATGGATCTTAATTTTTAGGACCTCAATTAACAATTTTTTTTTAAATAATATAAATTTATAAGGGTACATGAAAATTAAAAAAATTATGTGGTAATGGATTGCGCCTCTAGTGGTGAACAAGCTTTTTGTTCATTAAGTTATTTTATATTCTGGGAAGCCATCTTATATGAACATTTATGTATTTGGATATTTTATTAATAAATTTTTGTTTTTTTCGTTTTATTTTTATTTCTTTATCCTTTTTTACTTCATTTAATTATTAAATAATCTCGACTTCTACATAAGTTTTAATGAATTTATGTTTATATACATATATATAATTATATAATTTAATTTGTTATTTAAATAAAATAAGCTTTTGTCTTCGACCCATTAGACTTATTTAAAAAAATAGCGTTTTGAGGTGTGCTTCTTTTAATTTTTTTTTTGTTGATCAGGCTTCATAAATACTTCTTTTATCTAAGATATTTCAAATATATTTATTTTATTACTAGACGAACCCGTTGCAAACGGGGTTTGCAATTTAAGTTTAAACTGAATTTGTAACTATCTTCATAATGTTACAGACATCACATACATACATACAAGTTATGTCATCCTAATGACATATCCAGATCGTTCCCACGCCTTGGACCACCTAGCCATATGAACAGTTGGAAAATAGATTAAACCTTAGCAAAGATGGTATAAGGGAGAGCGATCCCACAGGGATCGTATTGCAACCATTTGACCACCACGCGAAGGATAAACAGACATTCACAGAACCTGGACATCTGGAAATCAGATAAGATAGCAATTCCCACACATGGCTAAACTCATTACGCCAACACTAAGAGGGCTGGGACCCCCTTTAAATATCGACGGCTCACGCAACTCGAGTTAGTTGAAGTGTCATCGACGCCGTGTCCACGTCACTTTGATCACGGTTTCATCAACATCAAATTGACCCTCAACTCCGGCTAATTTCCAGTATTTAGTCGTTAAACCAACAAACGGCTCGCTCTCAATCTCATCGGCGCATAATCTCTTCTAACCCCGGTTCGTGTCTGCGTCTACCAGTGTCAGGTAGTCTCGAGGTGGAATTCCTCGTCTAAGAGGTGAGCAGGTGTCGTAATCGCGATACACTAATGACGGCTATCCATTAGAGCTCACACTCCTCCTGATAGACCATTGTGGTTAAGTCTATCAAACCTCCCGAATAGGGTCGACATGTTAATGTAGCCAGACATCAAAACGAACAACTCCCCAATCCCCCATTCGTATATTTGCTTCTACAAATACTTTATTGCAAATAATTATAATACAAATTATGTCAATGGTATAATTAATGCAAATAAAGAAAATTATAAATAATAATTTTGTACTGTCCTTTTGAAACTTTGTTTCCTGTGTCCCAACCCTTATAGATAAAATAAATTTGATAACAAACATCTAACATCAATATATTCCTCCTTTCAATCCTATCCGAACTGAGCCATCCAGGTGGAGGATGTAACTGTCGCCCGAACAGAGACATTGAACTGGATGTAACTGTCGCCTTTCGCAGAGACATCGAACCCTGAAGACTTGATCGTTTGAAAAATCAAACACCCGATCGACGTTATCAACAGGAAACAGTTCCCCGTTTCATCAAGTGTTGTGGTGATAAAATTGTTGTCTGGCGCCTCTGAAGTCTAAGGAAGTGATAAGTGAAACTAGTGATATAAAAGCTGATACAAAATTGAAGAAAATTGTCGCAGTGAGTGAGGGTGAGTCGTTTAAACATATTAAGTTCTTTATTTATCTCTCTCTAATAAAATAATATCATCATATATTCCTTTCATAATTTAATCTAGCAAAATAATAATTTAAAAAAAAAAAAAATAAATAAATAAATAATTATTGTAAAGGATAATTGGAAAACAAAAAATAAAATTAACAAAATTATTAAAATTAATAAATAATAAATAAATTTTTTATAATTATGGCTGAACAAGCAATGTCAATAAGTGATTTAAAAGAATATTTAGAAATAATCCCAATATTCAACGGTGACCCCTCCACACAATTAACGCCACATTTTAATCAGAAAATCATGCGATTTTTCAAAATTTTTCGAAATTTTCAAAACAAATTAAAATTTAAAATTTCATTTATATAATTTCCACAGTTCATTTCACATTCTTTTAGGCATAGATAACTTAAGAAAATTAAAAGCGAAATGTGATTTCAAAAATAATATTCTTTTAACACCTCGAAAAATTTTTAAAATTCATTATTTACACCCCCAAACACAAACACAATCATTAAATAATTTTATAACAGATTTTCAAAATTTTAAAGCAAAGCTTGATATAAATTTTATAAAATTAATTTTTCTTTTTTATAATAAATATTGATAAAATTTACAGCATATATTAAAATAAGAGCATATAAGAATATTCTGGTAATAGGTGTATTTCATCGCCCCAATCAATTTGGAGTTTATAACTTCACAATTTCCCAGACGAACAGACAAATAAAATGACAGACACGAAAAATACAAAAGTTATATTTGGGTTCCCCAGGTCATGAAGAGTAAAGATTTGCAAAAAAAATTTTAAATCCTGAACAATGCTATTTGTACGATAACAACACGCAATGACATAATAGAAGTCCAAACGGTATACACTGAGTCTATCAATCATGAATGTTTTATACCGCGAGGGAATTCAAGCGATATTTCAGCTTAATAAAATGTTTAATTTGTCGGTTTAATCTACTAAGATAGATAAATAAATATTCAGTACTTCAAATTTCATAAATTTTAATTTTAATGTGATTTATTCATTTTTAATTTATTTCTATTGTAAAAAGTTATAATTATTCAAAAAAAAAATAATTTTGTCTTTATGCGTGTCATGAAATTTTTCACGCGTGCCATAGGTTCGCCATCCCTGTCCTATACCAAATATAACCTATATTTTAGATAAATTAGGCTCTTTTCAATATTTTAAAAACATTAGATCTCGCTCTCGGATTCCATCAAGTTGAATTGAATCCTAAAGACATTCATAAAACTGCATTCAACACAGAACACGGTCATTACGAGTTTGTGAGAATGCCTTTCGGTTTATCAAACGCCCCATCTACTTTTCAAAGAGTAATGGACAATGTTCTACGTGGCTTGATAAATAAATTTTGTCTAGTGTATTTAGACGATATAATATTATTTTCAACAACCCTCGATGAACACATTCGACATCTAAATTTAGTATTCGATCGATTAACAAAATCAAATTTTAAAATTAAATTGGACAAGTGTGATTTCTTGAAGAGAGAAGTTGCATTCCTTGGCCACATAATAACACCTGAAGGAGTAAAACCTAATCCAGATAAAATTACTGCAATCAAAAATTTTGCCATTCCGAAAACACAAAAACAAATTAAATCTTTTCTTGGTTTATTAAATTATTATAGAAAATTTATTATGAACTTCGCGGAAATTACAAAACCTATGACCAAATTATTAAGAAAAAATTCTAAAATTGATATAAATAATTTAGAATATAAAAACTGTTTCGAAAAATGTAAAATTCTCTTAACAAATGAACCATTATTACAATACCCAAACTTCAGTAAACCATATAAATTAACAACTGATGCATCTAATTACGCAATAGGAGCCGTCTTGTCCCAAGGAGAACATGACAAACCAGTAGCTTATGCCAGCCGTACGTTAAACAAATCTGAAATTAACTATTCGACAATTGAAAAGGAATTTCTAAGTATCTATTGGGCATGTAAACACTTTAGACCATATCTCTTCGGCAGAAAATTTCATATTTATTCAGACCACAAGCCACTCCAATGGCTAGCTTCATTAAAAGAACCAAATTCAAAATTCTTAAGATGGAAAAGCCAACTAGACGAATATGATTTTGAAATTCATTATATAAAAGGTAGCGCGAATCAAATAGCAGATTTCCTCTCTCGTAACCCTATAGATCAGAACTTAAATCAAATTCAAAATTTAAATATTCATGAAAATAATGATCAAATCTTTAATCCCGACAATCAAATAAATGACACCGATCTTCAAGAAACCTCTCTTGATAATGAAATATTGAACGATCTAGAAAAAAGACTTACGGAAAACGAAACCCCATTAGAAAACCCACCCTTCAATCAAAATTCAAATGACAGTCACACAGACGAGACAAATTCAGAATCGGAAACAGAAGATCAAATTTATAAAAATATTAAAGAAAGTTTAAAACCATTAAATTACTATTCGAATCAAATAATAATAAATATTTCAAACTCCCCACATTCAATTGAAATAAAAAAACTTTTTGGCAAAAAACATCAAAGATTTATTTTTAACACCAATCAACAAGACTTCTCTAAAAACATTATAACACTTTTTAAAGAAAATTTAGTACCAAAACGTAATTATTACATTTTTTCAAAATTTAATATTTTCGAAAATTTAGATAAATTAATAGATAAACACTTTAAAAAATATTACATAAATTTCTTTCATTGTTCCAAACTATTAGAAGATATTGAAAATTCAGACGACCAAATTGAAACAATAAAAAATTATCATGAAGGAAAATCGAATCACCGTGGAATAGACGAATGTCTTAAAAAATTAAAAACTAGATACTTTTGGCCAAACTTAAAAGGTTCCATTTCAAATTATATAAACCAGAGGTTCTTAAACTGTGGTCCGCGGACCCCTGGGGGTCCGCGAAGCCTTTACTGGGGGTCCGCAAAGCCATCGTACAGGTGCACGAGAAAATGATGAGTCAGTTAAAACTTTAATTAATATAAAAGAAGCGATGGCATGGCTTTGTGAGGAAACAGAGATCAAATACCCAAATTCAACGAAATGTGCAAGAAAACTATTGCTACCGTTTCCATCTTCATATTTAGCTGAATTTTCTTTCTTCAATATTATAATTTCTAATAAAATGTGTTCTACTATATGCAAAAAAATCGTTATTCACCAATCACTGTTAGAAATATCCATCATATATCCTTGTTCTTATGAGATCGTAAACCAGAAGTTAACTAATAAAATGACGTAAAGTACCTAAAGTTGGGATGGGGTCCGTCAAAATTTTTTTTTTCAAGTGGGGGTCCGCGGAGTACAAAGGTTTAAGAACCTCTGATATAAACAATTGTGATATTTGTCAAATTACTAAATATGACAGAAATCCAATTAAAACTAAATTTAATATCACCCCCACTTCAATTAAACCTTTAGAAACATTACACATTGATACTCTCACTTTAGAAAAACAGAAATTTTTAACGATAATTGATTCATTTTCAAAATTTGCGATAGCATATCCATTAAAATCTTTAGAAAGAACAGAGATAGCCGAAAATTTATTAGATTTCTTTACTCATCACGGAATACCAAAATTAATAATTTCAGATAACGGTTTAGAATTTAAAAATGGACTAGTACAAGAATTTTTAAAATTACATAAAATTGACATTCACTTTATTTGCACTCAACATCCTGAATCGAACGGAAATATCGAAAGATTTCATTCAACATTAATTGAACACATTCGACTTTATAACAATCGCGACGAATTTAAATCAGAACCTATTTCAACTAAAGTAAAATATAGTTTAATAGCGTATAATAACACAATTCATTCAACAACAAAATTTACCCCATTTGAAATTTTATCAGGACATTTAGATTCCGACAATTTGCAAAATGTAGATATTACTCATCAAGTAATTTCAAATTATAATCAAAGTCACAAAGAGAAAACTAAATTTATTTTTGACCAAGTAAGACAACAAATTAATAAAAATAAAGAAAAAACAATTTCAAAATTAAATTTAAACAGAGAAGAACTCCCCGAATTACCAGAAAAAATTCATGTTAAAGATAAACAAAAATGTCAGAAAACTAAAAATAAATTCAAAATCGAAACACTTAAAGAAACAAACAAAAAATTAAAAACAGCTAAAATTATCCCAAAAAACTCACAAACTGGCGAGAAAATCCACATTTCAAATATTAAAAGACCAAAAAGAAAACGAAACAATAAATAAAAAAAAATATAATAAAAAAAAGTATAACCCCTTTATAATGAACACTTATCATATTTCAATCTTTAAATCACAACATGAAAATTCAAAATGACAAAATCGACAACTTGCTTAGTCATAAAAGAACTAATCAATTAATAATTGAAACAAATTAATTTACAATTAAATTCAATGATTTCTAGCAAACTTACTTATTTGTGAAAACACTTTGTAAACTACATAATAATTATATCAATATCATTTTAGAAATTATTATAAACAAACAAATAGAAACATTTATCAATTCACACCTTGCCAATTTTAATAAATAATAAAAACTATATTATAAATGAAACATTTCGAAATTTAGCTATTTCAGACAATAAGGTAACAAAAATTGATACATGGTTCTAGCTACATGAAATATTATATTGTAAACTAAATCATGATTATATCTCCAATTGTATTAAAATGTTAATTCAAAATCACAAACTTGAAAATTGTCAATTGTATAAATTACATAATTCCAAAACAGAAATTGTAATATCAAATGTAAACGAGAATAATAAAATCCTATTATCCTGCAACAATTTAAACTAATACTAAAAAAAAAGGAATATATAAAATTAAGAATAATTGTAAAACTAATAATAAAAATATTGTAACAAAAATAACAAGGAAATACCATTGTTAATTTCCAATAAAAATAATATGAAAAATTTAATAATTAATGAAACGTACAAATTAAAGGTAAATAATATAAATTGAATTGAAATAGAGAGAAAAGAACTTAATAAAATTAATAAAATTAATAAAATTAATTAAAATGTGAAAAGGTTAAAAGTTAATTAAAATGTGAAAAGGTTAAAGAGAAGTTATAAGTTAATTAAAATGTGAAAGAAAAGTTATAAGTGAATGAAAATGTGAAAAAAGTTAAAGGAAAAGTTATAAGTTAATTAAAATGTGAAAAAAGGTTAAAAGTTAAAGTGAAAATTAATGAAAATGTAATAGTTAAAGAAAGTGTAAGAGTGTAACGAGAATGTAAGGAGTAACAAAATGTAAAGAGTGTAAGTAGAAAGCAATGAAACCCCCCCTAGCCCCGAAATTCCATTCTGAGAAGGGAGGAGTTATGTCATCCTAATGACATATCCAGATCGTTCCCACGCCTTGGACCACCTAGCCATATGAACAGTTGGAAAATAGATTAAACCTTAGCAAAGATGGTATAAGGGAGAGCGATCCCACAGGGATCGTATTGCAACCATTTGACCACCACGCGAAGGATAAACAGACATTCACAGAACCTGGACATCTGGAAATCAGATAAGATAGCAATTCCCACACATGGCTAAACTCATTACGCCAACACTAAGAGGGCTGGGACCCCCTTTAAATATCGACGGCTCACGCAACTCGAGTTAGTTGAAGTGTCATCGACGCCGTGTCCACGTCACTTTGATCACGGTTTCATCAACATCAAATTGACCCTCAACTCCGGCTAATTTCCAGTATTTAGTCGTTAAACCAACAAACGGCTCGCTCTCAATCTCATCGGCGCATAATCTCTTCTAACCCCGGTTCGTGTCTGCGTCTACCAGTGTCAGGTAGTCTCGAGGTGGAATTCCTCGTCTAAGAGGTGAGCAGGTGTCGTAATCGCGATACACTAATGACGGCTATCCATTAGAGCTCACACTCCTCCTGATAGACCATTGTGGTTAAGTCTATCAAACCTCCCGAATAGGGTCGACATGTTAATGTAGCCAGACATCAAAACGAACAACTCCCCAATCCCCCATTCGTATATTTGCTTCTACAAATACTTTATTGCAAATAATTATAATACAAATTATGTCAATGGTATAATTAATGCAAATAAAGAAAATTATAAATAATAATTTTGTACTGTCCTTTTGAAACTTTGTTTCCTGTGTCCCAACCCTTATAGATAAAATAAATTTGATAACAAACATCTAACATCAATACATTCCTCCTTTCAATCCTATCCGAACTGAGCCATCCAGGTGGAGGATGTAACTTACATACGACGGAAATTATTATAAATTATTGGAATTGACATCTAAGCCTATTTTCACCAGTTTAATAATCTATCATATTAAGTATTATATTCTAAATTATAATTTAGTGAAATTGGTGAGATTTCATCTTTCATCCTTCATATAGAAATATAAAATTAGAATTTGTTAAATTTTGTGTCAAATATTTATTTTTAATTTTTTATTAAAATTAAAAATTGAATTTACCTTTTCAACTTCTCGAAACACTCTAACTAAATTAGCACCTGCCAGTTTTTTAATATCGTTTGCACTCCAATGCCGATCCCGGGTTAATTCCGCTAAAAGAAGTGGATACCTTGAGACATCTTCTAATCCAGTTGGAGCGCTGTAACGGATTTAAGATACATGAAATATAATAAAGAATTGTATAAAATGTTTAAATAATTACTTATTAATTCCATCGTATCCCGCTCCAAGACCAACGTGATTGACTCCAGCTACTTGTCTTATATGATTTATATGTGCTAAAAATTATAGAAAATTATTAGTGAAGATTATAAATTATCTGAGAGGCAACACACTTTTTTTTCAACCTCGTGGACCCAGGTTCAAATCCCAGGCCTAGCTAGGGAATTCCCTTCCTAAAATTGGGAAGCTACTTGAAATAAAAATTATCACCTCTGATCAAGATAAAGGTTCCATTATACTGATCATACAACATCTCTCTTTACCCCACTTTAAAACAGACTTGATAGACACTGTCCTGTAGGATATAGGTACACAAGTCTGAGGTTTTTTTTATTTTTATAAATACAGTGGTGCCTCACACAACGAACTTAATTCGTTCCAGGAGCAAGTTCGTTATGCGAAAAGTTCGTTGTATGAATCATGAAATTTACTTCATTATGGTTCGTTGTGTGCAGCGTTCGCTGTGCGGGGCGTTCGTTATGCGAGGCATCACTGTAATAAGAAATAATCACTAATCCAATACCTATAACATCTTTGATTGTAGCAGAGGAAGAACGGCCACAGGTGAGAAGCGCCGAACAAAATGATACCATCACCAAACCACCATTTTCAGCCACTTTTCGTAAAACATTATCAGGAACATTTCTTGTATCGTTGCACAGAGCGAGGGCAGAGGAATGAGAGAATATAATCGGCGCCCGAGATACTTCAAGAGCGCTTAGCATTGTGGCTACTGATACATGAGATAAATCAACCATCATTCCAAGGCGATTCATCTCTTTCACCACCAACTAAATTGTAAAGAATTAATTATTTATAATTTTCTACAGTAGTAAAAATGAAAAAAAACAATTGAAAAAAATAATTATACCCATTTATGTGTTAAACATTTATAATATACCCAAGAAAGATTTATTAGTTCAACAAGAGAAAATCGAATCTTTACATTTTTTATAATATATTTTATATATTTTTTATGATTTTTATTTTTTAAAATGAAACTATCTGAAAATCAGCTGAGGTATTTCTTCAGAGTGAACAACTTCTGGGTATTTATCTATCAGATTTTTTTTAATACAAATTTGAATGGTTGGAGAATTGATTAAAGCACCTGAATCACCAACTTATTTTTAAAAAATTATTCTTTACGATTTGAGAATATTTGTTTAAGAATATTGTATTACTATCTTAGAAAATTAATAAATTGGCTGGACCAATTATTATTATACTATTCAAATCCTAGAATTGCCTCGATTGGTATATAGTTTATAGTTCATCAATCAATTTATACAATCAGAAACCCAAAAATTAATTTTGTATTTGATTATGTAAAGTTTCGCACTGATCATTCAAAACCTTCCTTTTCGACAATGAATATAAAAATATTGATTCAAACCATTCGCTATGTAAATTTTTATTTTAATTTTAATAATTATAAAAATTTAAATTATTTAATTCATTTTAAAACATTTTAATTAATTCACTAGATCATATTTATATAATATTTACATTGAAATATTATTATTGAATTTACATTTTTACAGAAAAGAGACCTGACTAAGAGAAACACCCCGGTCCTCCTGGTAGGGGGTTGAGGGGAGGGTTAGCAACCCACCCTCGTGAAAATAAGAAAACCGCTCATAGAACCAATAGGAAGAATAAGCCGGACGGATTAACCAATATAACGACCACTGCAAAGTCAAGGAAAACACGATTATGGAAACGGAACATTCTTAATCTTGCCACCTGGAATATCGGAACCTGGAGCGGTAAAGATCAAGAAATCATTTTGGAGATAAATCAAAGAAAGATACATATATGCGCGCTATCAGAAACCAAGAAAAAAGGAAGCGGTACAACTAGAATAGAAGATTACATACTGGTATATTCAGGGAAACCAAAAAACGAAAGAGCTGTTGCAGGAGTCGGCTTGGTAATTCACGACAAATATGCAAATAACATCGACAAAATAACCTACTTCAACGAAAGAATTTTACAAGTCACCCTAAAGTTCCCCGACACTATTTGGTGTATACTAAGCGTCTATGCACCAGACATTTCCAAAGCAAAAGCCCTGAGAGAAGAGTTTTACGTAGACCTTCAAAATATATTAGACATGTCCCCAAAAGATGCAAAAGTAATTATTATGGGCGATTTGAACGCGAGAATTGGATCGTCTGTAATCCCCGGGGTTAAGCAGAGATTTAATGAAGACCATACAAACGAGAACGGATACCTTTTAAACAGTCTGTGCACAACTAACACGCTTCGAATAAATAATACATTTTTCAAACATAAGGAACAACATAATATTACTTGGAGTAATAGCCGAGGTCAAAAATCCATAATAGATTACATAATAACAAATCGCAATATACATCCTTCTCAAATAATAGACGTACGTTCATCTAGAACGGCAGATATAGGCACGGATCATAGCCTGGTAATAGCTAAACTTAGATTAAAAGCCCAATTATCAAAAAAACCAAAACCTCAGATTATGTCAAAATTCAATCTAGAAGCCTTTATAGACGAATCAACTAAGTATCTCTATGCAAGAAGACTATCGTCAAAATTCGAAGAGTTCCCTGTATGCTCAGACATGTCGATGGATGAGCAATGGGACAGAATAAAATCTTGTATGCTAAAAGCAGCGGAGGAAGCGCTAGGAAAAAGGGAAATCAACATCAACGCTTCAAAGAAAACTGTTCCTTGGTTCACCCCTGAAATTAAGGAACTAGCACTAACAAAAAGAAAGGCTTATCTGGCTTTCATTTGTAATCGATCTCAGAACACCAGAGAATACTATGTAAAAATAAGAAATGAAGCAAACAAGAAAATTAGAAAAATCAAAGAGGATTTTTGGCGTAAATTCACTTCCGATATGGAAAAGGATCTCTATGGAGCCCAAAGAAAAATCTGGAAATTGTTAAAAAGAACTAAAAACAATGTTAACGAACTGGTGAATGACTCCAAGATCTCTGTTCAGGAATGGCAAACCTATTTTGAGAACCTATATAGTAGTTCTGAGATCCCGGTGCAAATCCAGGTCGCCTCAGGGGCTAATATCTATATAAATGAAGAAGAGATTACTTTGGAGGTGAAAAAATTAAAGAACAGAAAATCCCCAGGTCCGGATAATGTATCCAACGAGATGATAAAATACGGCGGCAATGAGTTGATTAAACAACTTACTCATTTATTCAATAACGTCTTTGAAAAACTAGAAATACCCTCTGCTTGGAAAGTGAGCACCATAATACCCGTCTTCAAAAAAGGTAATAAAAAAGACCCAGAGAATTATAGAGGGATAAATCTAATGAACTCTACATTGAAGTTACTTTCCAAGCTCGTTCTGAACAAACTGCTTACCCACATTTCACCCAGAGAAGAGCAACAGGGATTCCGCAGGAATAGATCAACAACCGATGCAATATTTATCGTTAGACAAATAGCCGAGAAGGCTATTGAATTTAACAAACCTGCCTTCCTTTGTTTTGTGGACCTTACCAAAGCTTTTGACAGAGTTCGTCTGAAAGACGTCGCCGACTGTTTGCTTAGTAGAAATGTGCCAATCCAACTAGTTAAATTAATAGTCGAAATCAATTCTCATTGCGTCGCAAAAATAAAATCCAAGCAGGGAGATTCTGATCCTATTGCACTATCGCGTGGAGTTAGGCAGGGGGATTCTCTAAGCCCTATGCTATTCAATGTGATTATGGACAGGATAATAGACAGCATTCCAACTCGGCTGGGCTATAAAATGGGCGGAACTTTCATCCCGCTGGTATGTTACGCAGATGACGCGGTCCTGGTAGCAGAGAACGAAGAAAATCTCCAAGATCTTTTAGACGCTTTCAATGATACTGCTGAGTCCCTCAATATGCAGATTTCAACAGTGAAAACAAAATGCCTAGTGGTAAACAGGAAAAATCTGCCCTGCAATATCAGCCTTCGCGGGTCTCCAATTGAGCAAGTCTCTGGATTTAATTACCTCGGAGTTGAAATTTCTAACAATAGGGACTTGAATCTGGAAGTTAAGCAACAGATTTTAAAAGGGAACCGCATAGCCGGATGTCTCAATAATGTCGTCTGGAAGAATAAACATATGTCCGTGGATAGCAAAACCAAGATCTATAAGACGTGTGTAAGGCCAGTTTTTACATACGGAATCGAAGCAAGGGCGGACACAACTACAACACAACAACTACTCTAGACGGCCGAAATGAGGATCATCAGAGCTATAAATGGAAAAACACTGTTGGATAGGAAAAGAAACGAAGAGCTCAGGGCAGCCTGCGAGATTCAGGACATCGTGGACTGGGTCAGGGTGCGCAGGAGGGAATGGGCAGCGCATGTAGAGCGAATGGACGAAGACCGGCTACCAAAAATTGTATCAGAAAACCATCCTGACGGCAAAAGAGGTAGAGGTAGACCAAAGAAAAGATGGTCTCAGAGTTGAGGGATGGTAATATTATTCCTTGGGAAAACAACAGGCTCTTAGCCTAGAAACAAGAAGAAGAAGAAGAAGAAGAAGAAGAAGAAGAATTTACATTTTAAATGAATATCAATAAAATATAATAGGGATTGTTTTTAAAAATCATTTATATGAATATATATTGTTTGTATGTATTTATTAAAATCTATTATTAACTAGCTAATTTTCACTAAGGCTGAGAAAAATGTCTGTCTCTCTGTGTGTGTGTATGTATGTAGACAAGTATGAGCTAGAATCATGAAATTTGGTATATGGGCATTATTCAAAATTCCTATTTTTCTATCAACTTTTGATAAATGTAGCTCAACCGGAAGAGGGTCATTACCTACAACTTTCTGTAAAAATAAAGATATATGTTTAATAATTTTTCACATGATTAAAAATTGTATAAAACTGCTATATATAGAATTTCAGCTTGATTGAATCGCTGAAAGTACCAGAATTAATTTTTTAACACTGCAAATCTTACGCGCCAACAAGTGATGTGGTGCCATCAACAAAGAGCCAAACATGCGCTGGTTTAATAAATATTATCTTTTAATTTTAATTTATAATTTATAATTAATTAAACTTAATTTAAATATAATATATTATGTTATTTAAATCAATTCAAATTGCGAGATAGTCGAGTGGAGACACTCCAGCTAATTTCCCTATAAGCAACTTTTCCCAATAAGAAACATTTTTATTGAAATTGGTTCAAATGAGTTGCTTATATAGAGCATTCAGTGAATATATATATATATATATATATATACTAGCTTCTCCGAGCTCCTTCGGCGCTCTCCACACATAGACGGGGGCTCCGCCCTCTTTACCTCCGAGTGATACATAGTATTTTGTTGAAACTCTAAATCCACTCTCGTCTCCCAGGGTCATCGATAGGGTGATCAAACGTCCCGTTTTTCCGGGATTGTCCCGTTTTTAGGTGCTCTGTCCCGGCGTCCACAAAAATGTCTTCTGGACAGCCAATTGCCCCGTTTTTTCAATATTTAGGAAATTTCGTACTTTTTTTTCAAAATTTTTTCAATTTAGGTAGTTCTAAAAAAAAAGCTAAACCGTTTGTCCCGGTTTGGAGTTTTCGAAATATGGTCACCCTAGTCATCGGTCAACATGAAAAATAATTGTTTTATATATTTCAATTTTGATCCTCTTTGATGAGATAAGCCCATTTACTGCATAATAACAGGTGTTACTCGATTACAACGTCGATTTCAATTCTTCTCGAATATTATTAATTATTATCCTTCGTGATTACAGATCTTAAGTATTTAAATATTTTTATACTTTTTCAAATTCTACATTTTGTATGTTAAGACTTTATGTGTTAATTTTATTCCTCTCTGATACTAAATACTTTGTCTTAGCACTTATAATGTCTAACCCCGCCTCTTTTCCTGCTTCGATTAATTTTCCTACGCTATCTTTGATTGCAGTTGCCGAATCTCCTATTATATTTAAGTCGTATCCGTAGCATAATTCTTGAATAAATAAAATGAATGAATAAATAAAAAATAATTTAAGTTAAATATGATCTAAATATTTTTATTAAATGAATTAAAATGAGAACTTTTAGAATAAATTATTTTATTGAAATGATATTTAAATATTAGAATTTAAAATAACAAAATAGATATTATATTACTTCTTTGTTTGGGAATTGCTAGAATTTATAATTGATTGTGTAAAATAAATCCGCTTGGTCAGTAAGCCACTTGCCGGAGGCTCTTGAATGAACAACACGGAGCATTATATAAATATTCAAAAATTAATTTCTGCGGTTATTCATTAGATATTAATAAAATATATAGCCTATGTTCAAATAGAGGTATATAAGAATATTGTGATATAATTTCATAGAAATCGGTCCAGCCAATTTTGAGTCTATAACATCCTTATTTTCCGAACAGACAGACAGACATGAAAATTCTAAAGTCACTTTTGGATTCTATAGGTCATGAAACGCAAAGATATGCAAAAAATTTTAAATTCTGAGCAATGTGCAGACAAAAACCTTTTTTTACACGCTTTTATTTATGATGAATTACCATCATTATTTACAAATTCCCCATGAACGGCCCCTATATAAATATTTATTAATATATAATATCAATTAATATATAAATATTTGATTGATGTTATTATGGTTTTTTTTTTTATATTAAATGATTTATAAAAAAAATTTAAATAACTGAATTAAATATTATTATTATTAATGTATTTATTAATATATATATATATATATATATATCATAAACATAATATATATATATATATATATGTATATATAAATATATATAATAATATATATGTATATATATTATATTATTATATTATATTATTAATAATTTTATTATTATTAACATTATTATTATTAATAATATATATATATATATTACATTTGAAAATAATTTTTGAATGTTTATTTTATTTTTTAAACTATTCTTCATAAATAACATTTATGTGTAGGGTTTTTCTGCTTGATAGATGTTAATAAGTTCATATATTTTTGTTCTATATTTGCTTTCTCAAGTATAAACAATAGACTTAAAAACTTATAGTTAAATTAATTTATAGTTATCGAATTCTTATCTTCAATGTGAAATTAAATTTAGCTTATCTATTTTGCATCGATTATCTTAGAATTAATTTATTAAGAAGAAAATTAAAAGAACGATTAATTATTGGCATAAATCTCATTTTTAATATATTGAACATTGAAAATAACATTGATAACAATAAAATTGGTCGTTGATTGATTACTCACTTTTCCAAAATCACTTAGGCCACCATGTTCAACAAAATCAACCGGGACTTTTTCTTTTGGTTCATCTGCTAAAGAAGAATCAGCCCTGCAACAATTTTAAAATATCTACTATTATCTATATTTTTAACAATTAGAGAGATAAATTCAATTGAATTATTAAATAATAGATTAAAAGACTTATTCATATCTTAATTATATTTTTTTTTATTTATATTTTAGGTAATACTCTAGGATATTAATTTATTTATTTATAATTTTAAACTTCATATACCATATATCTTATCTTATCTTATTATGCTAGCTAAAATTGTATATATGTATTTATCTATATATCATGGTTCTCAAAAACCGCTCTAACGATTTTTTTCAAATTTACACTAGATATAGTATTTATAAAGAAAAATTAAGTTTTATTGATGATATCTCTTGAAACATTCAGCTTCATTATTAATTTCTTAATTGAAAATTATATATGGAAAACGTCAAAATTGGCCTCCATTTTTATTTGTATTAATATTTTTTTTTATTTAAAATATTTTAAAATTTATTATTTAATTTCGAAATAAAATTAAAAATATTTATTTTTAATAAAATATATATAGATATTTATTAATCTCTCTCAAAAAAAAAAAAATAAAATAAAAAACATCAAATCTGCCTGCTAAGACAGTAAAAAAATGACAATTTTTTATCTAAATATATTAGTCCAGATGGTAAAGTGATGTTTTAACGAGTGGATTTCGTCGGTTCGAAACTCTCCGGGTGAATCGTTATTTAAAAATGAAAATGAAAATAATGAATTTGTTATTTTTTTTCTTTTTATCTATTGTTTACATTTTAATAAATTACTATTTTATATTTATTTATTCATTGTTCTTTTATTAAATTTAATATTTATTAATATTATTTATTATTAATTTATATATTGATGACATCACAAATGACATTTATATTGAAATTTGACTCCCGCCTTTTTTTAAAGAATATTGTATTAATATTTTTTTTATATTTAAAATATTTTAAAATTTTTTATTTAATTTCGAAATAAAATTAAAAATATATATTTTAATAATATTTTATAATTATAAATTACGATATATATTTATCAATAATAATGAATTTTTTTTTTTAACTTAATTACAGAGCCGAGGCTCGGGGTCCCGGTATGATCTTAATATATTGTGAGAATTAGATAAATAATGTAGAGAGAAAAAAATATTTAAAAATAGATATTTATTTAAATGAAATAAAATTATTTAATTTACAGAATGAAAATGTCTATAATAATGTCTAAACATTTTTTCTTTATAATTTTACATTATAATAATACTAATTACAGTAGTTATAATATATGGGGAATTTTCAACTTTGACTGCCGATTTGACCATGTTCCCAAACGAATTTTAAAAAAACCAAGACCACTTTACATTTACACATTTTAAGCTCTAATCGAATCCAAAATCAAAATTTAAAAAATCGAAAAACAAACTCACAGATATATAGATTTTATAAATGAACATTTATACAATTTATTTTAATTAATTTGAAACATTTTAGGAAACAAATTTTTAATGGGTCATTTTTAGAAATCCCATTTAACAATTATAATAAATAATTAAAAAATTGTAAAATTTTTAAAGTATATAAAAATAAATTGTATAAATTGGTTAAAGGGTCGAGTGATAGTTCGGTGTCCCAGGTATATATTTTATATTAACACGCCTACTTTTCTGTATAATAAAGATATAAAGAATCATATTTTAATTTTTATATAACCAAGAAATCATTTTTTCACTTAAAATATAGTTGTAAAGCCCAAATCTCCGATCCATATAACATCATCGACTGGGCCGCTACCAAAAGGAGTCTTCTCTTGCTCTGACTAGGGCCACCGGTATTTGCCATTAGTCTCGAAAAAATAATATTAAATTTTATATAAATTTATAAATTAGAATATTTGAATTTGTTTAAATTTTAACACATGTAATCAATCATATGCATAAAGAATAGAAAATTTTGAAAATCAACTTGGTATTAAATTCAGAAGAAAAAAAATACTCATATATAGAATATATAGATTATTCGAATATAATTGAAACTCTTTCTCTCCCTCTATTTTAAATTTGAAAAAACGGAGTGTTAAGAAATTAAGATTCCTTATACAACATGGATGGTTAAATGAATTGGGCTCCCTACCTCCCTGAGAAATTCACATTAAAAATGTTTATAATATTTTAGTTTATTAAATCAAACTATTATTTTTTTATTTCAATATTTTTAATGTTAATACAATAATTTTTATTTTATAATCTATAAAATAATTTAATTATTTTTAAAAACAACGGTCTTCAATTACAATTTTTTTACTCTCTACTGACTGTTCATTTCATAACTGAAAATAGTGTCGAATAGAAATAGACGATATTACTTGGATTAATCTTATTATGCTAGCTAAAATTGTTTGTTTGTATTATTGAGGACCCCAGTTCAATTCATTTTAATCAGATTGATGCAATGATGCAACATTTAATAATTGTAATAAATAATTAATTGTAGATTAATATTTTTTAAAGGGTCGAGCGACAGCTCGGTGTCCCAGGTATTAATATTACCAGCCAAACCCAATAATAATGAATCATTTTTTTTAACTTAAGTACCGAGCCGAGGCTCGGGGTCCCGGTACTGTATATAATACAAATAATACAAATAATAACTACAATAATATAACTACAATAATATATTATATTTAATCTTACCATGGAGTGTTGCAAGCATGTGTTAATGTCATATATCTAGCGCCCAATTGATAAAACATACGAAGAACAGCAAGAGAGGCTCCTAAAGAATGACCCCCTTCTACGCCAATGAGACTTGCTACGCGTCCTGTTAGATGGGCCGATTCAATTCCATCTGCTGTTGACACCAGTGAAAGATGCTCGGGGTATCTTTCTACCAAACGTCTTTTGACATACAAAACGAATTAAAATCAAATTATATCCAAATTAATAATGTGTAATCATCGAATATAATAATGATCAGATAATAAATAATAAAAAATAGAACCAAATTAATTTTAATTTTAATTCGATGGTTGGTTTTAATGTTCTAAGTTTTATTTGAAAAATAAAAATGTTTATATTAATTATAGTAAAAATATTATAATTGTTTACAGGAAAAAATATTTGGAAAATGGACCCTTTCATATTTTTACTTGAGACAATTTACCCCTATCTCTAGAATTCATAACTTCATTTCAATATGAAAGTATTACATTTTAAAGTGGAAACCATTATAATTTTCATTTATTTTGAATTTTTGTTTTTATTATTATGTTAAATTAGTTAGAATTTGAAAATGAAGAAAAATTGTTTTGTTGTATTATATGGGTGTGAGGCATGGTCTATGACGTTGGGAGACGAGAGTAGTAATTCTATTTGAGAATAGAATAGCATTTATGGGATAAAAAAGATGAGGTGAGTGTAGGAGACTGCATAACGAGGAATTGCATGACCTCTATGCATCTCCAGACAATTATAAAATTAGAATGGGAGAGGAAAGAATGGTGAAAAATAAATTTGTGGGGAGACCGTTTGGGAAATTTCCGCTTGGAAGATCAAGAACGCGGTGGGTGGATAATGTAGGAAGGGAGAGACTGGAAAGGGTAGTGGTTGGATGGTTGTGGCTAGAGGAATGTGGTTCGAGTTCCGTAGAGCCAGAGAGATAGATAGATTATTATATTAGAACCACGTGTGAATCGAATTGGTCTTACTTTAAAAAATCTATAGAAAAGGGTGTTTTTTTTCGAGGTATAGAACTTTAAGTTGGCATTACTGTTTCAGTAACAGCTGTCAAGTGATTTATTCTCAGTTTGGTTTGGCAATTCATCATGAATAGACTCACGTCTGAACAACGCTTGCAAATAGTGCAATTTTATTTCGAAAATAATGGTTCTGTGCGGAATACGTATCGTGCACTACGTCCATTTTATCGTTGACAAAATCGTCCATCAGAGCAGTTAATTCGATTAACCACGGAACGATTCCGCACCACGTTTACTCTTATTGATAACTCGCATCCCCAGAGACGCCGTATGGTGCGTACAGCTCAGCTGTAGAGCGTAGCATTGAGGAAGATGGCCAGAACGTTACAGTCAATGGTGATCGGTATAGAGCCATGATTATTAACTTTTTCATTCCTGAATTGTACAACCATGATGTCCAGGAGCTGTGGTTCCAACAAGACGGCGCAACATGTCACACAGCTCGTGCCACAATCGATTTATTGAAAGACAAGATTGGTGACCGCCTAACTTCACGTTTTGGACCTGTGAATTGGCCTCCAAGATCTTGTGATTTAACACCGCTAGACTACTTTCTGTGGGGCTATGTAAAGTCTCTAATAAGCCACAAACGGTTGACCATTTGGAATACAACATTCGCCGTGTTATTGCCGATATACGGCCACAAATGTTGGAAAAAGTTATCGAAAATTGGACGTCCAGATTGGACTAAATCCAAGCCAGCCATGGGGATCATATATAAAATGTAATGCCACAAGATTATCTTTCGTATAAATAAAATTCATGTCAATCGAATAATCCATCGTTGTTTTATTGCAATTTAAAGTTCTATACCTCTAAAAGAAACACATTCAATCTCTTATTTTCTCGATTTTATTCTCCTTTAAAATATAGTTTTTGATTTTCTTTTTTCTATTCAATTGATCTCTCACGATTATGTTATTTTATTCATCATTGTCGTATTCCTTCGGAGAAGGGTCGTGATTGTCACATCCTCCTGACGTCAACTGCCCGTCTTTCTCTAAACATTGCAAGCTAGAGCAAGTTCCTGGTCGCTGATGTTGCTTCCTGGTGTGGTATTGGTACCCAACACTCTGAACCGCCCAACGGCCAGTCTCTTTTTTCAGACTATAATATGTTTTAGAGACACACCAGATTTTAGAAAGCCTAGTCATTTTGATTCTTTTATTTTCTCAAGATTGTTGGCAATTATAGATCCCAAATAGAAAAATTTAATTATTATATTAATTCACACTTCTGATATTAAATAATGTACCATATAGTTATTTTTTTGTTATATTTATTTGTTAATTTTATAATAAGAATATCATTTTTTATTAATTTATTATTATTTACTTTTACTACTGTACATAATTGTTATTAATTGTATATGTATTTCTAAACATTTCCATTTAATTTATTTTTATTATCCTTAATTTTAGGATGATTTGTTCTTTTACAGTGGCGCAACCAGGATTTGATCCTGGGGGGGGGGGTTTTGACTAGCCGCTCCACCTTCCTATGGCGCCCCCCCCCCCCGGGCTCTCTCAAAGACAAATTTTCATTAAGATTTTTTTTTTATATTAAATATTTAAAAAAGTTTTGTAAATGAAACACTGATTTTACAAAATCTGGCAATAAAATTTAATTTTGTATTTTATTTACTCGTATTCACAGTTTTAGAAAGAAAATAATTTTTTCCAGCTATAAGTAAATCATTTTAGCTTTCCTCCATGAAATAAGGATAGCTTATACGATGATCGGAAAATTTTGAAAATTTTTGCTCCGAGATTCTTCGAGAATTCCACTTTTCAAACGGTTCTGAATCCAAAACTGCAAAAAAAATTTTTTGAACCGGCTTGTTACCGAGATTACGTCTAAACAAAATGAGATATTGTCTTGAAATTTGATATTTAGAAGTTTTTTTTTTTGGGGAATGATGGACGGGGATTGGATTGTTTTTGGACAAGATCGGACCATAAGTAAGGGTAGTTTAAAGAGGTGTCAAAGCACATTTTATTGATTTTCTCAATAAATACCGACTTTTATGAAAATTATCATACGGTCGTATTAAATTTATAGGGAATCGAATTTACTAAAAGTTTCATTATATTCATTTTTACCTAAACTTAATAATAAAGGAGTTATTTATAAAAAACTACTTAGAGATTTCGAAAGCTTTTCGTCCGCCCGTAGTGGCAGGATATTTTGAAAGAAATCATGTAAAAATCCCTAAGAAAAAATCCCTAAATAAAAAATTTCCCTAATTTTTTTTACTTATTTAATAATGAATAGCCGAAGAGACTTAAATGAGGTAGTTGGTGTCATCCCATCTGTTCCATCTGGGTTTTAGCGTCCCATTTTTCATGGTTTGCCTTCATTATAGTCAGAAGCTTATCATGCGAGTCGCTGAATCGTTTCCTTGGTGAACCAGGCTTCTTACCACGAACTTCACGACAGATTTCCAAAGAGATAAGGTTATGCTCAATATGGATTTGCTTAATCAGGTTCCATACTGATGTCTTGTAACCTCCTAAGCGTGAACGAAGAGCATTGTTGTAACCTTCCAATGCATTGTTTGTTCGAGGCAAACCCATCAAAGTGGCATCGGAGATGTTCCAATGTTCCAATGTCGAATTCGGGGTCATAAAAGCCAGCCAAAAATTGTTCACCTAGCCAAGTGCGCTCGAAGAAAGAAAAAAGATCACGAAGTTTTACCCTGTTGGTCGTCCAGCTAATGCTTGGTAGGCTACAATGACTTTTGATGGTGGTACCAAAACCAAAGCTGCAAGAGTTCGTAAATGAGTGGAGTTGTCAGGATTATCTATATCATTATAGAGCTTCAAAACTTCTGGCATTGATTTGATATTTCTATAAATGCATTGAGCAAAATGAAAAAGACAACCTCTGATGATAGTAAATTTCACAAATTGCGTTATATATTCCCTGGTGAAATATACGGTGCAAATGGTGTATTTTGTATTTGGAATCATTAAGCTATTAAAACGTATGATAATAAACGGAATTTGAGTAAATTCCCTTTATTTTACATACGAATTTTTTTGGAAAAATCACGTGGGTGGGCCCTATGTATGTATTTTTTGACCTATTTTTCCCTACTTTCGGTCCAGGCCCGATTACCTCCTTGGGAGGTCGTGTCTCAGTCAACTGGGTGTCATGCTCACCTTGTGATTTAATTTTCTGAGTCACAATTAAAATTAATACAAAAATGAAAAAAATTGTTTTTAGGGATTTTTTCAGTCAGCGATATTTTTATTTAGGGGTTTTCGCTTTTGGGGATTTTCGGTTTTAGGGATTTTTGACTTTTATGGATTTTTTCCTTTAGGGATTTTTACCCGTTTCCATTTTGAAAATATTTGTCTTCGCTTCATAATTTTTATGAAATTAGCAATTAATGTATTATTAATAAAAAATATTTAGAATTTGAGTAATATTTTTATTTATTTTATATTTAAATAATAGTCAAATTGGAAAATTTCACAATCATCTAGTAATCTTATATTAAGTCTTTTGTTTTTTATGATTTAGGAGAAATAATAAAAAAAATTTTTATTTCTTATATTTAATTCTGTACGAAAAAATAAGCAATTTTTTTTGTGTTGAAATTTGTTTAAAATAAAATAAACTTACTTATTATACACTAAGTTATACTTTAAGAATTATTTTTTTTTTCTTTTCTATTTGTAATATAGTACATAATATACAGCAATTTATATTTTTTTCAATCCTGGGGGGGGGGGGTTTTAACCCCCAAACCCCCCCCCCTGGTTGCGCCACTGTTCTTTTAATATTTATTTTGGCTAATTTATTTAATATTGTTATTATTATTAAGCAAATTTTATTTCATATACTATGAAAACTATTCCGCTAATATTTAAATATGAGTATATATATTTGATAATTGTTTTGGTAAAGAATTGATTTAAATTATGCTATTTATAAATTGAAATTATAAAACAGGAAACTTCTGCTTTAGAGATCTTACAATTTTTTGATATTTGTTCTAGAACTAGAGATTTTGTTTAAAATCTAAACAAATCCTATTATAGATATAAAACTAAAACTATAAAAGTTTTTTATAGCGAAGTTTTTTTTCACCCTCTTCCAAAGCCAGTCAAACTTTTTATATTTTAGGTATATACATATTTATTATATATTTATTTTAAATCTTAAGTTAATTATAATTTTCAAGAAATTGTTTTCTATTAAAAATTAATGACTATAATAATAAATATTTTATATTGAAATTTACTGATTAGAAAATGTTTACTGGATTAGGATTCTAATTACTTTATAACTGGTAATTGGTTTCATTCTATTTTGCTCATGCCTCTCACTTATTCCTACTCCATTTATAATAATAATGATCATAATTTGAAATATGTATTATATAATTATATTTGATATAAATTAACTATTAAATTTATTTTTTTGGTTAATTATAAAATTAATTACAATTACATTCCTATTCATATAAATACGAATCAGAGGTTTTTTTCATTATATATAATATAAAATAATCTCTTACCGAATAACATCTATTTGTTCCAATGTTAATTGAACTGCATCGAGATATTGAGCTCCACAAGGAACATAGGCAGCCCAAAATTGAGCACCCACCATTCCTCTCTTAAGACGTGGTAAATCTGTTTGTGCCCAAACGGCCACTGATTTTGGTGAAGTTGAAGTGCTGGTTGTAGTTGCAGCACCCGCATGAGTAGATTCGAGACTGCCACCTGCTATCCCTACACTACTACTTACAGCACTTGGAGCTAGAAAATAATTTACAAGTATTTAATTTTAAAAATATTTTAAATAGGAATCATTTTAATAAATTCAATTGGTTTTTAACGTTAATATTTAATATTTACCCCTTTCCTTACAATATATCAACTTTTTTTAGTTTTTAAATTATTATTATAATTTAATTTTAAATAATTATCCCATTTCTTTCCCTTTATAATTATTTTAAAGAAAAATAATGAAAGTTTATCCATTCATTTTTACATTATATGAAAATTTTAAATATCTATCTATACTGGTTTATTTATTAAAAAACAAAAATGAATAAGATTTGATTTGATTTGAAAAAATGAATAATGTAAATAATTAGATCTTAACACAAATATTATCGGATATATACATATATATTTAATAATTTCCCAATGAAATATATTCTTTTTATTATTTTTTTTCTAAATTAGTATAAATTCCAATTTTATGATATAGACAAAAAAAAAACGGTATAAAATATGCAAAAATTAAGCCTAATATTACAAATTATGTAGTTAAATCATAATTCAAATATTTTTCTTTTTCGATTAATTAAAATAAATGAAATGATATAAATAATTCATTAAATTTATATATAGACATATTAAAAAAAGCCTGATTATTTTCTATATTTAGATATTGATTCTTAACTTATGTTTGAGCAACTTTACAATCCAATGAACAAAAAATTAAGATTGAATAAATTTCAGCATGTTCTTGTTTATGGAACGTACCTGCCAATCCTGAATTTGCAACCGCAGGATGTTCTTTTTCAAAATCGAATGCGCGTAGTCGGTTTCCCACAAAACGTCTCAAATTCCATGCCAAATCATTATGTCCATCGACAAGAGGAACTTCTCTTAAAATCCGTCTTACTACTTGCAGCCGAGCCTCAAGAAGCCGCGAAGCTCTGAGCTCGAGGGCAAGAGGGACAGCCACCCCGAGGCCCAATGCAGCTGCGATGAGGACAATCCCGCCAGTGGCTGCCCACTGACGACATGGTAACGCTGGTCAAATCAAGTAAAACATATCCAGGTTAAGAACAGGTCGGATTTATAAATTCGGAACAATTTCAATACTCTTACCTCTTAGCCGTCTTCGGATACCCCCTTCATGAGAATTACGTCGTACTCCACTTGGAACATCAGCAGGGTCTTCTGTAATGTCAAACGCAGACAAACTACCATTTTGTAATTTGCGAGCAAGACTTGGAGTTAAATGTACACAGGTCTGAAAAAGAATTATAATTGTGAATAAATATAAGTCAATTTTAGTCCATTAAAAAACAATATAAAAATATCAACAATTTCCATTAAAGTACTTTTAATTAAATCATATACATTTGTTCCAACTTGTACAAAATTTTTAATTTTCTCTGAATTTCCAATAAATTTGTATCAATATTTTCTAAGATATCTTACTTTTATATTGTACTTTAATCTTAGGAAATAGGAGTTACAGTTTGAGGAGGTGCTAATGACAATTTTACAATAAAAATTTGTCGAGATGAAATGTATATTGATTCGTAGTGATGAGCAAAGATTAAATTCCTCCAAATTAAAACTTTACAAAATTACTTCACAATTTACCAAAATGTTTATAATAAGCCTCTTGCATATTATACTAAAATAAGTCAATTTTTGTATAAATCCCTTATATAACATATACATATATATTATTATTATCAGATTTATCCGGGATATGTTCACGTATTTTTGTGAGATTGTTTTCTCGACGTTTCGGCACCCATTTTGGCGTCATTTTCAAGGGGTTATTTAGGTGGGAATATTTTTGGGACTCTGGGTCTTAGTCTGTGTGACCAAGAGTCGATATCGGGATTTTGGGTTGTTAGGTTGGGTGGTTTTGTACCCAATGGGTTACTAAATGACCTCGTAAAAATGGCGCTAAACAAAACAATCTTACAAAAATACGTGAACATATCCCGGATAAATCTGATAATAATAATAATAATAAAATTCACGGAAATCAAAACAACATACATATGTATACATATATATTAAAAATAATTCTCAATATAAAAAATCACTTCCTATTTTTTCTTAAAATCTTTCATCAATTTTTTTTAATTATTAGTAATTTAGTAATTAAAACAAATCATGAAGAAATTTGAATGCAACTTTAATGGTAATCACAAAATTTATAGAAAACGCTTTATATTTATTTTAAGAAGAGGATAAAAGATTTCAAACAAAATACAATATCTATTAATGAGGATACTCTTGAAACGACCTTAAGTGAGTTTGAAACTCTACTATATAAACGAAAATTATCACCTGTTTTCGACAACTCTCACAGGACAAAAACCTGCATATGCCAGTTATGCCAGTTAATAAAAATAACATACCAAAAGAAAAAAGTAATATTATAATTATTATGAATAATGTATATATATTACTGTATAATGTTTATATAATAATTAATATACATTTTTTTATTTAGAATAAAAATAAATCAAATTTCTTGAAAATATTATAAAAGACCCTCAAAATTAACTTATTTAATTAAATTAAAAGTTAATATTCAAAATTTAAATTAAGTATATTCTTCCTATAAAAATCATAATAAATTATAAAAACCTTCATTTTTTTCATTCATATGTAATCTTGGACTTTGAGGTGCAAACACCCACAAGTTATATAACTAGTAATTTATAAAACTATTATTATTTTTTATTGATAGTATTTGATTGGATATAACAAAAAATATTATCATGTTAAAAATGATTATATTGCTGAATTAAATGAATATTATCATCTATACATTCATTCTATTTTAATGAATTAGATAAGGCCAAATTATAGTAATTATAAGGTAATTATATCTTACTTGAGTTTGTAATTGTAACAATTCAGCTGTTTTGGTCGATGTCGGAGGGGATTCGCCCCCATAGGCATAGGCATAGGGCCCCCCACCTGCAGGCTCGGTGAGTCCTTGCATTGCCTCCCAGTGGCTTAAACTCTTTTTCACTAGGCCCCTAATTTAAACAGTCTTTTCATATTGCTAGCCATTCTATCTGTCATGAAGTTCTTTCAATGGATTCATGCACGAATTGGACGCTTGCGCCAAGAAGAGGCATGCGCCCTTAGGACTTTCCCTTGAAAATCGATTCCTATCTGTATCTCTTTCTTTACACGCGACTGGATATGTAAATACATATTATACAATAATAATAATAACAATAATAATAAATTATAGAAAAATGCACTAAATGGGTAAACTTTCATTTTATATAAAGTATATATTAATAATATAAAATTAACGTCAATATCAACAAAAAATTGTATTAATAATAATTTATTTTATTTATTTATTTATTATTTATTCACATAAATAGTGGAGGTTGCTCCTCATAATATAAAAAATAATATAATTAAGAGAAAAAATTTACTATTTAGATATCCCTGTAGCGTTACTGAAATTTAAAAGCCTTTTCCAAATTTATTACCTAATAGACGAACTTTTCGCTAACCTTTCTCACCCATTTAAACTATCCCTTCCCATTATATAGCCTTCTCTAATTTTTACTGACCAACGATAGGAAGGGAAGGTATTGTTTTCACACCAAATTTCACCTGTGGATATTTTTACATATCTCCTCGAATCATGCATTTTGTTAACAGAAAAAAGTAATTTTAGCATGGTATCTGTCCGTCTGTCCATCCGTCCATCTATCCGTCTGTCCGTTATCTGTCCGTATAGACGTGTACAGCTTGAACGGCTCAACGGATTTTGATAAAATTTGGTATATTTACTTAATGCATCACTAACATGAATTAACTAATTAACTTTTGGTGTATATGCGAAAACCGGAAGTGGTAGTTTCCAAAGTATTAATTTTATATTCATTGTCAGAAAATATTTCACTTAAAATACAGTAGTGATAAATAATTGATTTTTTATATAATTAAACTATAAATATAAACCAAAATAATATAATTTAGTTTAGAGATTAATTTATTTTCAATCACCGGTCGGTTCTGTGCCTGGCCACAGCTCATATTTTTACTTTCCCGCATACTTCGTATAAGGGAAGTATTGGAATCGTCAAAAATTTCGACTTCGAGATTTCGATAGAGCTTGACGTTTTAGACCTCCCTGAGTCGGAAAATACCATTTTTCGAATTATGTCTGTGTGTATGTATGTATGTATGTATGTATGTATGTATGTATGTAATAATATGTATGTAATGTCTGTAAGCAAATTTACTCAAAAACTAATCAAGCTAGGACTTCGAAATTTGGTACACCGATATTATTCACAGTTTGTAGATTTCTATCAAAATTTCGTCAAAATCGGTTAACCGGAAGTGGTACTTTACCTACACTGGTTGCGTTTACCTTTCAAGTAAAGTACCAGTTTGCTTCGAGATATTTGCTTCATATTTTGTATATAGATTTAAAAATATGAAAAAAATTGAGATACCAAATTTCATCATGATCTGACTACCGGAAGTGACATTTTACCTATACAAGTAGCGTTTCTTTTTTACCGACCGACGATAGTAAGGGAGGTATTGTTTTCACACCAAATTTCACCTAAGGATATTTTTAGGTACATATCACCACGAATCATGCATTTTCTTAACAGAAAAAAGTATTTTTAGCATGATGTCTGTCCGTCCGTCTGTCCGTACGTCCGTATAGATGTATACAGCCTGAACGGCTCAACGGATTTTGATGAAATTTGGTATATTTACTTAATACATCAGTAGGATGAATTGATCAACTTTTAGTGCAAATCCGGAAACCGGAAGTGCTAGAATTGCCAATCGAAGAGAGGAAGTGAAGGGTTATTTTCATATCAAATTTCACGTGAGGACATATCTCCACGTGTTATGCACTTTGTATTGGTTTTATCCTCGAGAAAAATCATCTTCATTAGTTTTTTCTTAATTTAAAATTATATGACGTCACCCAGCACTTCATGACGTCACAGCCAGCCCTTATATATTATAAATAAAATAAAATTAAAAATATTTATATTATATCCATATCTGTTTTTTTTACATTTAAAATATCAGTTAACCCGAAGTAGCACTTTATTACATTCTAAATATTCATTCACAACTCTTTATACCTATTTACATGCGGGAAAGTCTAGGGGAGGACACTCCCGCTTATTTATTTTGGAAATGTGTTTAGGCATATATTGAGATCGCATAATTTATCTTTATGCAGATTCTGCGATTTCATCTTTTTTAAGTCGATAAATTCTTGAAATAACCCTCTTTTCAAATACCTTGAATCTATTCACATCCTCCAAAATTATGGACCACATCCCTCACACTCTTATAATCGAATCGGCTAAAACTTTACTTCATTTTTAAATTTTATAACTGGTCTTTTAATATTTTGTGTATTTTTACTTTTTATTTGAAATTATTCTTTTATTTTAATATATGATTATGATTGAATAATAATTCTCTAGAATATGTACCAAGTCTAACCAATAGTGTTAATTTAAAGAAAATTATATTTAGAAAATTCTATTTAGCCTTCTTAGAATGATTCAAATTAATTTCAAATTCCTTGAATCTATTCTCGTTTATAATAGTGAGAAAATAAAACTGTAATAAGAAAATTAAAATCATAAAATACTCAGGATTGGCCAATTATAATAGATTATTTTCAATCTAAAATATAATATAAAATTTCAACACCACAATATTTCTTCTAATCTGACATTACCCATCAATTTCTGGAAATTATAATATTGTACTTTTAAAACTATTCAGTATATATAATAGTATTTACTAGTATACGGTATATAGTATTAAAAATTTAATTTTACATTTCTGAGTCGATCATATAATACAATATACGCATATATATATTCATATTGAATTTAATGTTTTATTATATTTATGATTATTTCAATCTAATTAATTAAACATAACAACTATTTTACCTATAAAATATTTTTCAAATATTCTTCAATCTATCAAATGTTACTTCAAAAATTTCTACTTTAACTTATAATTTTGGTACTTAAATACAAAAATAATAGATTTCATTAAATATTAGATTTCTAAAAATATATTTGATTATTTTATATCTTTTTTTAATCGACTAAGATTAATAAGGAGCAATTAAATTTATTTAAAAATAAATAAATAATATCTCTCAATTATTATTATTATATAAATAAATGTCTAATTTTTTTTAAAAAAAGTTATTTTATTTTTTAAAAATTGTTAATCATAAAAAAGTTATCCTTCATTCAATAACAATTTAACATCAAATAATAATACATATTTAGAAGTATTTATAATAAAGTGAAAGGTGTTTTCGTTGATCTAAAATAAAAAAAAAATTGATAATGTCAAATGAATATGATTTATTATTATAATATTCATAAATAATTTATTTATAAACCGAATTGTCATTTTATCATGCAATTTTATTTTATTTAAAGTATAAATATATGTTAAATGGAATAATACAATAATATAAATTAGTTGGAATTTACACAAGAAATTGGAAAACAAAAAAAAATTGTATGCGTATATCAAGATGACCATGAAATTATTCTAATAACTTTTCGATAAGTAATATAATATTTTAAGAATAGACTGGAAATAAAAGAAAAAAAAATAATTACTTATAATTGATTTTTTTTTATTAATTTAAATAAAAAAATTACATATATAATTTTTTTTGTACGTCCATAGTTGGGTATATCATTTACTATCTCACCAGAGATAGTATTGCGATCATGAAAATTTTCGATGTCGAAATTTTGATGTTTCTATACGTTTTGAAGGTCCCTGAGTCATTATCACTAAGGTTGAGAAAAATGTCTGCCAGTGTATGTATGTGTGTGTGTAGAGAAGATTACGCAAAAACGGTTTGAGCTAGAATAATGAAATTTGGTACACGAACATTATTCAAAATTGGTAGTTTTCTATCAACTTTTTAGAAATCTAACTCTTTCGGAAAAGTGTCATTACCTACTACATCTTCATTTTTTTCCTCTAAACTGACCGTAAGAATAAAGATATATATTTGATATTTTTTCATATGATTAAAAATTGTATAAAACTGCTATACGTAGATTTTCAGCTTGATTGAATCGCTGAGAGTACCGGAATTAATTTTTTAACACTGCATATCACGCGCCAACACGTGACGTGGGGCTATCAACAAAGAGCCAAACACGCGCTGGTTTAATAAATATTATTTATTAATTTTAATTTATAATTTATAATTATAATTAATTAAATTTAATTTAAATATAATATATGTTAATTAATCCAATTCTAATTGCGAGATAGTCGAGTGGAGACACTCCAGATTATTTTTATTAATTTAAGTAAAAAATAATACTTTATATAAAAAAAAAACTTTTTTAAAAAACCACGTTTTTAACGCACTAAAAAGAAGAAAATAATTTTTCTGAAACCCCATAGGTACTGACATTACAAACAAGAGATATGATTTGAAGAAAATTTTCTATAACGTAAAACGTGGGGCGCAACTATGGCTAAAATATTCTGTATCGTATAAAAATTTATAAATAAATGTTATTAGGTACAAATTAATAGGATAAATGAATTCATATTTTAATTAGCTTCAAAAAGTAAAGCTTATAACTTATCGAAATTTTTAAAAGAGGTAAATTTAATTTATGAAAAGATTACCTTTAGATTACTAATAATATTCACTTTTAAAAAATTCTGATAAAAAATGACATCCTAACAATATTCTGGTAAATAATATAAGAAATTTAACTTGAAGAAATCTAAAACTAAATTTTGCTACTGCAAAACTTCTAGCAAATATTTAATATTTATGTTAATAAAATTTCTAAAGTGTAAATTGAAGATGTTTATTTAATATTAAGGAATTAATTTTCCAAAAAAAATTTACATTAATAAAAGTATTCTGTTGGATTACTAATAATATTCCCTTTTACAAAAAGTCTGGTAAAAAATATAAAACTTAAAATATAAATCCATGGATATTGAAATAAATTAATCAAAGAAATTATATTGCATTTAAAAAATTTATTATTATTTGCGCCCCACGTTTTACGTTATAGAAAATTTTCTTCAAATCATATCTCTTGTTTGTAATGTCAGTACCTATGGGGTTTCAGAAAAATTATTTTCTTCTTTTTAGTGCGTTAAAAACGTGGTTTTTTAAAAAAGTTTTTTTTTTATATAAAGTATTATTTTCTACTTTTTAGTCTTCATATATTGCAATCGATTTCACTTGACCTATACTACTTTTAAGTTTTTTGATTGACTTTAATAGTCATGAAATACTATTATCCTGAAAGTAATAAATTTAAATTGAATTATAAAGAGAAATTTTTAAATTTGTCATATTTTAATTCTTTATTGCCTAAAACTCATCATAAATTTAAATTTTGTTTTCTAAATTACAGTACAAAACATTAATATACCTTCTTTCAAATTTATTTACATTTTAAATATTATACATATTATATTATTCTTTTAACGGGTTTTTAACGGTTTTTTTCAAATTTAAATATTTACACTTTTTGTTTTGATTTTCCCATACAAAATTATATTCATTAATTATGCTCTAATTAAACACTTGCAAGCTACGAATTATTATTGTATTATTGTATTGTCATCCAGAATACATTACTCTGAAAAGTTTCAGAGCGATTGGATGACTGGAAGTGGTCGAAATTTCGATTGCAAGATTTGACCCGAACAGATAAATAAACAAACAAACAAACAAGAAAGCAAGCTAAGAAAAACGTGGTAAAATACACTCAGTTAGCAAGAGTGCTAATGATGACTTGGTGAGATGCAGAGAGCAAATGATAGCTGAAAGAAATTGAGGGTGGCGTTTAAGTCGAAAAAAGGTGTGTCGAAACAGGCAACCAATCAGAAGACCCGTTAAGTAAAAATAAGAAGAGGGGAGTTTGAACCTTTTTTCTACCTCCCTATTATATTTTTTCAATATTTTGATTTTATTAATTTTTTATCTCTCTTTGTAAAGACGAAATTATAACTTTAAAATGATTTTAAATGTAATCAATCAAAAGTCAGAAATTATAATTTAAAAAAATCAAAATTCTTCATAAAAAAAAAATGGCTTTTTATTTTTTCTAATACATTTACCGTGTATATAATATATAGAGATTCTTTATTTCATTAGATTGAATATTATTTATTAGTAATTCATTTAATAAATATCTAATCGTTATTTGAAATTTATTTAATTATTATTTTAGAATTTATGATGCTTAATCCAAATTTAATTCGCAGCATGGAACATACGATCAGGACTGTCATTTAGTTGGAGGGGAGCGACCTGAACATTTTTTCAAACTTCTTATTTAAACGGATTTTAATATTTTGATTATTATTATTAATTAATGTATTATATTTGCATCCCGTCTCGTTTTTGTATTAGATATTGTATCAATATTTTTTATATTTAAAATATTTTAAAATTTTTTAATTAATTTCGAAAGAAAATTAAAAATATATTTATACAATTTTTGCTAGTATAATAAAATAAGATCTAATGAAATATATTTATTTTTATCGTCAATTCACAATGTGTCATTTATTATATTATTAATTTGTGAAATGATTACAAATTTTATGTAAAATCCATTCTCTATTCGTTTAGATCAAAAATAATATATTTAATATTTAATATATTGAATATATTTAATACATACTAGAATCAACTCTTGAATATTTTTTTAAACAAGCGGACTATGGACATCTGTATTATTTATTTTTAATGTTTTGACAAAGTCCCTTTTGTTGTTTTCTTCTTTTGTATTATGTATTGAGAAAGGTAAGTTTTGGAAAGGGCCTTTTGTTGTATTATTATTGTTTCTCCTTTTTAAGTTAACAAAATACAAATATTCATTAATTATGCTCTAATTAAACACTTGCAAGCTACGAATGTGTTATTTTATTGTATTGTCATCCAGAATACATAACTCTGAAAAGTTTCAGAGCGATTGGATGACTGGAAGTGGTCGAAATTTCGATTGCAAGATTTGACGCGAACAGATAAACAAGAAAGCAAGCTAAGAAAAACGTGGTAAAAAATAATTTTTTGGGTATAAAATTTATTAGAATAGGGGGGATTGATTATCTTCTTCTTTTTTATTAATATTATATTGTAAGTTTATCTTATCTTGATCATTCTGTTTTAAATAGTCTGAAAAAAGGGAAGGGAGCAAACATGTTATTATCATAATTGAACCGTGCTGGGTGTCTGATTGTCTGTTCATAATTGACAATTTCATTGAACTGTTCCATTTATCGTTGTGCATTTAGCCAGGTTGACGTAATCTCTTTTGTGAAGACCGATTTTCTATAGGCTCACTAGTTTTTGAATCAAGCAAAGCAATGACGAAATGAGTAGAAGTGAGTAAAGGAGTGAAGGAGTGAAGGTGATCAGTGTGACTCGGGCCTTGGCGACGAACGGACCGCCTCCATTCACCATGTCGGACAGCCAACCCCCCATACGTCTACGCACATTGCATCCAACAGCCAATACAAATCAAATCCGCGAGTTTCTATTTAAAATTCTTGTGTTAGGCGATTACGGAGTGGGTAAGCAGATGGCATTAATTATTTTATTTAACTGTCGTTAGCAAATTCATAGATATAATTAAACGTTTAAATACGTTTCATTTAACACGACACCCACATATCATTTAAAAAAATCCCCCTCCTATTTGTTCTAATATTTTCATTATTATCCTTGATAATCAGTGGACCAAATAATTTCAAAATATTATATAAAAATAAATCATTTTATAGAATTCATTTCAACATTATTAATAATATTTTATTCAAAGAAATAATATATATATATATATATAAATAATTATATAAATATGTATATATTTACTTAATATATATATATATATATTATATATAAGGGAAATATATATATAATCTTATTAAAAATTATTTGTAATTTATCTTTAAGTAAATATATACATATTATATATATATATATATAATTATTTATACATTATATAAATATTAAACATTATTATGTACCAAACAATATAATAAACACTTATATTATCAAATATTATAAATCAAAGTTCTTTTGTCTTAAATGAAAAAAATCAATATTTTTCTCACTGGCTTTTTAAATACATATATGTAAACAGTAAATATTATGTAATTCATTAAAATCACAGTCTTGTGACATTCGATCGCATTAATTTGATAATACGAATAAATAGAAGAAATTTGTTGATGATTTTTTTTAATTCATATTTTTTCATCTTCTAAAGACTGATATAGTGTTTGATTCATTTGATAGAGAAGGAGAATAATTATTTAAATAAATACAAAGGTACAAATTATGAGACATTTATAAATTATCAAATTTCATGATATAAATTATGATTTGATAGAGGCAATGCTGGTTCAAGGTAAAAGATAATTTTCATGAATTGATAAGAAATTTCAAGGTATATATTTTAAATAGATATATCATAAACAATAAATTTATAATTTATTATAGCATTTGATAATGAAAATGATGGATTATAATTTTATATATAAATCCCGTTTGTACTCTCTTATGTCGTGGTCAAGGTACTATTTATTTTTGTTTTTATTTTAAAGGTATATTTTAGAATTTTAAATTTAGAATATATATATATATATATATATATATATATATAAATTTAATAATCCTATTTATTATATCACTAAAATTAATTTTTGAATGAAGAATGAAAATTTCAAATATTTTAAATTTAACATTTAATATTATTATTGATATTTATTATTAATCAGAGTTTTAGAGCAGGGGTCGGCAAACTTTTTTAGGAAAGGGGGGTCATACATGTTAAGATATATATTTTACTGACTTAATGAAGAATCTAATAAAACAATTTTATTACTATAAATTTTTTATTTGCAAAATATTTGATATTACAAAATATGTATTAATAATAATATGTATGTATAATATATATATTTTGTATCTATACTCGTACAATGATAACTATAAATTGCAGTTTCAAAAATAAACATGAAGTTAATAGATTAAATTTTGCATTAATGTGATGAATGTAATTATTTTTTTTGAGATATTATTTTATCATAATTGGGTACAAAGTTAGTACTTCCTATAATTAAAGTTGTTTGCAAATGGTGATCTGTTGATAAAAAAAATGGTCTGTATTGTGATGTTCTGTACTTCATTTTCGAAAATGTCTTTTCACATTGGTATGTACTTCCAAATTCAGAAATAAACCCTCGTGCATATGATTTTAATTCAGCGTATTAATTCTCGGAGAGATATTCATAGAATTGTGTTAGATCCATACATTTGAACTTCGTTTTTAGTGTGTCAACATTTTGCAATGACTTCCATCTAAAGTTCTGACACAAGTTCGTCAATCGTACACTCAAATGGATTTTAAAATATGAAAATTTCTTTTGCATCAAGATCCGTAAAACGCTGTTCCAACTGTAGTTTTAGTTCGAAAAATATATCCGCTATAAATTTTTTTTGAAACGCTATAGTCTGAAATTTTTTACAATATGAAAAATGGTCAAACTTGTTTAATGTAATTTATGTTTTGGCGATATGACTTTACGATAGAATACATTTCACATATAAGTATTTCCCTGCAATGTTAATAAAACCTTTTCATTGCTGAACCAATGAATTTCTATATGTTAGGGCAAATCAGGATATTATATTTTACTTCGATTTCTAATAAAAATTCACGAAAGTGACGATGATTAAATCCACGAGAGCGAATAAAATTGTCCACTGACACAACTACTTCAATAACACATGACAAAATGAGGTGTTTTCCACAAAGAACTTGCTGTTGAATTATACAGTGAGTTACCAAAGGTTTTGCTTCTTCGCAAGCTTTAAAAATTTGTCCAACTAATTCTTTTCCAGTTCCATACATATTTTTACCACCATCAGTAGTGACACATTTTAACTGATTCCATTTCAAATTGTACTGTGTTAGCATTTTCTCAATTTCCTTGAAGATATCTTCGCTCTAGTTGTTCCATGCAGGCTATTTATAGAAGCTAATTCTTCAGTCACTTCAAACTCAGTATTAACACCTCAAATAAACACTACATTTCTCACAACTTTTCAACTCGATTATATTGGTCTTTGCGTTAAAGCGCATAATTTAATTTAATTTTAATTTTTTAACGTAAAATGATAATATTTTTCGTCGGGCCGGATAAAAATAGATGACGGGCCGGGTTTGACCAGCGGGCGGTAGTTTGCCGACCCCTGTGTTAGAGTATCAAAATTATTTAGCTAGAAAATAAGCGCCAATTGTCTCTTTGGGTGTTCCAAGGCGAATAAAATTGTCAACTTTTTGAGAGATTGTACACATTATAAAATTACTCGTATCGCACAGAAACTCTGGATTCTGGATTAATTTTTAGTACTATCATTCGATTATTGCCTCACATTACTATTGAAAAACGTGAAAGACAATCCTCTAAAATATATAATTTATCTTTTCATTTTCACAAAAAAAAAATCAACTGAACTGGACTTTAAATGATTATACTCCTAAATTCACTAATGACTTTAACAAATTCAGTTTGAAAACATAATTGCTTTTCGAGCCCTGCATACATTACCTTATTTTATTTCTCCTCTTCTTTCTAATTACTTAAGTATGTACAATTATAAATTTTAAATAAATGAAACTTGAATCAATTAGAACACAAGGATTTTTTTTCTTTTTATATAATTGTGCAAATATTATATTTATTAAATAATCCATTCAGTTATAAAAATTGGAATAGATATTATAAATAAGATTTTTACAGGATGTAATTAAAGCATAATGATTCGGTGAATACAATTCCATCATAACAATAATTTAAAAAACCTCAAAGGTTTTTATGAATAGGATAAAATTCAAATCAATTTTTTCTTTTTCATTAAATACAACAAACATTCTTTAAAACACCCAGAGGCGGATTAAAGGTCCAGAGCGCCCTAGGCAATCACTTTATCGGCGCCCCTGTATCGGCCATAAATGGCCATCATAATACTATAAATTTTAACTAGTTGTTTTTGCAATTACGATGACGTTGTATCATCAAACCCTAGACTTTAGTAGACCAGGACCCCTGTACTTACGCTAATGCACGAATGAAATATGACGTTATAACTGTGAAGAAATCAAGAGGGATCAAATTTTGTTTGCCATCAACTCAATAAATTCGTCACATATTGTAGAACTCAAGTAATTGGTACATCCCTTTCCCTTCCCGCCATATTGAGCAATATTTTACTTAAAAACGGATCAAACTCCGCTAAGAGTTCCAACGTCATTAAATAATTTCCGTTATGAAAAGACCCAAGTTTTTCTTCATGTCCCCTAAAAGATAATTCACGCAATGCTAAAGATTTTACAGTCGCAACCACTCGTTTCAAAACTTCACGCCAATAAGTTAGCTCTTCTTGAAATTGAGCGACGAGGACCGACAATGTCAGATCTACGTTGCAAAGCCAAAACACATGTTTTATGTTCACATGAGTTGTCATGGCTTTCTTATCGAATCGACGCGTTCTTCCAATCATTGAAACCTACATCTTGTTTTCCAAAGCTAGTTCCTCCACCGAATAATAAACAAGGTCCACAAAAAACTTTCCCTGTGCTTGAATAAGCCATTTTCTTGGACGTTTTTCTCTATTTAACAATTTCCGTTCAAACATTGTTTTTGTCAAAAAACGTGAGACTTTATCTTCATATATTCTTTTACTCAATGAAAAAATCTACGTTTATATTTTGATTGACACCATTTAGTGCAATATATTCTTGTGTTTGGATATTGATACTCCAATTTGCTGGGTCACAATCCACGATAATTATTGTATTTTGTGACTGCTGCACAACATCTACTGCTGACGAAGTAGACGGCGTGGGCACGAACAAATCTTGTGGCTGTATAGAACTAGTAGAAGTTTCGCTTTGAACAGGGTCGGTTACAGACACACTGCACAATTGCGTTATTTTTTTTATTATTTAAAAATTCTGAGCTCGCGCGCCCCTTGTAACTACACGCCCCTAGGCACGTGCCTAGTTTGCCTTACGGATAATCCGCCTCTAAAAACACCAGAATTATGTAAAAGAAATAGAACTAAATAAATATATATAGTGATTGGAATTTAATATATTAAACCTGAATTGTATAAGTAGCATATTTTTACTACTTATTAAATTTTTAAAAATTGATTAATATTATTATAAAATGAGCAAAAAAAAAAGTTTAGAACATATGTAACATTATAATTATATGTTCTATTATTTTGTTCTTATATTAATAATTGACTATCCCACAATTCTTTAAATGATCTAGAATTACAGAGTATAATCCTAAATAATTGTTGCTGATATAATTTAAATAGGGATTACAGTGTAAATGGTGAATTTTTGAGTTGATTATGTTGAAATGAAAAAAAAAACTTAGTGTGTGTGTCCATTCCTTCTTAGGCCAATAAAATAAAAAAAATTTAATTTGGTTACTTTTTATTACATTATTATAATTAATATAAATATGTTATTCATTTATATCTAGCTAAATATATTACATAAGAGAAATTTATTTCTTCCTTATAAACAAAAACTAATTAAGTAATTAAATTTAATTAGCAAATTAATATTTAAAGAAATTGCATTAATATCAATTGTCATTCACTACAAATTTTAAAAAAATGTATTTAAACCTGAGTGGATGAATAAAAAGTAATTTATTAACAATTGAAAAATGGAGCAATATATATATATTTACTAAAATATAGGATAAGTGTGAATTAATACTAGAAATTGAAAAAAAAGTACTTTCCTAATGAAATAAAAAATAGATAAGTTGAAAGTTGAAAGAACTCAGAGAAGGGAAATTCAAATAATAGATAAATATCTAAAAAATGAAAAATAAATGTAAACAATGAAAATTGTAATATTCTTTAGATTCTGGATTGAACTTCCTCTGGAAACAAAAGCAGTTAAAATATTGTATATTCTTATTTCTATTAAAATATACTTATTCCAATACCAACAACGAATGTTTTTAAATTTTTCTGATACATAATTAAAATAAATATATATAAGTATTTATTTTATTTTAAAAATGATCAATCAATAAAATATTTAAAGAAAATGGCATGTTTCTATAAATTTTAAAGTTATTCTAAAAGCATATCCAAATTATAAATTACAATAAGTATAACTAATGGAAATTAGTCAAATTCACATTTATGATATAAACCCGTAAATTTTCAATATTTGCATATTTTCTATTCCCGACCCTTGAACTACAAATGTTAAAGTCCTAATCAGTCGTAATAAATAGCATATTTTTATGAAACACTAATGAATTTAAATTTGATAATATTAATAAAATCTAAATTTATTATATACTTTAATATACCAAAAATCGCAAGGCTTTTATTGTTATATAATAAAAAAATATTTATTTAACGACCATATATAATTTTTTTTTTATTTATTGACAGGTTGATTGAAAAATCACCTTCACCTTGCAATTAAAAAAATATTTATTTTTAAAAAATAAATAGATAATATTAAATTGAAAAAAATTTTTAAAAATACTAAAATATTAAATAATTATATCTGCTTTTGTTTATGTTTATAGATTGGGCACTGATAAAGGGAACAGTGATTTCTACTCTGAAACATGTTCTTCTTCTTCTTTCGAATAGGCCTACTTTAGAACACCTTTGTTCAAACGCTGGGCTTTGATCTTGGCCTAGTATTTTTGCATTATTTACCCCCTGTGACTTTTTTACTATCTCGCTAGAAATAGTATTGAGATGACGAAAATTTTCGATTTCGAGATTTTGATGTTTTAATAAGTTTTGAAGGTCCCTGAGTCATTTTCACTAAGTTTGAGAAAAACGTCTCTGAGTGTGTGTGTGTGTGTGTGTATGTGTAGACAAGATTACGCAAATACAGTTTGAGCTAGAATAATGAAATTTGGTACATGGGCATTATTCAAAATTCGTAGTTTTCTATCAACTTTTTAGAAATCTAACTCTTTCGGAAAAGTGTCATTACCTACTACATCTTCATTTTTTTCCTCTAAACTGACCGTAAGAATAAAGATATATATTTGATAGTTTTTCATATGATTAAAAATTGTATAAAACTGCTATATGTAGATTTTCAGCTTGATTGAATCGCTGAAAGTACCGAAATTAATTTTTTAACACGACTGCATTAAACGCGCCAGTACGTGACGTGGTGCCATCAATAAACAGGCAATACGCGCTGGTTTAATAAATATTATTTATTAATTTTAATTTATAATTGAATTAAATAAATTTAATTTAAATATAATATATGTTAATTAATCCAATTCAAATGTGCGAGATAGTCGAGTGGAGACACTCCAGATATTTCTTCTACCAGGGTGTACCCTTTTTTCAGATCATTTTTCTTAAACCCTCCGGCTTGAATCAGGACTTGTTTCACATTTTGTATGTTTTATATATATACTAGTTCTTTAATGTCATTTTCAGTTGCTATGAGCCAAGTAGAGCAGATCTTTTTGTATCTCCAAAAGGAGAATAGGCAGTTGGTCAATTTCTCTGTCGTTCTTACCAAAATTCTATCTTCCTTTTTCTACCATAGTGATAGAGATTCTCTATCTGAGAGAGGAGCTCTATATTATGTTGTCTCCGGTATTCTCCATCTTCTAGTTTGGCCTAGAATCATCCTGAAGATTCTTCTTTCTCTGATTTCGTTTTTCGATCAGGCCTTTTTTGTTTAATAGCTTACAGAGCTTTAGGACGGTTTACCGTTTTATAGTATTTGAGTTTCAGATAATGTGACAGACATCGTTTGTTGTAAGTAATTTAAGTAGACAATAGGCCAGTTCCATCTTGTTAATTCATTCTGAGAGGGCTGTCTTCTTTGAGAGGTTGAGTTCAACCCATTCACCGAGATATTTGAATTTAACTGAAAAATGTTATTAATGAATAGATTTTTTTTTATATGTCTACTTAATAAAAATGGTATTATTAAATAACAATGAATATCCTGTATAATTTGGCTTTATTAAAATATATAGCAATGAATTTATTTGTTGTACAAATTTGAATATAAGTATTTAAAATATTTTTATTATATTTTAAATTTTATTTCCCTATTATATATTTTTATTTTTTATTTATATGTATATTTATTAATAGCTATATATCTAGTCATTTAAGTCGAATATTCTTTAAAATATCATAATTATGATTGATAAATTTTTACAGGTCCCTTTAAATTTATATACACACTTTTGACTATTTATTTGTTTTTATTATACATTTGTCATTTTTAAAAAATTATGAAAATAATTTTTTATGATTTCAGGTAAAACTGCTATTGTTCGAAGATATTCAGAAGGCAAGTCATGAGGACCCAAATAAATAAATCAATAAATAAATAAAAGATTGGCAAATAGTCCTGCACATTTGACACCACAATGCAGGTTTATAAAGTGATTTTATCAAACAAGCTTATCAGTAAAAGATAACATTTGAAATTAGATCAAGTAAATAATTTAATAGTTAGATAAAAATATTTTCATTATAAATACCATAAAAAAATATGAATTAAATAATTTACATTGAATCTATAAAAACTATCAAATTTATAAATTAACAATTTTAATCAATTTATTATAATTATAAAATTTTTAATATATATAAATAAGAGTGTTCTATAAATATTTTTGATATTAGTTTGTTTGAAATAGTAATAATAAATAAGTACGTAATATTAAATTTTTGTATTTAATGATTAATTAAAATAATTAAGTAATTAAAAATAAAACGAATATACGATAAAATTATTTAAATAATTTTTGACATTATCATTTAATAAACTTGACGAATTTAAGTATTGCTATACTTCGCCTTTAATAGACGCATACAAATTTTCTAAATAACTTTATTTAATTGCTAGACACTTGCTCGCTCCTTCATTTACATGGTCAATTGACTTTCAATGCCAAAAGTGTAATAAAATGTAATATTGTAACAAAAGACATTTACTTTTTTTAGGGCGATTTACACCAAATTATAAAATAACAATTGGAGCTGATTTTAGTATAAAGTCATTCATGTATGATGATTATACCAAAGTAACAATTCAATTATGGTAAGTATTCATTTCATACTTTTATTTTTTAATTAACTTGAACGATAGAAAGAAAAAACTATTATTTTTATTTGTAAAATATTCAAGGTATTTCATTTCATAAAGTAGATTACTTTTTAAATAGGTTAGATAATCAGTTCAAACCCAACTCAAATTTAATATTGTTCTCTCTTCCTCCTCTCTTTTTTATTTCTCTTTCTCTCACTGCTCATAAAGAAAAGATGATAAAAATAATTTTATAGCTTTAGTATAAAGAATTGGAATATGAAAATTAAGTGCTTTTAATTATTTTACATTCATTAATATTTATTTTGAAATGAATTTAATTACTAAATCAATATTCACTATTATTTCATTAATAGTTTATCATTCAATTCTGAATAAATATTATTTTAAGCTTTCAATGGTGGTTAGAAGAATAAAGAAAAGATTCACGAAATTTTTCGAAAATAATTATATATTACTTTTCTAGATAGAAAAAAAATCTGGAGTGTCTCCACTCGACTATCTCGCAAATTTGAATTGGATTAAATAACATATTTTATATTTAAATTAAATTTAATTAATTATAAATTAAAATTAATAAATAATATTGTTAAAAAATTTTATAAAATAAAATAAACTTACTTATTATACACTAAGTTATACTTTAAGAATTTTTTTTTTCAAATAAAAAGAAAGATCAGTGGCGTACCCAGGGGGGGGGGGTGCAGTCCGCATCGGGCGGCATTTTTTATATTTAGTTATAGTTGTAAAAAGCAACTTATTCATTTCATATTTATTATTTTTCTTTCTTGAATAATAAATGATTATTATGATTATTATAAGTTTACTATTTGATTTATATAAATTATGATTAACTATATGATTTCGAATATTATTCTTCGTTGTATATAAATGCATTTTAGTGTAAATTTTGAATTCTAATTCTAAGAACAGGATAATAATTTTATTTTATTGTATTCATTAAAATTCGTTGAATTCGTAAACGCATCTTTACGATTTTGTTCGGCAATTTTTCCTAACTAAAATTTTTTGATATCAGTTTATAAATGTCATTTCTTTTGAACAGTGCCGCCCTAACCACAGGGCTAAATGGGCTATAGCCCCAGGGCGCAAGCCTTTTGAGGCGGCAATTTTTTATTTGCGATATAGTATTTTCTTAGGAAGAAGGGCGCATTATTTTTAGTAGCCCATGGGCGACGAATTCCTTAAGACGGTCCTGCTTTTGAAAAGTTTATATGATTACTTTGAAGTGATATATCAATATCTTTTTAAATCATCGATTTTTCTTTTGAAAAGCAGGGCCGGGGGAAAAAATATAAATATAAATTTTGAGAGCATTATACACGATTTTTCTAGTATGAAAGCTAGAAGAGTAAATATTATATGAATATGTTTACGAGTGCATACAAATATGTAGAAAAAAATTTACTATGTGTATTAATTAATATTGATTAAATAACTTAATAATTTATTTATATGTATTAATTTATAAAAACCACTATTTGATTGAATTATAATAAAAAGGGCGGCAAACCGGAGATCGCCCCGGACGGCAAAAGTTTTAGGTACGCCACTGAGAAGGATTATATTTTTTCTTTTCTATTTGTAATATAGTACATAATATACAACAATTTTAATTTTTTCTCTCCTGGTTGCGCCACTGGAGTATAATAAGCTAAGTATAGTGACTGAAAATGTAAACGCTGTTGACGGGCAATCAACCGGTTGAGAAAGGTCATTGCTATTGATATACAACAGCGCCCCTATGGCGTTTACATTTTTCCGTCACTATACATAGGTGTTTTAAAAATGTATGAATAATTTGCGGATTTTTGGAACGAACTTATCGGGGAGATACTAATTAAAATAATGATATCTTACTAAAGCCTTTGTAAGTTTGTAAATGGAAAAAAAAGAACGAAATTGAAATTTGAGATAGTAAATCCATGTTCAATTTAAATGGCTTTTACAATTTGAATCATATTATTTAACAATTGCTTATCCAGGAGAAATCCTAGAGAGAATTTTTCAAATTTTAACTCTGATAATGAGATTATAGAAGAATATGTTTTTAACCTCGATATTATCTTAAAATTTATTGTAGTAAGTAATAAATTATGTAAGTGATACGATTTGCTGCATATGCCTAATATTTCATTTTTTTTTGTTATTTATAACATCTATTCGCAATATTTATCCCAATTAATTCTGGTGTATATAGAGTTTATTTTATATTAAAACATAATATCTAAGAAGATTGTTTTTTTTTCTATTTAGGGATATTGCTGGTCATGAACGATTTGGACATACAACAAGAATTTATTACAAATATGCGTATGTATTCAATTCACATTTATTGATTTTATTTTAATTAAGGTATTTATTTAATTTATTAAAAACCACTTGTTAAATAAAATTTAAAAAAACAACTCATTTAATTATATTCTTTTTTGTATTAATTCATCAAAATTTTCAGAGTGGCTGCAGCGATAGTTTTTGATGTAACTCGTTTCGACACACTTGATTCTATTAAAAAAGTAATTGAATTTTTACTTAATTATAAAATTAGTTATTATTTAAATATCATGAAATTAACGATAATAATCTTTTAAATTTTTATTGTTAAAAGAAAGAGTTTAATCAAGTTAGCCATGAATATATACTATAGTAACATTTACTCTAAATTAATCCAAACTCAAAAGTATATATACCTACATATATATTAACCCTTATTATATATTGGAGTTTTTTATTGAAAGATGAAAATAATTGAGCGAATTCTTTATAACATTGAAGAAATTAAATTAAAAATTTTGATCAAATTTATAAAATATTTATTTTTCATTATATGAAGACCTTAAAGCGAAACAATGGTAAGCCACTTTTGTAGAAAATTGTTTTATTCTTAATTATATATATATATAAGAAATAATAGTTGCTGACTTTTTCCCTTTACTGATATTACATATTGAGCAAATTTGAAATATATGCAGTAAACCCAATGTTTTCTATCTTTGATCTAAACTTTAAACTGCAATATCTCAACATTTTGATTTTGTGGCTTACCACTGTTTCGCTCTAAGGTCTTCATATATTATATGTTTCAATAAACAGAAGTTTTTTAATAACCTTAATTATATATAAAATTAATAAGATTTATTTATTTTATTTTCATTCATAAAGTTTAATTTTACTTCTGTTTTAAACGTATAATATTCCATAGAGGAAGTATTCATTTTTCTATAAAAATCAAATAAGGATTTAAAGTTTATACAAATATATTAAAACTTAATATAAAGTATAAATTTATAATATATAATATCTCTATTTATTTTAATATGAATTTTTATATTTAAAAATAGATTTTATATCTTTATTCAAAATACTTAGATATTATATAGATAATTCATTCATTTCATTCATTTATAATAATGTGCTTTTTAGAAATCGATTTTTATTTTAATATAGAAATTAAAAATGTAAATATTTATAAGATTATTTTTTTAGTGGCTACTGGACTTACGATCAAAAGTTTCATTAATCGATGGAAGTTCAATTCCAGTTGTTCTATTTGCTAATAAATGGGATGTCAAGGGCACATTAGAAATCAATGAAGATAAAATTGGCGAAATATGTGAACAACTTAAAATTGTAGATTGGTTTCCAACTTCAGCTAAGGAAAATTTTAATATAGGTATATGATTTGAAAATAAAATTATTTTTTATTATTTATTGTATTAATATATAATATATATATATAATATATATATTCAAATGAATAAAAAAAACCTATTCATATTCACATTTAATATTATTATAATATGGTATTGATATTTTTTAAAATTATTTGTATTATTTTTATTCATTCTCTATTTATTTCCATTGATTCTATTGATAATGATTAAAACCTCTAGAGAAAGAAAGAAGTGAAAGTTCAAAATAAAAAAAACATAATTGGATTTACATTAACGGAAAAAATCAAAACAACAAGTGTTATGATTGATAAACATAAAACATCAATATTTGCATTGTGTTTCAAGGATATATTATATACTAATTAAAGCTCATGCGCGAGAAGAGATTTCATATATGAAATAGTGGCATCCTAATTAATAACCAGTATTTTTGCCACAATTTAGTATGCAATCATTCAAATATTTTAAGAAAATGTAATAATTAAGATATTATTTTAATATAATTTAATACTGAACATTTATAAATTAAAATCGTTTTCACATCAAACGAATAATATTTTGAAATTATATATTCTTTATTCTAAAAATGCAAATAATAATTATAATTATAAACAATTATAAAGTTTAATACTATTTTGGAATTTTGATTAAAATGGACTAATTTTTTATCATTATGTCTTAAGTATTACATTTTTTATCTAAGGTATCAATTGATATAGTTAGAGGATCAAAATTTTTTAACATAAGAATTCGGTAAAAATATTTATTTATATTTAATGTTTCAAAATATAAGTATGATACTCTTAACCCATTTACATTGCTCTTTTGAAAGAATCCATACTTGAGATAAATTATTCATAGAGGAACATGGTAAATTTTTAAAAGTTTAGTTGAGAATAGCACTAAAAAGATTAAGAAAAGATTAAAGGGATAAAGTTCGACTAGAAAAGTACATATATATAGTTTATATACAGATATTTATTCTAATTTATTATTTAAAATGATAATTATTAATTTTTACACTTTTTTATAATTATTTATAAATAAATTTTATAAAAATTTCTAATTAAAATTCAATTTTTTCCATTTTAAGTATATTCAATTAAATTTCTTGAATTAAAGCCACTTTTTTATTTTGTATATAGGTATTTAAATTTAAAATTGATAACTCAGTATTATTTATTTGTTATATTTTATATATATTGAATTAATTTTATTAATTTTTAGAAAATGCCTTTGGTAAATTAGTCGAGCAGGCCATTTACAATAAATCAAGAGAAGAAGATTTAATAATTCAGGAGAACGAAGGATTCAATTTAAATAATCCTCAAACAACAAATACAGCGGATTACAATCGTTCTAAATGTTGTTATTAATTTTATCAATTTTATTTATATTGTATATTATTTATAAAAACAATATCTTAGTGAATTTGGAGTTATCTGATAGATCCAATCATTAAATAATAAATCATCTGTTATGTTTCAATTAATATTGTGATTGGTGGGATATTTCTAGAGATAGATACGAGAAAACTTACTGTAAATACATAAATTAAATTATTTGTTTTTATTTTAATATTAATATTCATAACTATTATTAGAAAACTATATTTTTATTGAAAGATCTTTATTGTAAATATTACAAACCAAAAATTGAAAAAGAAACTAAAATAAAATAAATACTTATATATTATATATCGTACCACTAAATAAATATATTATAAAAATAAATCTTTTAGAATTTTTAAAATGGAACAAAGAATGATTTTTTATAAAATTAAAAATTTTTTGTTTTTAATCTCAAATATTTTTATTAACTTTTAAACAAGAAATATAAATAAATATAATATATAAAAAATATAAATTTTAATAATTTGTTATAATTTATATATTATGCATATATGTATTACTTATTTAAGTATTCATTTTATTCTTAGAAGTCTTGTTCGCATTGTTTTAAATGTATTTTATTTTTTGTTAATAAATATTTTCATATAATATATTAAATTTTCCTATTTCAAATGACCAACTATAGTTCTTTTAATTTCGATACAATTTTAGGAATATTTTTAGCTATAATTGCAATCATTACAGTTTTAATTATTTATTTTTGTTTTATTATTAAAAATATAAGTCCTCCATATCTTCGTTGTTTTTGTCGAACCTATCCAAATGAGATTTCACTAAATAAAAAAACACCAAGAACTACTATTAGTACTAATATGGATCATGTAAGTAATAAAAATTCCAATATAATTATTTTTAAATGTAACATAATATCATATAATATATAATAATAACTTCTTTATGTTATTTTGAATATTTTAAATCATTTTAAATAAAAGTGGATATTATTTTTTTTAAAATTAATTTTAGGTTATGTATTGGAAATAAACAATATTTCTTTAAATTATTTTAAATTTGAATACTTAATATTTTATTAATTTAATAACTATATTTAACAATAATACAGTTAATAATTTCTAAGAATTAAATGAGAAATTATTTTTCTTTAAAAAATGAAAAATTTATTAAATTAAAATTAACAATTGTTACAAATATTCAAAAAATTTTATTTATCTTTCTATTTAATATTTTAATTTTTTTCTATAAAATCAAATAATAATCGAATGAATATATATATAAATTAATCTACTTTTGTTGAAAAACTAGATTACCAGTGATTGGGATCAGCCTGGACCTTCCGGAACTCAAATTATTACATTAACCCCATCTACATCATCATTATCAACAAGTTCATAAAATAATTATTATTTTCTATTAGCATTATTTCTTATTTTATGTTTCGGATCATTTTACTAAATGAACAAATTTTAGTGATTGATTTTTAATTTAATTTAAATTTTTTAATCTTAAAATATTATGTTAATAAAAAATTATACATATTTTATCTGAATAAAATAAGTAATTTATTTTTTATAGGGGAATATTAATTATATTATTTATATAGATTATATAAATATTATCATCTGCTGAAATATAATCATTAGGATTGTATTTCTACCCCATCCAATTCTCACTCTCTTCCAACAGCGTCGCGTTGTACAATTTTATAGCACTTTTTTTTATTTTATTATTGAGTTGTCAATTAAGTTTATGCATCTATAAGTACCTATTTATTTATTTATTTTATCTTTAAAACAATTATAAATAACTATTTCTTTGTTAATATCAAATATATATTATATTATATTTAGTTAACTTTTATTCTTTTTAAATTTGAAATAGTGTATATTGTTTAAATATAGTGTAGCATACCCTCCTTCTTGTTTGATATGGCGAAACTTCTAATTTAACCAGTTTTTAAACCTATAATTATTCTATTTAGGTAAAGTCATAATTATGAACTTATGATAAATAAAATAAAATTTTTATATCTTGTAGTTATATAATATTTTCATTTTATATGTAATTTTTTTATTATAAGGATAATTAATATAAAAACTAATTCTATTCTTTATATTATTATTCAAAAGTATTTATTATATATATAATAATAAAAAAGTTGATTAAAATAAGTTTATTTAAAGATTTCGAGGAGCATTTCCTATATTTTCTTTAATCCATTCAATATAAGAGGAAATTTTAGTATACACTCCTGGAACACCTTCTTTTCCACATTCATCTGAACCAAACGATGCTATCCCAGACTATAAGAAATAAAAAAAGTAGAATTTAGTAAAATTTTATAAACCAATAAATATTATTTACTTGATAATAACCTGATAAAACTTTCCTCCTGTAATACTCCCAGCAAGGGGTTGAGATCGATCAAGTACAATTAAAGGCCCACCTCCAAATCCTTGACAAGGATCTTTATCGGCATCACCTCCAGCGCACATTTGCCTTTCACTGATAGGAAAAATCGTTTGAAATAAACGAACACATTTTTCTAAAGGAACTACTGTTGTTTGAAGAACTTGCTGTATTTTCGACCTTTCTATTTTGGAAAACAAATTTATAATAATTAATTTAATATTTCATTTATATAATTCAATATATTGTATTGTGAATTTTCTATTTTTCTTTTTAAATACCTTTTTTTCCTGATACTGTTCCCCATCCAACGAGATTTAATTTTTTACCAACAAGATTGATATTATCATTTTCCATCAGGCATAATGGTTGAGCAGCAACTACAAATAAAATCTTAATTACAAACAAAAATAAAATATTTTCTTACTCAATAGTCTTCACTAACTGACTGTTTTTCAGTACCTGAATATGATCCATTAATTATTACTTATGGTAAAAACCTTTTTTTAAACACTAAGGTAGCATAATATATCTACCAAATTAAAATCAATCGATTGAACAAACATTATTGCATTTATTCATTTTAGAAATAGACGTTATTATGTTCACTCATTTTCGCTTTCTACTATATAATGACACTTGTAAAATTAATCTTAACACTACCTGTATAATTAATTGGTGCTTTTAGAATAACAAGCGCAATGTCACTTTTAAAAGTTTTTGTTTGAAAATCCGGATGTACAATCACATGAGATATATCCACTCTCTGAACTTCCAGTGCACAAAAATCATTAGAACAATCCCGTTCAGTAGAAGTATCCCAGTCCCCTACGATAATATTAAATCTGTAAATAATTTTTTTTTTATAAATTTCAAATTTTCTATTAAATATAATTTCAATAGTATTTTAAATATTACAATTCAAAATTGGGAACATTATTCATCACACAATGAGCTGCTGTAAGGATTACTTTTCGTGAGATAATACTTCCTAAACATGGATAATCTACTGTATTTTTCTTAGTATCTAAAAATTACATAAATAATATATTAGTTGTTAAAAAATATTAATAAATATTATTAACCGAAGTGCTATTAATAAAAAGAGAAAGAAATTTATTTACTTATATATCCTACTCGAGCAACAAATGGATAGGCTCCTAAACCTTGAGTACTTTTAGCCATTCCACAATTATCTTCATTTATCATAAAATTTGGATCTCGACCAGGTCTTGGACCTGGTGTGTTTCCATCGTTATCTTGCATACTCCATGGACTATCAAAACCAGTTCCAGGACAGCAGACCATTGGTTGAGTGCCTCGATAACCACAGGTAATTTCACCTAAACTAAGAATAAAATTATGAATCATTTTCTGGATTCAATAAACAAATTAAATATTTTAAAATATAATTTAATTATCAATTATGAAAAGAAAGCCGGAAATGTTTTTGTTTATAATCAGCTGTCGTATTTCTTCAATATAAAGGCCGGTCCAGACGCTCCGTTTTGCACAACGTTTTAAATCCGCGCAGTTTTCAGAGCTCACGAGCTCAGTTATCGCTGCAACTGTGCAGTCCTCCCGACGGACTCAAAACTGCGCAGTTTTCCGGTCCGCACGCAACGTTTTGTCTGCAACGTCTTGAACTGCGCAGACAAAACGTTGTGCAAAACGGAGCGTCTGGACCGGCCTTAATTTAAATATTTTTTAATAAATTATCTGTTATCATAAAAAAATTATTGTATAAAAAGAGTGAAATTTGATATTTAAGTTTTCTATCTATCTTAGATGTTTTGATTAAAATTAATATAACAAGAACAACCAATTTATTTTTTTTATTAATTTACCAGTTATATATAGTGACGGAAAAAAGTAAACGCTGGGGCTGCTGTGAGACAATCAATCGGTTAAGAATTGCCATTACCCGAAAACAGCGCCACCCTGGCGTTTACTTTTTTCTGATATTGTACATCTTGAATGATTTAGAGCAGTGTTTCCAAAACTTTTTTGGCCCACGGACCCCATTTCATAGTAAAAAACCTTTTCCAGTGAAAAACCACACTCGAGTCACCCGAGTAATGTCTTGTTTCCATTCATAGAAAAGAAAGAGCAGCCAGGATCGCTCGTTTGATTCGAGCGTGGTTTTCGGATTTACCTTATCTTATTACTTGTATTTTATTCACCTATCTACATTTATATTTTGCTGAGGACGTAAAAATTGCTAATAATTATTCATTGATATTTATTTTATTTTCATATTAATAAGAATGTGTCACAATTTATTTTTTTTATTAACACGGACCCCTTGACGTTGTTCAGTTACCCCAAATCGATTTGAATTATCCAAGAACCACCTGAATGATTCCAGGGGAAGGGACCACTTTGGGAACCACTAGTTTAGAGTTAGAACATATTTTAGAGCTATAACAAAGATTTTCAATTTGTTTATTAATAGTGATAAGCCAAATTATTATTTTTTCACCTAAAAATAATTATTATATTATTAAATTTATGCAAAGCTTAACGATCGACTCACTTTCTAAGTTATAACATTCATTTATGAAACTAATATTAAAAAAAAAATTTAATAATTATTATATTATTAATATCTTAATAAATGAATCTAACCGTGAAGGAAGCAAACAGGAATGTTCCATTAAATCTCTTAATAGTCTACACCTCTCCAATGAAGTGCATTGTGTCCCGTAATGACACAGAGACGGACTATATGATTCTTCGTAAACTCTATTTTGAGTTTCTGGTAGTCCATGAACAACAACTCCAGTACCTAAAAAGTGGAAAAATATTTATTTATTTTAATTAAATATTTTAACCATTTCCACCAAAACTATTCAAATAAATATATTTTTATTTTTAATAAATTCATAATATTTAAATTATTTAATTTATTGTAAAAGATAACATTTTAATTAATTTAATATTGTTCTTCGACATTTTTCTTTTAAACCTTTAGGCTTAATTGTCTATTGTCGGGCCATCTTTTCTCAGGACGACCTCTACTTCTTATTTAATATTAATAGATAATATTTATTAAATAATTTAATAGAAATAAAATATCTTTGAATTTTCATTTTAAATGAATATCAATTTAAGAAATAAATTGTTTTTTGAAAAAACAATAATATTCTTATAAATATTGTTTGGGACAAAACACTCCTCCTCCTAACTCTTTCTATATGGGTGTACTGAGGAAGTATCCTGTGAGTGGATTCGAAAATGAAGTGAAAAATACATTTTCGTTCTGCTACCTCATAAAAAGGTCCCGCAACTATTTCCCCGTGCTACTTAGGGCAAAGCAGTCATGTCCAACGCATAAATCTTATCTTTTTCATTTAGAACCAGACCATCCGCTATAATCTTGATGAATAACCACGGGGTAACTTTGATTCATTCAAATAGAAAGCTATCTTGTATCATAGTAATGTTTTGATTTGGATATTTTTTGGACCTGTTATTAATTTTTTTAATAAATAAAAAACACGAATTAATTCTTTTGTATAAACATATTATATTAATTTTTTTAATATTTAAAAATTAATGTGCCTATTAATTTAACTATTTACTTTAATTTTTACTTTTCAATCGTAAAAATTGCTAACTTAAGATGTAAACTACTTATAATGCCGATTCATTTCCGATATGCATTTTTTTATAGATCTCCACGTTTCAAGTCACTCTAACTTCAATAAAGTGGTTTTCCCGTTGACGTAGGTGTGTGTACATTTTTGTCCCTACCTTTCGCTCGAACTTACAAGCTCACGTTAGTTTTAATCGCTCATTATTTTTTTCTTTTTCAATTATTTTTATACCATAATTCAATTTTTGTTTATCATTGGCTTTCATAGTTCTCTTAAATATATATTTTTGTATATTTTACTTAATTTTAAAAATATTGTTTTTTTCTTTTTTTAAAACTAAAAATATTATTATTTTTTTTTATTTTCAATATACTTTTTTTAAAATATTCTACTCTTTTACTGCTTTAAACATTTTTTTTTAGATATATTTAAAGAGAGGAAAGCCAATGAATAATAATATATTTAAATTATTGTGTATCCAGCTCCCGCTCTAACATTTACGCCTACCCGAACAATTGAATAAATTGCCGCTTCTATATTCGTAAAATTTATTACATTGATAACCAAAATACCGCCCGGGACATATTCCCGGTTTGCCGCCCTCTAGAGCGAGAACTTTGTGTACCTATATATCGATTGAACATTCAAATGGGGACTACCAGAAAAATTCACCTGGATTTAATAATATATTTTTATTAGCTGATTTTAAAAAAAAAATAAAATAAGATATTTACATATGTAAACATAGAGATGTAACATATGGCAATGAAATTAATTTATTTTTTCCTGGGGTTTTTATTTTTATATATCCGTTTTATTCAAATTTAATAATATTTTTTTTTTGGCAAATTTGTTAATATAAATATAATTAATTTTTCTAATAACAAAAGGTAAATATATAATAATTATAATAAACACTATTTATAAAAAAGAAAAAAAGAATATGTTAAAAATAGAAAAATAATTTATAATTATATATATTATTTATTTGAGACTTATATGTTATCCTTTAATAATAAATAGATTAAATAGATTAAATATTGTCTATTAAAATATTAAATTGCTAGTTCAGTCATTTGGTAGTTCTAGTTAGAAATTTTTCCAGGAGTTTTGAATATTGGTAATTTTAAAGATTTCGTCGTGCTCTTTCCGAAAAAGCAACTTTGCGACCTCGAATTTTCTCGAACGCGACAATATCTCCTTTCCTTACCACTCCATGATAAAAACATTTATATACAAAAGTAAACTAGAGAAAATTGCCTACAATTTGATAATACTTTATAATATTTAATTATAAAGAAATTAAAAAATATATCATAACTCAGCGAGAAGCGGGGGTGGTTGGCAATCTATCTATCTATCTATCCTTGGGGTTCTGAGGGAATTTTCGTATGTATTCTATCCACCTATCGCGCCCTTGGTCTTCGAAGCGGGCGTTTCCCACTCGGTCTCCACACCAATATATTTTTCGCCATCATTTCCTCTCCCATTCTAGCCACGTGCCCTGTTCATCGCAGCCTTCTCGATTTTATAACCCTAATTATATCTGGAGAAGCATAGAGGTCATGCAGTCTCCGCCATTCCCCGGTGAACTCATCTTTCTTTGGCCCATAAATGCTTTGCAGAATCCTATTCTCAAATACTCTAAATCTACTCTCGTCTCGTAAGGTCATAGACCATGCCTCACACCCATATAATACAACCGGCAAAATAATTGTTTTATATATTTTAATTTTGATCCCCTTTGATAATAATTTTGACGCGATAAGCCCCTTTAATATAAGAATATAACATGATAACAGGCGCTTCCCGATTGCAACCTCGCTTTAAACTCTTCTCGAATATTATTATCCTTTGTTATTACAGAAGTATTTAAATTTTTCCACATTTTCAAATACTATATTTTGTATGTTAAGACTTGGTGTGTTAATACTATTCCTCTCTGTTACTAAATACTTTGTCTTAGCACTATTAATTTCTACTCCCACCTCTTTTCCTGCTTCGATTAATTTTTCTATGCTATCTTTAATTGCAATTGCCGAATCTCCTATTATATTTAAGTCGTCAGCGAAACCTAATATTTGATTTTTTTTTGTTTAATTCTATTCCGTTTGATTTTTCCCCAATTTGTCTAATTACATATTCCAGAACTAAATTAAATAAAATTGGTGATAATCCGTCTCCTTGTTTTAACTAATTCCCAATTTCGAAAGTTTCTGATCGTTGATTCCCGCATCTTACTCTTTCTTTACTACCTACAAGACAAATTTGATTCATACGTACTAGTTTTTTTGGAATTCCCATTAAGATCAAGATTTGAAAAAGTTTTTCCCGGTCTATTGAGTCATATGCTTTTGTAAAGTCTACAAAAAATTGGTATACAGAGATAGTGAATTCGCGTTTTTTTCTAATATCTGCCTTAATGAGAATATCTGATCTACAGTTGATCATTCTCCTAATATTACCTCTACATATGGTCGTATTTTCATTGAGATAATATTCGAGAAAACCTTATACGATATCGTCAAAAGAGAAATTCCCCTATAGTTATTGCAGTTGGTTCTATTACCCTTCTTAAAGAGTAGGATAATAACTACCTCCAGCCATTCTAAAGGAATCTTTTCCTTATGCCAGATCGAAAAAACTAATTTACTAATTTATGCATACACTGGCGGTGGTTGACAAGGAAAGTGTATCTGATTCCACTCCAATAGAGGTTCCGAATAGTTATCAAGATAAATAAGATTTTTCGGAAAATTTCAGTAGTTATATTAAGAAGGGGACCTCTAACAAAGTGTATTTATGTTATCCTAACTGCTACTGTTATAACTTTTAAAAACTCAACAAAACTTTTAATTAGCAATTACGTGACACCCTCTTTATTAAACACAGTGAACATTCTATATAAGCAACCTCTATAGAAGTAACTTTTTTTAGTTTAACTGTTCTATATAAGTAAGTTATTTCTTTAAAGCTATATATTTGAGTTGACAGATGTTCACAACAACATTGGTTCAAATGAGTTGTTTATATAGAGCGTTCAGTGAATATATATATATATATATATATATATACAATATATATAAATATTACATCTTTTATTTTTTTTAATGATTTAGCTATAATTCAAGAATAGACCTTTATATTCAATAAATTTGAATCAGTTGATTGCTCACTATTATAATTACCCACGACACGGTGGATATTTTCAGGTCAAGGCCACCATCCAATGATAAAAGGAAAATTAATATTAAAAAAACGACAATTGTGAATTATAGTATAATAATTATGTTGAAAGCATTGCATTCAAAAATTGAACTTTCCATTTTGTTTTAAATAAATTATAAAATTTATTATAATTATTATTAATTAATAGTTGTAATTTATTGAACAAAACATATTTGATACTTTTATTATAATAATTTAATATGAAATTAAAGTAATTAAATTGTATTATTATATTACTTAGTGCCTATTTATATATGCTTTTGGGGTCTTTTTCCATTGAATAACCATACGCATTTTTTTTATTACAATATTAAATAATAATTTTAATTTCATTGAGTTTGTTTCCATTCTCTTAAACTCAAATATGAAAGTGATTTTTTTATTCTATTGTTTTACTTAATAGATAATAATTCAGTAATAAATACGAATGGTGTAGGATTTTTTATAATAATATATGAAATAATATTAAAAATATCTTATTGACATTAAATTATTAGTATTATTGATTTTGAAATTGAACATTCAAAATTATCAAGAAAATATAAAATAATATAATTATATCATTAGGATACCATAAGACCCACAGGGTAAGAGTTTTACAATGAAATGGAATATTGAAATTTAGTTAAAATCCTAAAATTTGTTATTAGAAAAAAGACTATTATCATATTAACCCTTTGTTAGTAAAAATAATATTATTTTAAATTGATTTTGTTAATTTTATTATCATGATTATCATTATCATTTGTATATCCAAAATAAATATTAATAAACCCGTTTTTTTTTATTTTAAAAACAATTTTTATTTATGTAACATTCAATAACATACGAATTGTCCAGGAAGCATACGAACCGACGATTACTTGATAAAGTAACAATAAAAACCAAATGTAAAAATTGATTTGATTTGAAACTGTTCGAAATAATTCTTCCATTCTTTCACATCAAATGGCAAATTTCAACTAAACCTATGATACATAGAGATCACTGATCAAGGAAGTTGAAATAAAAAAAATATCATAATGATACTATCAATTAGACGCATAACAATCATTCATATTCAATGACAATCAAGATAAAACATCATTTAGAACAATTCTCGGATATCTATGTCATAAGTTCTATTTTGGACGTCATTTCAAGTTTTGTTTGGATTTGATAGGGGATGGAGTAATAAAAACCATAAGGAAAAAATGCACAATCTACAGATTTTTTAATAATATTTTATTTAATTTACTTTATATAATTTTTAATTAGTTTAGGTATTAAAATTGACGAATATATTTAATCCCCGAAAAGTTATTTATTTGAAATAATTATTAGCATATACACTATTATATGATGATAAATAAACTGGAGTGTCTCCACTCGACTATCTAGCAAATTTTAATTGGATTAATTAACATATTTTATTGGTTGAGTGAACTAAGGTTTATGAATGAACGTGTTTTTTTCTGCTTCAATTTCAGTTCAATTTATCTCAATTTCGTTGGTTTTATTTTCAATTAACAATTTGAATTTGATATTAAATTAAAGCCCAAATTGCGGTTGATATTTAGCTCTTTGTGAAAAAAATTAATTCTGGTACTTTCAGCGATTCAATCAAGCTGAAATTCTAGATATAGCAGTTTTAACAATTTTTAATCCTTTGAAAAACTATCAAACATATATCTTTATTTTTACGGTCAGTTTAGAACAATGGTTTTCAAACTTTCTGGAGTCGCGGAACCGTATACGGTAATATATTTTTCAACGGAACCTTATAGAATTAATATTAATATTAAATTAATATTTAAAAAAAATTCGTAATATTCGAGCTATAGTATTATTATACCAAAGAACGATAATGTTAAAAAAATACATATCTATATATAAAATTTTCATGTAACAATGTTCTTTCCCATACACATATTATATTTAAATTAAATTTAATTAATTAAATTATAAATTGAAATTAATAAATAATATTTAATATTTAAAATTAATAAATAATATTTATTAAACCAGCGCGTGTTTGGCTCTTTGTTGATGGCACCAAGTCACGTGCTGGCGCGTGGTTGGGAGTCAAAGTGTTAAAAAATTCCGGTACTTTCATCTATTCAATCAAGCTGAAATTCTATATATAGCAGTTTTATACAATTTTTAATCCTGTGAAAAACTATCAAATATATCATATATCTTTATTTTTAAGGTCAGTTTAGAGGAAAAAAAATGAAAACGTTGTAGGTAATGACCCTCTTCCGGAAGAGCTACATTTCTCAAAAGTTGATAGAAAACTACGAATTCTGAATAATGCCAGTGTACCAAATTTCATTATTCTAGGTCAAGCCGTTTTTCGTAATCTGGTCTATACACACACACACACACATATTTTTCTCAACCTTAGTGAAAATGACTCAGGAACGTTCAAAACGTATAAAAACATCAAAATCTCGACATTGAAAATTTTCTCTGTCGAGACAGTAAAAAGAAATAAATCTTTAATTTAATAAGAAAAAATATTTGAAATCAATGTAGGAAATTAAAAAGAACAAAACGAGGAAGTTGAATATTAATAAAATTCTTTAGAATGTTAAATATTAATAAACCATATTTTTCATGCAAGAGCAGTACATTTTATTATGGGTCACATGGGATTATTTCACCAAGATTATTAGAAGAGATTACGAAAATCAAATATGCTATAAAATTTTTCCAATCGTATGATATGACATATCATGAGCTATGGTCCATGATTTTATAAGAAGAGAATAGATTCAAGGTATTTGTGAGCCTCCAAAATGTGAATGAATAATGGATATTGGATAATGTGAAGATCCATTTTGGGATATAATGGAAATTGGATGAAGGTAGTTCATAATAGTGGCAGGTGGAAAAATTTGGTTGTTGTTGTCAATAATTTTCAGTATTATTTAAGAGATATTTAAAGAGAGTTATTCTAAAGAATACACAATAAAGTCAATTTACTTTTTAAAATAATTATTTCTTATTAAATAAACATATTTCAAATGAATAATTTTAAAGTAGACTATATCTATCTAAAAATGACATGATATAATATAAAGATTTAAGAGGTAAGGCTTTATAGATCCTTTTTCTCTTTTATCAAATTTATAGTAAGTATAATCCTTAAGAATTCGATAAAACATCTGTTGTCATAACTACCCATGGCACAGAATAAACAAATGTAATATAACAAGTTTATATCAGTATAGAAAATTTTATAACTTTCATCATGACAGATGATTTTTTATTTAATGAAAATGATCTTTTTGAAGAAGATTATATTGAAGATGTATCCGAAACATTGTAAGTCATGTAAATTAAATTGCCATCTATAATTATGGATTTACTAAATTTATTGATTCACATTCATATTAGTACAAATAAGATGAATTATTTTATTATTGAAAATAAAAAAAAAAAATTCTGAAATATAATTAAAAAATTAGTTCTTTCCTGGACATGGGCTTTAAATCTCTGACTATTAGTTTCTATAAAGTATTCTTGAAATTTTTATGAATTCCAAAAAAGCATATTTAATTCCAAAAATTTATTAAATCTAACTAAATAATTAACTTGTATAAATAATACAATCCTGAAACATGAAAAATTAAAAATAAATTTAAACATTATAAAAAAATAACATAACATATAATTCTTATAAATTTTTTAGTTAATTTTATGTTTTTTCTATTTTCGCGTATATTTTTTATTAATATAAATTACTAATTTATATTTTCTTCATTGTTGTTTTATTAATTAATTTTTAGATAGTTTTATAATTTTTAATATTTTTTAACTAAAATATTATTTATTATTATTGAGGACCCCAAGTTTTTTATTCATTTTAATCAGATTGATGCAATGATGTAACATTTAATAATTGTAATAAATATTTTTTAAAGGGTCTAGCAATATCTCGGTGTTCCAGGTACTTTCTAATTAATATACCAAAAGCAAAACTTTTGTTGATTGCAACAATCTAAACTCAACATATATTTCAATTTTCTCTATTAATTATTATTATTATTAGGTGGGTTCGTTTCTCTGGGATTAAAAAAATCGTTTATATGGGTTATCAAGAAGGAGTGCTTGTCACTTGGAGTTCAAGTATAGCCAAGTTTTATGAGCTCGGCACAAAAATGGAAAATGTTTTTGCCGCCAATACAATGATTAAAGATGGAATTGGATGCCTGGCTGCCCACCCGGAACTTCCAATCTGGGCTTTTTCTCAAAAAAGACACAACCCTCATCTAGAGGTGGTCGATTATCCTGATTTAAAAATAATCAACTCATTAATAGGTATGAAATTAAAAATTATTTTATTTCCCGTATTTATTTTTATATTTGTTTGTTTTATATATTTAAATCTAGAAAGAGACACAGAAACTTTTGAGTATGTGGATCTCGCTTTCGTCGGCTGGGAACTTTTGGTAGCACAAGCGGGTATTCCTCATGCAAAAATTACCGTATGGAATTGGAAAACATCCGAACTAATTTATGCCTTCGTAACTAATTTTATTTATCATCATTTGGCATTAAGGTAACAAATTATAGTATATAATTAAATAATAAATTTTTTCTTTATATATAAATTTAAAGTCTTTGAACCATTAGGATAAAAACTCGACAAGGGATTCAGCTAAACTTTTCTTTATCTATTTTTATACTTTATTAATGAGACAATATTAAATAAAAAGACTAAGGATGTTTTCATTTAATTTTTTTGTTTGATAATATGAAAATGGATGATCTACTGATATCTTCGTTTTTTGCAACTGAATATTAAAATATGTATTTGGGAAAAATTGTTATTGATATGAGCTCGGCACAAAAAAACGGAATGTTATTTTGATTGTATATTCGGGTCAAATCTAGCAACTGAATTTTAATAAGTTATCTTCAAATAATTAAACTGAAATTTTGAATAAACATTTAGTTTGGATGATAAACCAAATGATGGCATTTTAAATCCAATATCTCTTCAATGGAGGTTTAATTATTTTTTTATGCACTTTCATGATCTGAGTATCAAATGAAATCGTTTGATGAGAATAAAATAAAAAAGAAAATATCACATCAATCTAAACCTAATAAAAGTGATGAAGTTGTTTTAAGGTATCCTTGATGTGAGTTTCAAATGAAAAGGTTTAAATAAATAAAATAAATAAAAAACATTTTTAAAAACAAGATTTTGTTTAAATGTTCTAAAAATATAAACTTTAAATTAAATTAAATCAATCAATTTAATTCACTACACTAAACTATTTATATGATATTAAGGCTCGTCGCGAAATTTACAAGAATAAAATATATTACTTGATATTGACATAAATAACTCATAAATAAATAAATAAATAAGAAAAAAGTTTTTACATAAAAAAGTAAAAATTTGTTTGAGTAGCGATTTTTAATTTTTTTTTTAATATCTCGCCAAAAAATTTCGATGTCGAGATATTGATGTGTTTATACGTTTTGAGGGCCCTGAGCCATTATCACTAAGGTTGAGAAAAATGTTTGTCTGTCTGCTCTCTCTCTCTCTCTCTCTATCTCTCTGTCTCTGTGTGTGTGCGTGCGTGTGTGGACAAGATCTCGCAAAAACGGTTTTAGCTAGAATAATGAAATTTGGTACACGGGCATTATTCAAAATAGTTTTCTATCAACTTTTGAGAAATGTAGCTCTTTCGGAAGAGGATCATTACCTACAACGTTTTGATATTTTTTCCTCTAAAGTGACCGTAAAAATAAAGATATAAGTTTGATACTTTTTCACATGATTAAAAATTCTATAAAACTGCTATTTATAGAATTTCAACTTGATTGAATAGCTGAAAGTACCGGAATTAATTTTTTAACACGTTGACTGGCAATCACGAGCCAGCACGTGACGTGGTACCATCAACAGAGAGCCAAATACGCGTTTATTTATTAATTTTAATTTATAATTTAATTAATAATAATTAATTTAATTTAAATATAATATATGTTAATTAATCCATTTCAAATTTGCGGAGACACTCCAAATTTGTTTTATTAATCATTTAATAAATAAAATGATCATTTTTTCTTTAAAGTATAATAATAATATTATTTTGCTACAGGGCTCCTATGGAGTATATTGTACCCGGTGTGCTGACTTGGGCTATGTATTCATTTCTTAAAAATAAATTTTTCGTTTGGGAGTTGTATTGTGTAGGAAAAGTTTGGTATACACAGAAATGGAATTTGGAACTTCCAAATGACGAAGTAACCGATATGATATGGAGTTCCGTGACTTTATATATTATTGGATCATATGGGGATATTTATCAGGTAAGATAAAGAAAAATTTTGAATACAATTTAAAATTATTATTATTATTATTATAGCTAGAAGCTGATAAAACTGTCAGAGAGATATATCATAATCCAGATCGAAACGAAGTGGAAGAAACAAAACATGACAAAGATGATGAAGTTGAAAGAAAAACATTTCTTTTGTCAATATATAAAAATGATTCATTTTATGTCTTTAGTCCAGGAAATATTGGAAGAGTGAGTCTGAAAATTATTTATTTTGTATCTATTCTAATTCACTCATATCAAGTGAAGAAAAATAAATTGATAATTAATTCATAGAAAGATTTTAAAAGGGTTAAATAAACTATTAATTGGAATATTGGTATAACCTTCGTCTATTATTTTTTAGGTTTATATTTTTGAAAACGATCAATGGAAAATGAAATGGGAATCTCTATCACAATGCAATATTAATTCGATTTTATTCATTCCTAAAAAGAAAGAATTATATGCGGCCAGCGAATATGTAAGTTAATAGATTCTGTTTGATTATAATTCTATTTCAATTCTTATTTTATTAAAATTACGATCATATGCAGAGGAACTATTAGGAGAATATCAATGTGGATTCAGGCCAAATCGATCAACATTAGATCAGATATTTTCATTGAGGCAAATATTAGAAAAAAAAGGCGAATTCAATATTTATGTTCACCAATTATTTATAGATACAAGTAACTAGCATATGACTCAATAGACCGGGATAACATTTTTCAAATTTTGATCTTAACGGGAATTCCGAAAAAACTAGTATGTTGATCTATTGTAGAGAATTAATGATAATAAGAGTTGCGTTATACACGAATGCACTGAAATGTGTTTTTTGACACATTGGGAATAAAGTAAAAACCTTTCTCAAAATTGATTTCAATATTATAAATATAAGGAAAATGTGTATATTTGATTGCTAATTGTATTATTATCTTCTTAAATAATTTGATCTATTCATTGATTTTATAATATAATATAAATAAAATAGAATTTCAATATGAAATTGCGCTACGAACTATCAAGCAATGAGTAAATACAATATTTATTAAAATAAGTTGGCTCATATAACCTCAATTTATAAAATACTAGCTGCTCCGAGCGCCTTCGGCGCTCCTCACACCTAGACGGGGGCTCCGCCCCCTGTACCCCCGAGTGATACATAGTATTTCGTTGAAAGTGTGTATGTAAAAGGTTTTCATCCATTTTGTACCAATTTCTCTAATCACATGTCTCCTCTTCCAGTCCAATTCATTTACCTAACCATGTTGCATAAGGCATTTAAATTTTTTTGTTTCTATGACAGCAAAAAAGTAAACAAATTACATACATACAAACACTCTCCTTTATATATATAGATAATTGAAAATATATGAACATATGTACAAAATATAAATAAATTTTACTAAGAATTTAAATAATTAGATAATTAATATAATTTATATATTTTATTTAAAATTTGACTGTTTTGATTGAAAAAAATTTAATTTAAATTTACTATGTGTTCTCAATAATATTGAAAAGTTATTATTATTATTATTTTTAATTTTAAAATTTGTACTTAAATTAGTTACTATTTTTTATCAAGGTTTCTCTATAATACTTCCCATGTTAGTTGTTGAATTAAGTATATATATCACTACTTGTTATAAATATCATTTTATAGAATAAAATATGTTGCACAATTTAAAAAATATATAAATTTAAAATATTGAATTTTTGAAGATCGTGAAAATAAAAGCACATATATATATATATATATATATATTAAGGTACTTGTAATTAATTTAGGGTTCAAAAGAAAAAGATAATAAGGAATTAATTGGCTGAACCGTGAGTAGTTAGAGAAGTGGGGTTGAAAAATGTTGAAAAATGCTTTTTATGATTTTTATTATTCTACCATTTTAGCTAATTTATCTGTTGAACCTATTAAACATTTTTAATTTGTTTTTTTTTATTTCATTTGTTTATAGGCTGAATTAATGTTACTTACAGAGCCTTTAATTGAAAATGATACCCCGTGGTTTCAGACAGTTTACGATTTAGGTAATGCTTTCATTTCTATTCAATGGGTGAATCCAATTCAAGATTTTATATTGGCACTGTCTGAATTTAAAAAACTTTTAGTAATAGAAAAGAATACAGGAAATATTGTTAATGTAAGTTAATTGATGATGTATGACACCTTTCTGTAATCTATTCCGTTAAACATTTAATGATAAAAATAAATTAATATATATAACTTTATTTAATAATCCTTTATGTATTTAAGGTGGGTTTAGATAATCTTGAAAATTGTTTGGACATTGTTTCCTGTCCTAAACATTCTTACGTTGTTTTATGCCAAAAAGATGGTCAATTGGATTTTTACAAGGTTAGTATTCATTTGATAATGATGATTATTGTAAATTGTATGTTTAGTGATTATTCCACTATAATGTGTACTAGGTCTCATTTCTAATAAACATAATATTTTATACGATTAAATTAAACTTAAAATTATAAACCTTACCAAGAATAATTTATTTTTATATTAAAAATATTTGATAATGTTATTTAATAAATTTGATTTAAGCGCATTTCGATTGTTACACTATCACCAGATGATTTCTTATTTTTTTGAATTGGACCATAAAAAATAAACTATATGAATCTTTAGTATATCCATGATATTCTTCTCGACCAATAATAATAATAATAATATTTATAATTTAGTTGTGTTTTTATTTAGATCTATTTAAATGAATCATTTCAAATGATATCCACATTAAATGTGAGTGAAAGTCCACTAGATACTGGAAAGTTCAACTCTGAGGCTACTCTTTTTGTAACTTGCAATTTTGAAACTACAAAAATTTTTGTAATAAAGGTAAGGTTGAACTATCCTTAATTATAATGAAGAATTAAAATAATTTAATTTTTTATAACTTGAGGTGTCCTTAATAACTAAACCAGAAGTAATCGGTTTTATTAATTTGAATTATATATCAATTTCATTAAGAATTGAATCTGATTTTAAAACAATGATTCACAGGGTGAGTGAAAAGTTAAACTACTCTTTTATTCTATACATTTGAATAATATGATATATTCTAGGTATTTGTATTAAAAAAAACAGAAGAATGTTGTGATGCTGGAAATCAGATTGATATGTTACGATTAAAACCGGAAAATGTGCATATGATTTTAGAAAAGTCGTTTCATTTTAAAGAATCTTATCATTCTTTAGAAAATCTTCCAAATACATCAGTAAATAGTTTTATTGGCATGCCCCACCGAACATTTGATATATATATAACGGAATTTCGAGTAATTAAATATAATAATAATTTATTTATACATATTTGAGTTGAGAATAAATTTAATTACTTTTAAAGAAATAATTTCTAATAAATATTAAATAAGTATTAAAATTAATTCTATTTCATAATGAATATAGGGTGAACGTTCTTTTTTAATTTCAAAACATAAATCCGGTCATCAATTACGTTACTGTCAACTTGCTCTTCACGAGTTTAATAAAAATATACTTTTTACCTGGTCAATAGATGGGTTAGTGATTTTACTCTTTATACACCTTATCATTATCAATTAAATATCATTAATTTTTATTTTAAAAGGAGAACAATTTATTCTTAATTTTTTATTTAATTTTTAGAGATATTTTTGTGCATAGTATACCAAGTTTTAAAAAAATAGGTTTTGTCTCAACCCATCATCGTTATGAATTGGGTGTATTAAAATGTATTATAGATAAACATTGCGAATATGTTGTGAGCATAGGAAAAGATTCTAACGTAATTGGTGTAAAGACTAAGTGAGTATTTATTTAAATAAAACTATTTTTTTTATTACAACCCCTTTGTCAAAGTTCAATCAAGATATATGATTGCATTTTATTGAGATAGAATATTCGATAAAAATTATTTCAAATCCAAACTGACAATTTGATAGATAAATTTGAATTTTCTTTCTTTTATATATTCATTTCGTTGTAATAAAATATCGACATTCGTTTCATATATTGATATTAATTCAATATAGAGAGAATTTATATACAGTAAGCAATCAGGTCACAGTTCATTGAATAAAATAATTTTAAATGTCATGCTAATTTTATGCTAATAATATTAAATCTTATCCAATAAGGAAACTATAGAAGTGTTTCAATGAGATATCCTACCTATCCGACTATATTCACCAGACATTGCTCCTTTCGACTTCCACTGCTCTCGTTCGATAGACTTGGCCAAGCAGCACTTCATTTCACTAGAAACCAAAAATTATGTCGGTTCTCAAAAGTCGAGGAATCTTTTAAACGGGGAATCTGTATACTACCTGAAAGTGGTAAAAAGTCTTAGTTAACAATGTACAATACTTTGTTTAAAATACATTCTTCCAATTTTACTGATTAAAGTTCCAAAGTTATAAAAAACTCTTTAAGGATTATTTATACACTAATATATACTAAAGTATTTTTTGTAATCATATATAAAATAAAAATAGAAAATTTTAAGATATTAGACCATCACAGAAAATAAAGAAAATACATTGCTTTTAATTATATAATTCACTTCAATATTTAAACACTGAAATTTTTATTTATTGAAATAATAAATATATTGTGTAATTACGAATAGTAAACAAATTGTCTATCAAGAGAATAGTTCTAAAAAATAACAGAGCCAATTTTTTTATTTTAAATGGCATTAAATATTTTTTATTACGTAAATCAATAGTTTATTTTCTAATTTTTTCAATATATATTCATACTATTATTTAACGCTTTTCAAAAAAAAAAAAATTTAATATTTTGTCATTAAAAGTTAAAATGTAGGTATAGTGATGTAAAAATCTCAGGGGAAAACCGGTTGAGAAAGGCCATTACCTTTGCCTGACAACAGCCCCCACATGGCGTTTACATTTTTCCGCACAGTACATATGCATACCGGTGACTGAAATCAAGTTATTAATTTAGAAAAAGAAGGGGTAAATTTTCTTAAAAAAAACTATGTAAACTGATTTATCTAATAATAATTATAATGATATAATAATAATGATATTTAAATAATAAAGTTTAATGAATGAATTAAAATGAACATCGTGTATTTATTATTTAGTTAACAATGTATCCAAATTATTTAAAATTATTCATTTAAAAATTGTTTCTAGTAAATAAAAAAAATATCGTCAATTTAACTGTATTTTTTACTAATTAATGGATTTTATAGTTTTCCACATGTTCCTTATATTGAAGAAGTCTCAGAAGATAGCTCGGATATTATGTTGAATTTTAAGCCACCTGCACCAGGAAAAATTAATATTAGTGTCAAATCATGGGAGATGTTGCAAATAGAAATGAAAATGATGCAAGAGAAAATAAGTAATGCTTTATTACGAAAAAAAGTGGTTGAAGGTGTAAAAAAAATACAAGATAAGGTAAGATATTACTTAAATATTTGATTATTATCCTATTCTATAAAAATATTTTCTCATTCTCAATGGATAATCGTATAAATTTTCAGTACTTAAATTTATTTATGATTAATGTTTCTTTTAATTTTATATTTAAAATGAGATTTATCATTATTTATAATCAAAACCCTCAATACTTTTGAATACATTTTAAATATACTAGTATATATATTTTCATACGGCGAAAAAGTTAAATAACTTAAATAATACAAGAAATCGAAAAAATATATATTGTTTAAATTCTAATAGCGAAAAGCTTATAAATAAACAACTTAAACATTTTTTTTATTAGGCAGCAGAATTATTAGAACAAAATTTAGCTGAAGTAGAGGAAGATGCAAAATTACCACTTGAAGATTTTGATTTGGATGTAGAACGACAAGCTAATATGGAAGTTGAATATAAAAAAATGCTTGAAGAAACTGAGAAGGAGGTTCATGATGAAATTGAGAGAAATAATCGAAAAAGAGAAGAAATTTTAAAAGCGACATGGAATAAAATGGAAATACATGCTAAAAAAATAAAAGTTCAATTTTTTTTTTATTTTTTATTTTTTTTAAAAAATAAAATTTTTATTTTAATATTTATTATATATAATTTTTTAGGGGATAAATACTAAAATTATAGTGGCAGGTTATTCATTACCATTCATGAAAAAGAAATTTAAAACGAAATATAAACAAGTAATATTCCAAAGTAAATTGGAGAAGTTGGCTGAAACTATTTTTGATAATCATTTTTATCCATGGGTATCTGAAAGAGAAATGTAAATGAAAATAAAATAACTCCCTTTTAAGAATATTGTTTTAAAAATAAATATGTTTTTATTCAGTATAGAAGAGAATGTGGAAGCGGAACAAGAGGAAGAGGAGGAATATGAAAGACGAGATACTAGGACAATCATACGTGATAAAATCTTGAAGGAAGATATGGAGGGAGGGAATGCTGGGGATGAAAGTATGTTAGAAAAGAAAAGTGAAAGAAGAAGCATTTTAGTAAAAGACGAAGAGAGTTTTGCTGAAAAAACTACAACTGGTGCTGGTGGTAGTTTAGAGGGGAAAAATAAGAAAAATGAAAGAAGAAGTTTTAATGAGAGGAGAGATGAAATGGAAAGAAGAAGTGAAAGATTTTCACAAACTGAAAGAAGAAGTTACTATGATAGACTAAGTATACAAGATCGAAGTCAATTTGAGAAAACAATGAGGGATAAGAAAAGTACAAGATCAGAAAGATTAGAAGCTGAACTTGAATCTGAATCAGAAATGGATGAGGTAAATATTTAAGCATTTACTTTTTTTTATATTTTTTAAAAGTTAAATTCAATGAATTTTATTAAATATCATAAAATTAAATAGGACAGGAAGGGCAGTTGTGTCTCATGTAGAAGTAAAAGTAATCAAACAAAACAAAATTGTAGTCATTAATACATAACTTTAATTTTAGGGCAAGTTGGGCACATTTGGACATTATGTTACGGTCAAGTTCATATTTCAGAGAATAATTATTTTTTGAGTACTAGGTTCGGCCTATTAACTCATAGATTTTTTTTTATTAAATTATAACAGGCGTTGAGTAGTTTTCTAACTTGATTGCATAACTATGAATATGGCAAATACAAAAAATTCCGTCTAAAGTATTTTTGAAAATGTTGGAAAAAATAACAATTAAATGCCTAAATACAATACAATTTTTATAGTTTTTTTTTATAAATTTATAATATTAATTAGTAATTCATTAGAATTTTACAATTTTGGAAAACTTTTGTCTATTTTTATGTTTGAATAAAAATCAGTCAATTTTTAATAGTTGTAAAAAAATTAATAAATTAATTAAAATATAATATGCATTTTATAGATACATGATGTACTTATATTTAAAAAAAACCTCTGACTTTGTTCGTCCTAAACAAGGACAACGCCAATCAAGTCGATTATATCAATTAGGTGTCATATTATCAACCTTTACCTTTGTTTTCTTGATCGGAGGCGCTTTCAAGTAGCTTTCCCAATTTTGATCCCAGGGCTGGGTTGATACGCTGCGATGATAAAGAGATTATTACCGTTTTTAGGCTAAGTTTAATTATGGTTGTTTCTAAGATTTTTTATTTTGAATTTCAGTTATTATATTGTGTTTAATTGTTTTTTTTTATTATAATTGCAGTTCCCCCTCCTTGTCTCGAATTGGGTCTGTCAGTTCTAATAATATCGTAATTTTCAAATGAGATAAAATGCTTGGAATTTAATTTTGTTTCATTTATTAACACAATGTCTGGATCGAATTTTAAAAGATTCAACAGATTATAACGTCTTTGATTCGATATGATAGAGTTAACATTAATTGTGATTACTTTTAAATCATTTAAATCATTTGTTAGGACTTTGTTCATGTTTAAGGCGAATGAGATATTTTTTCGAATAATTTCACAATGGCTAATGAGTTTTTTTCAATACTATCACTCATTTTCATTATGCAAGATTGCATGTTGTTAATGAGGTTTAGTAAATCATTATTTTATTTATTATTGGAATTATTTTTAACATCATTGTTACTTGGAATGTTGTTATTGTTTGATGATACATATTATTTTTAAATAATTGTGAGAAACTAATATCAGATCTAATATAATGATTTATATTTCTAATTTTTTCTCTCTTAATATTTTGTTAGATTCCTTTATTTTATCTTTGTTCTCCTTGTATGAAATAATTTTCGGGCAACCCTCAAAGTTTGACCTTTATCATTACATCTCACACAATAAAGATCTTTTTTATCTATCTGGCTATTTTTGGAATATCACATTCGCCCGGTCCATAAGGATTGTTACATTTACAGCATTTGTAGGGGAGGTTGCAATTTATAGCTAAATATCCTAATGTTTGGCAATTTTTGCATATTAGTAAGTCATTTTTAATAACTCTTTCCCAACGGACTGCTTGATAATTTAGAAATTTAATTTTAGTAATTTCAGCTGGATTAGAATCTGCTGAAATTTGGACAAATTCTTCTCTAATTTCATCCAAATCAGGGGATTTGTATAAACCCTTCAGAAGAAAGGCGTGATTTCTTTCTCCCTTTGGAGTATTTGTGAAAAAATTCACACCGCTCTTCCTCAGGATTTCTACGATTTTGTTATAATTTAATAAGTTATTCGTTTTGAGAGTTATTTTATTTTTGGCTATATTTTTTATTGTGAATTCTTTAATATTTTTTTGGTTAGCAAATTTATAATTAATTACGTGTCACCTTACCTAATATTATTTGGAGGCGATTTTCTTGATAAATCTTTAATTTTTAATATTTTTAAAGATTTTTGTTTAATTTGGCTGATGTCAAGATTAAATTGAACATCAGTTTTGTTTTTGTTTGAATCCTGTTGAGATATTTCGTCAGGCTGAACGCTGATGATTTCCGTAGGGGTGGGGAGTGGCAATTTGTCTTACTTAAGCGACACAGGTCAGGTAGATGTTTACCCTTCGAGCGCCTAGACTAGACTGTCTCACCTTGTGGCGTCTTTACCTATATTTAAATATTAAAATATATTTATATATGTACCAAAATGTGTTCAATTAAAATATTTTCTGCATAACGGATAGTAATATTATTCTAAGTTCTTCATGAATGAAACTATACCCAACATGCGACACATTCGAGAAAAGCCTAATTTTATTAATTGAAAATGTTAGATATAAATGTACTTGTAAAAGAACTAAAGAACGTATATAAAGGTTTGATATAAACGTGATTTATAAGTCATATATAAGAACAGTTCAACATTTTTTAAGTATTATTCCTTGATTAAAATGTTTATAGTATAGATAATTAGTTAATTACAACTTATATGATCCACTCATTTAATTTAATTAAAATATACATAAATTATAACTACACGTATTACTTACTTTACTTTACGTGAATAGGCCCAAAGGAACGCGCGTTGATGAACAAATTTGACTCCAGAGAGAACGATCTTTCGTTTTCTCTCTCCAGTTCTCCCATTCTCCTATTGCATCGAGATCGTTCCTGACTCCATCCATCCATCTTATCGTCGGTCGTCTCCGAGGTCTTTTCCCCATTAGCTTGAAGTCAACAACCACCCTTGGCCAGCGAAAGCCGTCCATTCGCGTTACGTGACCAAGTCATTGTAGACGCCTCTCTTCATTATCCCCACAATATTTGCCTCTTCGAATAGTTCCTCCAGATCTTTATTCTCTCTCTCTCTCTCCATTCTCCCGTACTATTATCTCGTACTGGGCCAAAGATCTTCCTTAAAATTTTTTGTTCAAAAACTACACAGTAACTATATAACTACACGAAAATATGTATTAAATTTTTATCTAGAAATGGTATTATCTATTCTTGTATATACATAATAATGGTAATTGTACACTTATATATATATATATGTATGATGGATTTTGATAAAACTTTACCAGTAGATTTCTTTTTTGATTCCAGACAAACTTTCCTCAAGAAGTATGTGGCGGTCGCTTCTAGTTTACAAGATAAAAATTATTAAAGTTTGCATATAAATCCATTGATATTCTATTTAGCTACCATGTTTTATTATTTGACCACCAGGTGACTCTACTAATTTTTGGTTTTTATAAATTCGGTAAAACATTATTAAATAGCTGCTCATTCCTAACTAGTTTATATGCAAACTTTAATAATTCCTATCTTGTAAACTAGAAGCGGCCGCCTAATACTTCTTAAGGAAAGTTTGTTTGGAATCAAAAAAGGAATCTAAAGTTTTATCAAAATCCATCATTCATACATATAAATGTACAATTACCATAATAACAATAAATTCTAGTACTATTTTAAATTACATTTATAAAATTTATTTATATTATTTATTATATTAGGGTTGCAACAGTCACATAAAGAAGCTCAATAAAGGGATTTATTGAGCTTCTTTATTATATAATAATATTATAGATGGCACCGGGTCGGCTAAGCTGCAGGTAACTATGGGCCACATCGGCCACACTGAATAGCAATTTATATGGAACGCGTGGCCGACAGCCCAAAAAATAGAGTCAAAGCTAGGTATGTTATGTCAGCCACCGGTGGCCGAAACGGCGTTCGACGTGTTAATGTAAATATAAATTGTTATATTACATATATGAAAGAAATATTTTTAGGATGATGAATTGGCTGAAATGACCGACAATTATCCAGAAATGGATTATGAAAAATTTGAAAATCAATATTCTGGCTCAAATGCTTATCAGTTTGTAAAAAGAAGCCCTTACCATTATACCCAATTCGAAATGGTCACTGAGGGTATGATGTATAAAGATTGGATTTTATCTAAAGTATTTATAAATGCATTCATTTTAAATATATATATATATATATATATTAAATTTTAATTATCTCTTTATATTCTTTCAGATGCTAATTCGTGATTTGAGTTTATATTTTAATAAAGAATTGGATAATGTTTGGCAAGAGAAAGAGAATGAAATTCAGAGGATTAAAGAAAAAAATGAACGGATCCGATTTTTAATGGAGGAAATAAATTTAATGTCTCGATTAGTGAATGATGTATCATTTGTGCCTTTAAATCCAAATAAAATTATTGATTTAGAATGGACTCAAGAAGAACAAACAGAATTGATGGTTCAACTGCAAGAATGGGAGGTTGGTTCTATTTGAAAAATACTAAATAAATAAGTTCATAAGATAAGATATAACGATACTTTTTCACTTTCCTCGATTATTCTAATGAATTGATAATAATTTGGAACTGAAAAAGTGTACAAGATATTTATTTTAAGTTGTAGAGTATTTATATTTCAAAAACTATAAGATATCGAATTGGTTAAATTAGTAAATAATTTCTTTATCAAAATACTATTTTAATCAAAATTTTTAAAAAATTTCCGTCCATTTTTTCTCATAATAAAGAACCTAATGTTTTTTTAAGAGAATAAATATTTTTAATTTCATCAATCAATAGAGATTTTATTCTCATTTCATGAATTACATGTTCATACTTTTATTTAACAATTTTAAATAACAATATAAAATTAAATAAGTATTTATTTTACTTAAATATGTTTCAACAATGATTGCCATGAACAAATGATTTAATTAATTTTCGAATTATAAATTATTACTCTTAAAATAAAGTATAGCATTATTAAAAAAAAATTAACTTCATCGTCTTCAAAAATTGTTTAAAAAAATATTTCTAAATTAGTCACTCATCAAAATCACCAGATGAAAATGATCATTTTAAATATTTTATAATTAAATAATGTTAATTGTCTCAACAATCCCATGTACTGTCAATGTTTTAATTTGTTTATAAATTTTTTTCTGGAAAAAATCGGTTTTCACAATCATATGCTATACAACGCTATGTATTTATGGTTATAAAAGCTTTTATAGCCATAATGTGTGGGACTCACCAACAAAGAACATTTTCTCGGCCCACTGACATAGCGCATTCTAATCAAGAGTCTTTCATTTCACAGTACCAACAGGTCTTTGTCGCTCTCTTTTTACCGACCGACGATAGTAAGGGAGGTATTGTTTTCACACCAAATTTCACATGTGGAGATTTTTACATATCTCCACGAATCATGCATTTTGTTAACCGAAAAAAGTATTTTTAGCATGATGTCTGTCCGTCCGTCCGTCCGTATAGACGTGTACAGCCTGAACGGCTGAACGGATTTTGATGAAATTTGGTATATTTACTTAATACATCAGTATGATGAATTGATCAACTTTTGGTGCAAATCCGGCAACCGGAAGTGGTAGTATTAGCGATCGACGATAGGAAGGGAAGGGTTATTTTCATACCAAATTTCACATGAGGAGATTTTTTACATATCATCACGAATCATTCACTTTACATTGGTTTTATACTCGAGAAAAATCATCTTTATTAGTTTTTTCTTAATTAAAATTATATGACGTCATCCAGCCATTCATGACGTCACAGCCTGGTCTTACATATATATTATAAATAAAATAAAATTAAAAATATGTATGTTATATCCATATCTGTTTTTTATTACATTAATAGATAAATTAAAATTATTTGAAATTGTTTCTGTATCTGGAAATTAATTTATTTCAAACCGTCGGTCGGTTCGGACCTGGCCACAGGTCAACTTATTTATCTTCTATAGATATATTCCAAACATATCAATACCAGTCAGAGCTTATGTAATACAGAAGTTAATTTGGTCCACATTTTGATATCGTGAATAAATGATTTAGACTAAGCAATAGTTTGCCTATCATTTTGCCATTCATCCATCATTTGGCTTCCAGCTTCAACCCTTTGGTTTTTTTCCATTTAAGTATACATATACTCTTTCCTATAGTCTTAGTTTAATAGGGCATACAGCAATTGCTAGAGCTGCTGATGTTGAAACAGTTTTATACACAGATATCACCCCCGCCAGTCTTCTATTAATTATTTCATGCATGGTTTTGTTGTCACTTGATATTCCCTTGCATTTAAGTGATTTTGAACTTTGTATTCTAACACCTTCAAAACCTTTACTTTGCTTCTTCCGTTAAGTAGAATCAGTTCTTTTTTTAGGGGCAATTTTATTGCTCATTTCAAGCAATTTGGATGTTACTGTAGCAAATGCGTATTCTAAATATTTAGTGAAATGCAATTATACTCAAAAATAATTTTTCTCCTTAAATGTTATATCTCTTTATATTTTCTTCAGGTTCCTGTAAAACCGTATATTAGCCCCAGCCAGCAGGCCCTCCTTGATCAGAAAGCGGCAGAAGAAGAAGCTCGAAGATTGGCACTTTTAGCTGATGATTTTCGTGAAAGGGCGCTCATGAAAATGATGAATGGAGTTCTAGAAATTCGATGGGAAGATGAAATCAAGAGAGATATTCCAAAGCCAAAATGTATGGTAGGTATTCCAATATTTTAAATTTAATCATTATTAAAAAATTTTAATAAGATAATATATATTTAAATTAGTATAATTTATTTTAGTTGGAGAAAGATCCAGGGGATTATGATATTGAAGACATCAAAACCGTTAAAGCGTATGAAGAACAGGTAGAATTTTTAATGTCTGAACGAGAACGATATCGAAGAATGTGCATTAGTGAAATGAGAAATCATATTCAAGATATTTGGGTAATTAGTTTTTAAAAAATTCAGAATAAAGGCAGAGATTTCTTATAATATTTAAATTTAATTTTCATAAAATTTAATGAAAATAATTATAATTCATTAAAACAAAATAAAAATTTAATTCGTCAATTTTATTAAAAAAACATTTTGTAGTAATTATATATTAATATTATATTAAATATATTATGAATGTATTTTAAATTAATTTTTAAATTCCAATTTTATGTACTGCCATATAACTTGATAATAAATATACGTAAATAGAAAGTGAATTTAAAGTTTTGAAATTTTAATCGCCTAACCAACAAAGAAAAATATAACCAATAAATTAAGAAAATAATTGATTAAAATATTAACATCAATAAGAATTTAGTTTCCTTCAATTTTCTCCCATTAATTTTTTCTATTTAAAATTCCTTATCAGGCTTTTCTTTTAAATTTGTTGTTTATTTATTGTTATTTTAGGAAAATGGAAATAAATTTGATGAAAAAATACTTAAACTTTATGATTTGAGATTAAAAGTTGAATCTGCGATTGATCAAGAAAAATTTAAATTTTATCGATTGCGAGAAGAATGTTTTAGAAAAATGAACATGAATGAGGAAGAGAAAAAGTTAATGTAAGATTTTTTTTCTTTAATATTAGAAGAATTATAAAGGAACACCACATATTTGTATAATTTATTTATTTACGATTGCTCCGACTCAAGCAGACCATCTTCTTGAGTCGGGACAAGCGTACGATACTAGATAACGACTGAAGAATAAGCACGTTGAAACGTTGTACATTTATTTTACTAAATAAATAGATTATACAAATATGTGGTGTATTAATAAAAATTCCTTTAATAATCATAAAAACGACAAAAGTTTTAATAAATATATTCGAGAAGAATTATTATATAATGAATGAGAAATTTTTAAAAATCATATACGATTAATTTCTGAATTGATTTTAGTAATGAACTTGAAACTGTTAAAAGCGAAATAGAGGATTTGAAAATAGAAGCATCTGTAATGAAAAAAACTCTCAGTGATTTACAACATTTGGTTGATTCATTTCCTGCAAAAGAGCAATTGTTGAATAAAAACTATAAAAAAGATTTTCATGGAATTACGCCATATTTGAGAGAACATCTTTTAAAATTATACAGGTAGTAAAAAAATTATTAGTGTTGTAAATTAAAAATTAAAATTTTACAGAACATACATAATATTAATGAAAAAACACCCCAATTTGGGGGTCAATGAAGTTGACTCTCATCCTCGTTTGGATTCAAGTCCCGGGTCTGACAAGGGAATTTCTCTAGTTGGGTTCTATGGGACTAAGTCCAATCTTTATTGCATTATTGACTAATTTTGTTTCAAAATCTTCCATGAATATGTTAGCGAATACTGGGCTTAGTGGACTACCCATAGCACATCCTTCTTTTTGCTTATAAATCTTTTTATCATAAATAAAGTATGTAGATTTCTGGCAAAATTCAATTAATTCGAGATTTAATTGAATTTTAATTCGAGATATATGTATGCCTATATAAGAGGTGACGTGTCCCATCATGCATCAGTCCGCTTGAATCGGAGCAAGCGTACGGTTACTTGAAAACGACTGCAGAATAAGCAGTCGAAACGTTGTACAATTATTTTAATTTAATAAATAATTTTATACAAATAATGTGGTCTTTTAATAAAAATTCCCTTAATAATTAGCAATTTTTTTGTTCGACTGCGTTGGATTTTAATGTTTTGTTGAACATAAGTTGTTAACAATTAATTATATGACATATTTTCTTTATTATTTGGTTTTATTACATTTACCAGATCTAAAAAAACAATTTTTTGCCAGTTCGGAGTAAAAATTACTCCACGTTAGCATTAGTTGAGGCTCGTTAACATTTTAGGGTTAAGCGGCGATCGAATTGATAAGCGCTGTTCTTTCGTACAATGAATATACAAAGGTTTTTTATAATATTAATGAATTTTTAGACGTCGCCCTAGAATGGCTCCCAAATTACAAGAACATTCCCTTCAATTACGTGAATTAGTCAAATTTCTTCTTCATGGTGATAAAGAATTACCTTCTTATTTAACTGCTGAACAATTAGAAGTACTTCAAGTCGTAGACTCTTTAGATAATCCTCAATTCATGCCTGGACAACTCCCACCTGAATTATGGCCTGTTTTTTGTAAGCATAGAAGATTAAAAATGGAACATGAAATCAAGGTATGACCACAACTTAAAGGATCAACTCATTTATTAATAAAATATAAAAATTTATATTTATATGAATAAATAAATTCAATAATGAATTAGTTAATGAGACAGAATTAGTAATGTTTTATTTTCAATATATCATGAAAATTGATATTTGTATACTATTGAACTATTTTTATTGATTAAAACGCTTTTTATAATAGCTATATATTTAATAATTGACAATCATTTTAAAAAATTAACATCTCATTAATATTTATATACAAGCTATTATCGATTTGTTTATTAGAAAATTTTGTTTTTTAGAATAGGAATTCTAAATATTTTAAAATTAAACATTTTAATTAGAAACAGGAGATAATGACAATAATTATATGATATTAACCAATTTATTACTATTATATTATTGTTATAATTATAGTTGTGATTATTAGTATATGGTATGGAAGAAACTTACTAAAATTTTGATTTGCTCTCTCATTTGTATATTATAGTTATTTTATTAATTTAGATTTATTTTTTGGCAACCAATTTAAACCTTCAAGATTCAACCTTCGAGATATATATATTATATAATCATATTTGGAATATATCATGAAATTTACATAAATAGTCAATACATATACTAATTTAAATTTTTTGAAGATAATGGGTTGAAGAAATAGAGTTGTAATTAATAATTATAGGAGAGAGTTACTGAAATCGTACCCCTTAAGGAAATTTGATCTTCAATCAAATTTCATTTACTTATTTAAACATTAGGACAAACTATAGAGTTACATCCTATGTTTGCAATCTTGGACAATAATTTTATATATATTGACATAATAATATTTTCACTTTTTCTTAAAATACGTCAAAACTGGCAACCGGTATCATAAATCGTACTGGGATGTCTCCAAAATCGTACCTTTTTTAGTAATAAAATTAAATAGGTCATAATAAGCAGGTCTCAATATATCATGTAAATAATTTATATATTCAATATTAATTATTTTAGGAGTAATTATATATTAAATTTAATTTAATTAGGACATTTAGGACAATAGGAAATTTTATCATGACACCACCACAAGCCTCGTGCACCCATCTTTTACATTTTATGCATTGAATCATATTCTCAAGCCGAGATTCTTTGCTCAATGTGCAAAACCAGTATTCTTCATCTACGAATACTGAGATATCTGGTGATGCACTAGTACGATTTAGAAAACATAGCAATCTTTTGAGAATGTAAAAATAACGTCAAAAGTACGTCTATAATAATAAAAGCAAGTGTAATGTGTCTGTCTGACCGAGCTCTCCAGGCAAATCTATCGCACGCAGGGACCTGGAATTTTTTACACGGAAGCACAAAGGGGCTGGCCACCAGACCTCGAAGCCCGATTTTCGATTTTTGAATTAGAAAAATTTTAAAAAAATTATAAAGAATATAACAGTTTAGTTACCATACTAGATCATAAAGGCGCTGGTGGCGATAATTTAAATTCTGAGCAATGTGCAGATAAAAATCTTTTTATATATCTATTGATATTTACAATATCTCAATTGATCTTATTGGCCTTTTAAACTTTGAAAACATTCACATTACGGCTATAATTTAATAGTATTAATTTTTAAGATTATGTGAGTAAATTATTTTAATTAAGAAAATTTTATCTCATAATTGGATTTTCACGTAAGATTTTAATATATAATATATTTTTTAATATTATTTTTATAGTAGTTTAGTGTTATGCTAATTTTATATTTTATTTTTATTTTGTTTACTTTGATTTTTTTTTTAAATAAATTAATAACATTTAAAGTAGCATAAAAAAATTAATCGAGGCAGGAAAATTGATGGGGTTTGAAATTAATAGTGATAAGACAAAATAATTAGTATCAGAGAGAATAATATTTGCAAAGAATTTAAATCGAGGTTGCAATCTGGAAATTATTATCAAAGGGGATCAAAATTATTAAATTATTAATTGTATTATATGGGTGGGAGGCATGGTCTATAACCCTGGGAGATGAGAATAGATTCAGAGTATTTGAGAATAGGATTCTTCCCAGCATTTATGGACCAAAGAAAGATGAGGACACCGGGGAATGGCGGAGACCTCTATGCATCTCTAGATATAGGTCATAAAATAGAGAAGGCTGGAATCGGCAGGGCACATGGCTAGAATGGGAGAGGAAAAATATATTGGTGGGGAGTTCGATTGGAAAACGTCTGTGTGGAAGACCAATGGGAACAGGGTGGACAATGTAGGAAGGAACGTGAGAGAGATGGGACAGGTTAGGAGTTAGATGGTTATAGCTCAGAATAGGGACACTCGGGGGGGGGGGGGTACAGGGGGCGGAGCCCCCGTCTAGATCTGAAGAGCGACGAAGGAGCTCTGAGCAGCTAGTATAAAATATACATAAAAATAATTTTAACAAATAATACAATAATGATAGTATAAAAATATAGATATAAAAAGAAAATACGTACTATTTATATGATTAATATAGCTAAATAAAATCATTAAAATTTTATAGTAAGCCTACTTTCTTTTTTAAGGATTCTATTTGAAAAACATGTACCGCCAGGCTTTCTTAGATTTTTTGCCTTTTATATCAATATTTTATTTGCTTCATCTATTTAAAACTTAATGTCGCCAACAATCAGTAAATGCAGAAAATTACACTAGGTACGATTTAGGCAACCAGTCCGCATTAGGCAACTCTCCCCTATTATTTAACCTCAATTTAAATTTAAATGTGAAAAAATTGATGAAATTTTAATATCTATTTTATTAGTTCAAATGTAGTAAATTGGATTTAGCGCAATCAGAGAGTTCTTTCGCAGCTCATGATCGTTTATTTCAAGATACAAAAAATAAGAAAAAAACAATTGAAAAGGATATTGCTAAATTGAGAGCTGATCGTCTAGAACTTTCACATAATAAACAGGTAAAACACTAAAGATTAAATAAAAAATAAATCTTTTTACATTATCAAAATTTGCCGCCCTTTTGAACTGAAAAATTGTCCATCCTGAACCATTCAATTTCTTAATATCTAACTTTATTTGGGCAGCCCATCGAGTCTTTGGTCATTTCCCAATAGATTTCCACATAAACTAACTTCTTACTAGGCTTTGCTCAACATTTGACTAATATGCCCCATAGATATTAAAATGAAAATTTAATAAATTATAATTCAATAATATTTTGAAGTAATGAATATATATATAGTAATAAAAAATACATTTCTTTACATATACTTATATATATTTAAGATTCAAATTGTAATGCCCAGCGCTCAAGTGGAGATGCCCATTAAAGGGGATATAGGTGATTTTAAAGATGCTGTTTTAATTGCAAGATCGGATATTGCTAAAATAAATAAGAAAATTATTGTAAGTAAAAAATATATTAATTGAAATTATAAAAATGTGATATAATGATACATTTTATTTTATTTGTAATGTCAGGCGGCTGGAAATAAAAAAATTGAAGTAATGAAACGAGCTGCTAAATTTAAGATAAAAATTTCAAAAGCCGAATGGCAAAATCAAAAATTAAAAATGCAAATTGAAGATTTAAAAGAAGATTTATACTATATGAACCATTTTAAAGTAAGTATATTTTATAATATTTACCTTAAGAAATTACATATAAAAAAAGGATAAAGAAAAAGAAATTTTGATCAGATTGTTTTAATCAGACATTTTTTGTAACAATTTGCATATAGAACTTATTTTAATAATTAATATTCATATATTTTAGTTAACGAGAGATATGAGAAATTATTTAATTTTAAAAAAACGTGGGATCGAAAAAGACTATGGACCAGAAACTTTGGAAAATTTACGTAAAGGCTATGCAAAGGTAATTTATTTGATTTTCTGATTAGTTCTATTAAAAATTATAAAAAAAATGAATGAATTCTAAATATATTTTAAATATTTTATCAGAATATTAAAAAAATAATATTTTTTTAATATTTAGATGTTTGAAAAAATAAAAAATTTCGAAAAGAAAAAAGTCGATAAAATTGATAAATTAATAAAAATGAAATTGAAAGAAAATGAAATTTTGGATAAAAAAATTATAGAATTAAATGTTCAAATGAATGAATATCAATTAAAGAGAGATTTAAAAAAGGAAGAAAAAGATAAAAAGGAACAAAAGAAAAGGTAAATCAAATTAAATTTAAATAATAATAATTTTTTTAAGGTAATAAATTCATTAATCAATAATTTTATAGGCTTGACGATATAATGAAAGTTTCAAGACTCACACGTGAAATAAACAAGGCCTTTAATGAATATTTACAATTAAATACAATTTTTAATAAGAAAAAATTACGTACATTTCCAACATTAACTCCACATCCCCCTGATTTGTAAGATGCACAAATTTACTATTTTTATTCTTTTATTAAGTAATAGATAATCTTTTTGGAAATACTTTAGTTATTACTTTAACTATTATTTTTACCGACCGACGATAGTAAGGGAGGTATTGTTTTCACACCAAATTTCACATGTGGAGATTTTTACATATCTCCACGAATCATGCATTTTCTTAACAGAAAAAAGTATTTTTAGCATGATGTCTGTCCGTCTGTCCGTCTGTCCGTCCGTATAGATGTGTACAGCCTGAACGGCTTAACGGATTTTGATGAAATTTGGTATATTTACTTAATGCATCAGTGGGATGAATTGATCAACTTTTGGTGCAAATCCGGAAACCGGAAGTGGTAGTATTAGCGATCGACGATAAGAAGGGAAGGGTTATTTTCGCACCAAATTTCACATGAGGAGATTTTTTTACATCTCACCACGAATGTATTGGTTTTATCCTCGGGAAAAATCATATTCATTATGTTTTTCTTAATTTAAAATTATATGACGTCACCCAGCCCTTCATGACGTCACAGCCTCGGGTAACGCCGGCAACGCCGGCTACTTCAGCTATATATTATAAATAAAATAAATTTAAAAATATTTATGTTATATCCATATCTGTTTTTTATTACATTAATAGATATATTAAAATTATTTGAAATTGTTTCTGTAGCTGGAAATTAATTTATTTCAAACCGTCGGTCGGTTCGGACCTGGCCACAGGTCAACTTATTTAGAATTTCTTTAACACATTAATATCTAATTAAAATTAAAAATAATTTATATTATTTTAGAATATTATTTTATTTACCTAATTTCCCTATTTTGGTCCTATATATTATTTTTTTTTTATATATATATATAATATAATATAAAGAGAATTAGTTTATGAATAATATTTTGAATATTAATTCAAGAGAAAATTGCGAAAAACAATGTAATAGCAAGAATTTCACGAGCAGTTATTTTCTAAATACAAAAATATTTATTCAGACAAAGAATATTTAATTTGAACAATAAATATTTATTTAGCGCCCAATAATTGTAGTTTATCTCGATAGTAAAATAATTATCAATGTATTGTATTGTAATAATAAAGGTATGCTTGGTATGATTTTATTATTTTCATAAGTAGTTTTATTCGTACCTTTATTTCTTGATACTTTCAAACTTAATTATTATGATTTATCTTGGATGGGATGACAAAAGTTTCAGTATCACATCAGTATATTATATCTATATACATTTTATTAAATTAAATAATAAAATAAGTTTTTTACTTTAGTAAATATTTGTCAAAAAAATGTTTAATAAAATATTAATTTAATTTTTTAGATATTTTAAAGGACCACCTGCAGATATATTTCATAATTATTGTAAAGGAAGTCAAGAAAAATAAAATTACATTTTAATTGTCTAAAAATTATTAAGATATACTGTAGTTATTGTTATTGGATTTATAGGATAATAAAATAAAATAAAGAAAAGTTTTGTAATCAATATATACTAAAATTTTATTTTATAAAATATAAATGTATGATATAATTCAACATCAGAAAATATACATTTTATTGTGTCATGAAATGGAGCTACACTAAAAGAAAAGAAAATTTAAAATAAAAAATTTACAAAAAATATATTTTCTTAAAGGTGTGTTTTTTTTTACTTTTAATGGATGATGAAATGAAAACATATATTTCTTATATATATATATATGTATTAGAAGATAGTTCCAAGGCACAATTCGATTCGTTCGGATGATAACTTAAAAGTATATTTTTACATCATTTTAATTGTGTTATTAATATTTTATTTTGCATCTTACCAAAAATAAATTATTATTATAATTTATTTTTATGATTCATATTAAATAACTATGAATCATTCATTAAGATACTGTTTAATAATTATATTATTGAATGATAAGTTTTTTTTTTAAATTAAGGGTGGAATTTTTTGGAAGAATCCCTAGCATGTTGTTTGAGAAGATCGCAGGGTTGGAAGGGTTCGCCATAGAATGATTGAAATTTTTCCATTTTTTCAACTAATTTGTTAGCACCATATGTGTCAACCCATCGGAATGGTCCACCAGAAAATGGTGGAAAGCCAAGACCAAAAACAGCACCAATGTCACCCTCCAACTAAAAATGTATTTAAATTAATAAATAAATAAAAATAAACAATTAAGCAATTATACAATTAAAAGGTTTAAGTTTAAATATTTTGAAAAATATTTTTGATTCACTTTAAAATCATTTAAAATTAGAATTAAGAATTACTTACTGGATTGTCTAGGATTCCTTCTTGAAGGCATAAAACTGCCTCATTTACAAATCGAGAAACCATTCTCATTTGAAGATCTTCATCAGAATCTGCTCCTTTTGATTGCAAAGAATATTTCTTAAGTAATGTTAACAAATCTTCATTTAAATTTCTATCCTTGACTCCTTTCTCATAGACATAACAACCCAAGCCAGATTTTCGACCTTAAATGTTAATCAATTAATTAAACATTGCATATATTATCAAATTAATTTAGATTATTTATAAATACAATTATTAAATAAATATTTTATTATTAAAATTAATATTTAAAAAATATTGTTGAAATTAAATTATAAATGTCAAATATGTAATGTTTATTTACTTTTTATGATTCCCCTACTTTAACCAGATAAGATACAAAGAAGATAATTTTGTGTATATTATTTTAAATTATCTTACAATCATTCGAACACTTAACAAAATAAAAAATAACAAGTCAGACAAATTACGTGTGGCAATGGATTTCTCTACGTTGTTTGGTATGATTGATTATGGAATATAATTAGATAAGCTTGAGTTATTTTCTAATTGTTACTTTCTCCTTTCTTTATTTAAATTCAATTTATCTTATCTTTGTTATGAAGCAAAATTTGTTCCATGTTTGATTCATCATCACAAATAAATCGTCAATTATTTTATTTAATTATAACTTAAATGCAATTCATTTTTAGAGTGACTGTGATTTAAAATCACATGACTGAATATTCAAAAATGATATCTTTAATTTTTTACATCCATGTTTTAACTAGCTTCAATGAAATTTCAATATTTTGTTTTTTATTTTTATAACTTTTTATCATAAATAGAAATTTTAGAAAATTAAATTAAAATGTAAATTGTACTGATTAAAAATGTAATTTACCAAGGAATCCACTTCGGACCATATCATTGAGCACTTCAATATCGCCACCTCCAAATCTTGGTCCAAATACTTGAGCAAGGTCTTTTGCAATATGAGCAGCAACATCAACACCCACTTCATCCAAGAGTGTTGCCGCACCAACAGGAAAACCGAAGGATTTACTTAATTTGTCAAGTTTCTTTGGATCAGTTCCTTGTTGAAGGATTCGTAAAGCTTCACCTTGCATGGCAGCAAGAATTCGAGTTGTATAAAACCCGGGACCATCTTTTACTGTAATTACGACTTTGCCTTGACGGAGACCCACATCTACTGCACTTGCCGCTGTATCTTTGGAAGTTTTATCCGTTGTGATAATTTCAAGTAGTTGCATTTTATCGACTGGGGAGAAATAATGCATACCGATAACCTAAAAATAAATAAGGAAATTTATAATTTTTAAAAAAAATTAAATGGTGTGAGTATAAAAAAATGATTGAAATATTTGGGAATGTAAGTAAGATTTAATGTTTATTCAGAAAACTCACTTTGTCAGGGCGAGAGCTTGCTTGAGCAATTTTTGTAATTGGAAGTGCGCTAGTATTGGTTGCAACTATGCAATGAGGAGGGACAGCTTTTTCTATTTCTTTAATGACTCGATGTTTAAGATTAAGATCTTCAAAAACAGCTTCAATAACTAGATCACATTTCGAAAATTTATCATAGTTGAGTGTACCAACGAGATTAGATAAATATCGGTAGTGCTCCATACTATTATTTTTTTAAAGAAATCATTAAATCAAAAATTAATAAAAAGAAAAGAAAAAAATAATGAAATAAATAATAATGAGGGATTGTTTCTAATAAAATTTTACAATTTAGAAATATTAAATTGTTAAATTGAAAATAATCACCTTGACATTTTTTTCTTTTTGACAGCAGTAATCAATCCATCTTGAATTTGACCAATGCCCCGTCCAAGGCCTTTTAAATTAGTGTCTTTAAGGATGACATTCATTCCTTTATCTAGAGAAACGTGAGCGATTCCAGCGCCCATTAAACCAGCCCCAACAACAGCTACAGTTCTGAAAAATAAATTGATGTAAAGTTATTATTTTAATAAGATGAATATAAAATTGAATTTTTTGAAAAATTGGTTTCATTTTGAAGAAAATAGATTTATTTATTTATATTAAATCACACAAATATAAATAAAAAAAAGTCGAATTGGCAGTCGTGGGACTGGCCGACAGAAGTGAAAACTTGTGCGTAAGAAATTTGAAAGCAGACGGAATGCGCACCAGCTTCACGAGAAAAATGAATTTTATATACGTACTAGCTGCTCCGAGCGCCTTCGGCGCTCTCCACACCTAGACGGGGGCTCCGCCCCCTGTACCCCCCGAGTGGTACATAGTATTTGGTTAAGAGTAGTAAAAGGTTTTCATCCATTTTGTTTCAATCAGTATATTACATAAAACATTCATTTCTTTTTGTGTTCTTATTTAAAATATATTTTAATTTAATCAGTAAATTAATTGATTAATTTGATGTTTTTGATGTTATAAATAATATTTATTAAATTATAATTTAATTAATTTAATTTAATTTAAATTAATAAATATTATTTAATCAAATTCAAATTTGCGAGATAGTCGAGTGGATAGTGGAGTGTTTGGCTCTTTGTTGATGGCACCACGTCACGTGTTGGCGCGTGAGATTTCCAGTGTTAAAAAATTAATTCTGGTACTTCCAGCGATTCTATCAAGCTGAAATTCTATATATAGCAGTTTTATACAATTATTAATCATGTGAAAAATTATCAAACATATATCTTTATTTTTACGGTCACACACACACATTTAAAAATTAATTTATTAAAATATATATTATATAATATATTATATATAGTATATAATTTAATATATATATATATATTCTGAAATTAATTTTAAATTATATAAATATATTAGAAATTAATTTAATATAATTTAACATATAATAATATATTAAAATATTTTATTTTATATATACATAATTTAGTAATACTGAATATTAATGTAAATATAAATAATATTTAATATGGCAAATATGTAAAATTTTGTAAAGAATGTATCAGAAGTTTAGTGTCTATCATTCTGGCGTATTGCGCATGCGTATATCTGTCGGGTCGTTTTCGAACGGTCGGGTCGTTCTCACAGGGTCGGGTCGGAATCTCACGCGAGTTCTATACTTTTTCCTCATCCCGCAAAAGTGCTCAACGCCGCTAAAGAAGTTTTCACTTCAAAAATTTCAAATAAAATTATTATATAAATTAAATATGAACATATATCTTTTTTAATGGAAAAAAATAAATAATTAATATTTTTGGAAAATGTTATTTATAATTAAATAATGTCTACAATTTAATAAAATTTGAATATATCAATATTATACGATATAAAGAACTCTAATGATCCAATAGTTATATCTATTAAATTAAATACAATCTAGATTGTAATAAATTAAATCTTACTCAACACGCCGTTCGGGTTTTCCAAATCGATTTTTTTTACATTCAGTTTGGCCCTTAAAGAGACCCCGAAGTCCTAGGGATTGTGATGTCAAGGCAAGATCACTAAATCCTTCAGCTTCTTCTTTATAGCCAGCAACTTGTCCTTTCTCAACTCCTGTTTTGATAACATCAAGAATCTAAATAATCAAAATAAATAAGAGATAATTAAAAACAATAATATTTATACTTTGGTTATTTTTGTACTTACCCTTAGAGGAGCGGGATAAAGGCCTCCAGACATTTTCATTACTTTCTGTCTTGCACTATCAAAGATTTTATTACGTACCCATTCATAATTCAGAGCAAAAGAGATAATTTTATCCATTAAGGGTTTCTTACGTTCCACTTTCAATTTGCCACTAACAATATCCTTTGCCACTTTAATAGCCGTATCTTCAAGGTACCACAAAGTTCTTAAACAAATAAAACTAATATTAATATATAATCATATTTTGAATTCTTAAAAAATTTTAAATGGTGTATTTTTATATAATATAAATGAATTGATACATATATTACAAATTCTTGCAAATCAATAAAAAGAAATTTTAATTGTATATTTATTATATATATAATAGATTATTATAAATAATTATAATAATACAGGATAAAAATGGATCGTTTATTTCATTATGTCCTTTTAGGTGGAGATCGTAGAGAAAAAGACAAAACAAATACATTAATTATGAATTTTTCTCTAAAGGAGCTTTAAAATAGTCAAGTAAGTAGTTTACTATTAAGACTCACTTGACGATATTGATTATTATTATTGTTATCATTATTAATGTGGAAGAAAAATGTTTACCTTTCTTCAGGTGTTCCAATTCCAGGCCCTAGGGGATTTACTAAAAGATCAACTAATCCTAATTTTTTAGCTTTATCTGCTTTTACGGTTCGACCTGTTAAAGCCATATCTAAAGCTGTAGGGACACTTGTAATAGCAGGTAATCTTTGCGTTCCTCCAGCGCCTGGAAGAAGTCCTAACATTACTTCTGGAAGACCAAGACCTGTTTTACGATCTTTAACAGCTAAACGGTAGTGACAAGCCATGGCTACCTAAAAATTTAGAAAAATAGTAAAAATAGTTATTCAAATTATAAATATAGATAATGAATTCATAACTAATTATAATTATATGTAAATTATGATTTAACATACTTCAAGTCCACCGCCTAAACAGGATCCTTGGATCGCAGCAACGATAGGCTTTGACGATCGTTCGATTGAAGCAAGAATATGTTGACCTTCCTCCGAAACTTTTCTGAATTCTTCTTTTGTTTTACATTTGTCCAACATTTTAATATCAGCTCCAGCAATAAAGCAACCATGTTTTCCACTAATGAGAACGGCGCCATCAATTGAACTATCAGTTTGGACTTTATTAAGAATTTGTTGCATCTCTGACATAACTTCATTGTTAAGTGAATTTACCTAAAAAAATTATAATATTTAATTAAAATAAAAATATAAATATAAGTATAAAAATAAAAAAAAAATAATAAAAATGGAGTAAATATTTATAATTATAAAAATATATAATAAAATTAATTAAATTTATTAAAACATTATATTTATCTTAATTTAATGATTATCTAAAGAAAATTTAAAATAAAACTCACAGGAATTAATAATTTTAAATAAAAATAATTATTTTTACATTGACATAAATCAATAATTATATAGGTAAATAGTGAGGAAACAGAATTTTAATTATATATATATATATATATATATATATATATATATATATGCTAGGTATATGAATATGAAACCGCCGTTTTGAGTTGTACACATACCAAAAGGAATAAAATAAAAATATAATATGATATATCATATTAATATATATATTTATATTAATGATACAAATTCATAAATGTTATAAACAAATTAAATGACTGAAGAAATTTTATTTTTGAAAGGCAATCCCCTCATAATGGGCACAGAACGGAGCGGACGATATTTTTTTAACAAACAGGTTAATTTTGCATTTCATCAGCTAAAAATCTTTACTATTAATTATTCTTATTTAATTTAAAAATCAATTATATGTTTTTTAAATAAATTGTATCATTTATTTTTTTATTATCGGAATTGGAGTGATGATCACGAAAAATTTTTCTGAATATTTTAATTTAAACATAGAATGTTTTTTTGCATTATTATTAATTAGTACCGGGACCCCGAGCCTCGGCTCGGTACTTAAGTTAAAAAAAATGATTCATTATTATTGGATTTGGCTGGTAATATTAATACCTGAGACACCGAGCTCTCGCTCTACCCTTTAAAAAATATTGATATACAATACTTTAATTATTTATTACAATTATTAAATGTTACACATTTGCATCTGATTAAAATGAATGAACTTGTGCTCCTCAATAATACATAAATATATAATATATAGGTACATATATTTTTTTCTATAGTGTTTTTTTGAAAAACTGTTTAGCGCCCCCAAGTGGTTATAAAACAAACTAAAGACAAAAAAACGTGCTTTGCAGCTTTTCGGAATTAAAAAAGCAAAATTGGCAGTCGTGGGACTGGCCGACAGAAGTGACGTCAAGCTTCAACCCTTCGAACTCCACTCGCACTCGTCAAAACAGTCATTCTACCCGCTGGACTAATATATTTAGATAATAAAAATAACATTTTTTTACTGTCTTAGCAAGCAGTATATGTTTTGTTGTTGTTTTTTTGAGAGGGATTAATAAATATATATATTTTATTAAAAATACATATTTTTAATTTTATTTCGAAATTAAATAATGAATTTTAAAATATTTTAAATATAAAAAAATATTAATACAATATCCTTTAAAAAAAGGTGAGAGACAAATTTCAACATGGATGTCATTTGTGACGTCATCCATATATAATTTTAAATTAAGAAATAAATAATGAAGATGTACTTTTCCAGAGATGTGATCAATAAAACTTAATTTTTCTTTATAAATACTATATCTAGTGTGAATTTGAAAAAAATCGTTAGAGCGGTTTTTGAGAACCCATGGCTATATATATATACAATTTTAGCTAGCATAATAAGATAAGATTAATAAACTTATATATAGACTTGCCATACGTCCCGGTTTCGCCGGGACAACCCAGTATATCCCGCCCGGTTGTTGAAATTGTCCCGGTTTAGATTCAGGGCACAGTTTCTTGGAAATAATTGAGCAAAATTATTAGATCAGAGAATGATTAATCTGCTCTTGTGTGATTAGTAACGTTTTGGCAAGTAACACAGTAATACAAATTTTTTGAACCAAAATTTTCATTGGGAAAAACCAAATGTGAGGCTATAATATTAAATGTAATAGCACCTTTAGCACTGGAAGAATTAAAGAATGATTTAATAAATGCAAATTTTGTTGCACTAAGTATGGATGCTTATTATCTATTCTATATTTTAAGTGTTTTTTACATTAATGTTTTCATAACCCCCCTCTCCCCCCTGAAACCGACATCCCTAAACCTAAAGTAAAATAGACAGAACTGTCCCGGTTGGTCCGTGAAAAAATATGGCAACCCTACTTATATATATTCAATCTTTGAATTTTCATCAGTTGATTAAAATTATAACAAATAAATTTTAATTTATTATTCTAGACTATTTTGAAATGATTTAAATATATGACAGTTAATAATTGTTTACTTTCTAATTCAGGAATTATATGTTGATTTACTATATATACAGATTGTATGTTGACAATTTGTTGTGTGCTGATGAGATTTCTTTAAAGGTTTAAAGTATTCATAGATTTAATAAAAATTTTAGTATAATTGATCATATATAATTTCAATTTTTCTATTATAATATAATGAATAAAAATTAAGTTAAATTTATGTATTCATAGATTTTTATTAAATCTATGAATATTTTAAAGCAGTGATTTCCAAAGTGGGCGCTACCGCTCCCTCGTAGGTGCTGAAGCGATCCAGGGGACGGTGATGGCCACAGGTGCATTTAGGGAAAATATCTTGTATATTACTTTTCTATTCTGGGTTCAATAAATAGATACATAATTTCAAGGTTTCTAATTTACACCTTTATTTATAATATTTTGCGAATAGGTACATTTATCTTTCTGTTTAATTGTTATTAAAATTAAAAAAAAATTAATTTCCAGGTGGACGCTGAGTAAATTGTTTTCTGGAAAGGGGGCGCTTAGCCAAATAAGTTTGGGGTAATTGTTGAATTTAACCCCGTGAGGTAAGGGAGGTTAATTATTTTACCAAACTTGTTTCATTAAATAGTCATAATCATCCTTTCTTAGAAATTTGCATGGGCATCTTATATTTTTCTATATATTTTTAGATAAAAAAGATTGAAATTTTAACATGTATCCCATTTAACCTTTTTTGACAGCTATATTGCGATTATAGGTGCTGACCTCTAGAGGCCAAATGGTTGAACCAATCTATAATGGCAAGATGGCAGTCAAAATAAGGTTAAATGGGATACATGTTAAAATTTCAATCTTTTTTTTATCTAAAAATATATAGAAAAATATAAGATGCCCATGCAAATTTCTAAGAAAGGATGATTATGACTATTTAATGAAACAAGTTTGGTAAAGTAATTAACCTCCCTTACCTCACGGGGTTAAATTCAACAATTACCAAAAATTTTATTTTATAATCTATTTGTGATAAAAATTTTAGATAAAAGTAAAAGGTATAGAAAGATATTTTTTAAAGAATATTAATGCCCCTCAGAGTGAATCATAATAGACATGAGAAATATTCGTCTTTTTAAAAAAAATTTTAATAAAAAAATAAACTGCGTGATTTTGCAGGTAATCTTATTATTTATATATTTATCATTAAACTGTTATTTATAGAATAAAAAAGCCTTAAAATAATAATGTGATTATCAAATGATAAATAAATTATTCAAAGTTCATAAATATAATATTATTAGATTAAATGCAAGTCATTTAGAAGATAAAGGTTATTTATTAAATATTTATTTTAAATGATATATGTATGTAAATTTATTTATATAGGAAATTTAGCAAATGCTAAATAGGAACTATGACCACTTCAGTCTTTCTTCTTATTTATTATTAATATTTATTATATAATATTTATATATATTTTATTTTTGAACGATTCTATTCATACAAATTTCATTTCAGTTTACGAGAATATATATAATTATATGCCAACAGAGCTTGATTAAGAAATCAAAAATATTTCTTAGTAAGAAACAATTTTCATTTTCTAAATATTTTATTGTAATAAGAATAATAATTAAAAATAAATAATTCATTATATCTTAAATCAAATATATATGAATATATAAAAATAATTTTAAATAATGTATATATATTTTATGAATGAAATGATGGGTTTAAGTTTTGAAATTGATGAACTTTAGCTCCCTCTCGATTAAATCATTTGCTTAGTTTATATTTAAGGTATTATAAAAATGATCAACATGTGTTATATAAATATCAATTATATAATTAATCCTACATAATTTTGTTACATGATTAAATAAATCTCTTCATTACAATTAAATATAAATTCTAGTGGAATTTATGTAATTTCAAAAATATTTATGTATCAAAGTAGGGAAAAAAGGAGAAGGGTCAAAGTCTATATAATTAAGGTCATCGAAACTTTTAATTATAATGAAAAAAAAATAATGAAAAATTCTTATAGTAGCTTATATTATTATAATTTAAATTATGTAGAAATACAATGTTGTTAATAGAGACAGTTTTTACTTACTTTTACATTTGGGGAATCCAAAGTAATCACACATATCCTATTGACAATTTTAGTTTTCATATGATTTCCTGGAGCACTAGCAAACGCCCGTAAGGGTATAGGTGCTAAAATAAAAGAAAAATGGTATAAAAGTTAAAAGCCGCTTATTTGGTAACAATTAGGTTTAATTAAATAATTATTTTGATGATAAAAAACAATTTTTTCTATAAATTAATGTTAATTTATATTTTTTCAAATGCCATTTGGAAATAAATAATAGCTTTGTATACATACCTAAGAGTCTTGTAAGTTTCATATTTTTGTTAGATATTTGATTAATTGCCCCAAGAAATCTGTAAGTAGCCATTTCGGAATCGAACGAAAGTCAAAGGCCACATAGATACATGAATACAGTGCTGAGTAAAGACCGGCTGAGATGGTGCTGCCCTCTAAAACCTAAAACAGGGGGGGGTCTCTCTTACGGCAGAGAAATTTCCAGTGTGACAATGCATGCATGCATCACTCGAGGCCGCTCGAGGCGCTGCTGTTGCTAGCACTAATTTTAATTCGGTTTGTTTCGGTTATCCGAAAACACCCGAAAACATTTAACAACAGCTAGTGACTTGTGGACAACGAGCACTCGTCCCATTTAAAATATCTCTGCCAGGCATACGTAACGTGATCTGTCGCTGTCCAATTGCGTGCAATATGGTTCCTAAAGTAAGTTTAATTAATATTTTTACTATTATTGATGATTATTTTTTATTATAAAGTTATATAATATATGTACATATAAATAAATTTTTGATTTTGCAGGTTTTTAATTGTATTCAGAAAGATTGTATTACGAATTCTCTACCTGAAGGAGAACGAGGACACTTGTTCTATTTTCCAAGGTGTAATTTTTTAAGAGTGGGTAAAACAACAATAATTTAAAGTTGTTGTTTACCAAAAAATATATTAATAATAAAAGAAAATAATTTTATTAATTTTTTTAAATATTTATAGCAACACCTGTTAATACTACATCAGATGGTTTGGGCTTGGTATCAGAGAAGACTGATCTTTTCGAATCCAGCCCTGCGAGAAGTATGTATTATATTTTTTAATAAAATTCATTAATCTTCTCCTAACTTTAAATAGATTTTTTATAATGATTTAAAATAAATTTTTAGTTTGCTTAGGCTTTTCTGTATTAATTCTTTGGAATTTTTTTTTAAACTTAATTAATTTTTGCAGGTGTTCAGCGGGACATACGCCTACACCATCTGAATTTTCTTCAAGAATAAAATATTTATCTCCCATGAAGAAAAGATTGTACCAAAGGTTCACCGAGGTCAAGCGACTATTGAAGCAAAATAGACATCAACAGTCAATTGATTAATTGAAAAATAGTGTAAATTTTATTTATGTGAAAAATTTTATATAATGTTTTATAAAGTTTTATATAATTATTATTGTATAATTGAAAAATAGTGTAAATTTTATTTATATGAGTAATTTTATACAATTTAAAAAAATGCATTCGTAAAGGGTTAGATTATAAATAAAATTAACATTATTTTTATATTATTATTGTATGATTGAAAAATAGTGTAAATTTTATTTATGAGAAAAATTTTATATAATGTTTTATAAAGTTTTATATAATTATTATTGTATAATTGAAAAATAGTGTAAATTTTATTTATATGAGTAATTTTATACAATCTAAAAAAATGCATGCGTAAAGGGTTAGGGTTGTATTATTATTGTATGATTGAAAAATAGTGTAAATTTTATTTATGTGAAAAATTTTATATAATGTTTTATAAAGTTTTATATAATTATTATTGTATAATTGAAAAATAGTGTAAATTTTATTTATATGAGTAATTTTATACAATTTAAAAAAATGCATGCGTAAAGGGTTAGGGTTGTATTATTATTGTATGATTGAAAAATAGTGTAAATTTTATTTTTGTATTTTATTATTATTATTATTTTATTTTTACAGAAATTTTATATAAGGTGTTTAAAGAAAAATATGTATAAAGGATTTGTTTACAAATGAGATAAACATCATTATTGTTAATGATATTTTGTAATAATCTATTTTCAAATAAATATGCCACATACAACATTATTCTTTTATTATATCCATGAAAATTATTAAAATTTTCACTTAAGTGAAAAATTATTTATTTTGTGATAAGACCAACAATTAAGCAATTTTCTAAAAAAAAAAAATTTATTTCTGAAATGTCTATTTTAGCTTTAAATAAATAATTTTTCACTTAACTGAAAAATTTCATAATTTTTTCATTCCTCCCGCTCTCATTCATTCAAAATAGATTTTAAAAATGGTGCCAGGCCGGCCGGTTTTTTTCTCAGTTAGTTCGTGCATGCATCCGCATAGCAGCGCCAAACGCTGTTTCAAAAAAATATCATTGCGTGTCCACCCCCTGACCTAAAATAAAAACAATATTTCATATAAAATATTTAATTTCATTTAGATCAGGGGGTGGACACGCAATGATATTTTTTTGAAACAGCGTTTGGCGCTGCTATGCGGATGCATGCACGAACTAATTAAGAAAAAAACCGGCCGGCCTGGCACCATTTTTAAAATCTATTTTGAATGAATGAGAGCGGGAGGAATGAAAAAATTATGAAATTTTTCAGTTAAGTGAAAAATTATTTATTTAAAGCTAAAACAGACATTTCAGAAATAAATTTTTTTTTTTTAGAAAATTGCTTAATTGTTGGTCTTATCACAAAATAAATAATTTTTCACTTAAGTGAAAATTTTAATAATTTTCATGGATATAATAAAAGAATAATGTTGTATGTGGCATATTTATTTGAAAATAGATTATTACAAAATATCATTAACAATAATGATGTTTATCTCATTTGTAAACAAATCCTTTATACATATTTTTCTTTAAACACCTTATATAAAATTTCTGTAAAAATAAAATAATAATAATAATAAAATACAAAAATAAAATTTACACTATTTTTCAATCATACAATAATAATACAACCCTAACCCTTTACGCATGCATTTTTTTAAATTGTATAAAATTACTCATATAAATAAAATTTACACTATTTTTCAATTATACAATAATAATTATATAAAACTTTATAAAACATTATATAAAATTTTTCACATAAATAAAATTTACACTATTTTTCAATCATACAATAATAATACAACCCTAACCCTTTACGCATGCATTTTTTTAAATTGTATAAAATTACTCATATAAATAAAATTTACACTATTTTTCAATTATACAATAATAATTATATAAAACTTTATAAAACATTATATAAAATTTTTCACATAAATAAAATTTACACTATTTTTCAATCATACAATAATAATACAACCCTAACCCTTTACGCATGCATTTTTTTAAATTGTATAAAATTACTCACATAAATAAAATTTACACTATTTTTCAATTATACAATAATAATTATATAAAACTTTATAAAACATTATATAAAATTATTCACATAAATAAAATTTACACTATTTTTCAATCATACAATAATAATATAAAAATAATGTGAATTTTATATATAATCTAACCCTTTACGAATGCATTTTTTTAAATCTTGGTATAAAATTACTCACATAAATAAAATTTACACTATTTTTCAATTATACAATAATAATTATATAAAACTTTATAAAACATTATATAAAATTATTCACATAAATAAAATTTACACTATTTTTCAATCATACAATAATAATATAAAAATAATGTGAATTTTATATATAATCTAACCCTTTACGAATGCATTTTTTTAAATCTTGGTATAAAATTACTCACATAAATAAAATTTACACTATTTTTCAATTATACAATAATAATTATATAAAACTTTATAAAACATTATATAAAATTATTCACATAAATAAAATTTACACTATTTTTCAATCATACAATAATAATATAAAAATAATTTGAATTTTATTTATAATTTAACCCTTTACGAATGCATTTTTTTAAATCTTGGTATAAAATTAACTAGTCTAAGAGGTTGTCACAGAGGCTGAGATCGTGAGGCCAAGGAGGTTGATTTATTTGGATTGCCGAGAAATATATTTGACGAACATGTTTATGATTGGGCTTGACGATATATCCTTCTTACATATCGATCTGTTACACATTTTAATAAAATGTAGTATCATTTCTCTACGTAAAAGAAGGCTACATCGTTTTGCGAAATCATCACCATGCTCTGAGCAAAAGACTGTGGGGAAGAAAGGTTTTTTAATGGAAGGAGAAGAGAGGATATTTGTTAAATGGATGATGCTAGGGATAGTACGGTAAAATTTGTCCATCTCGTCGAAAATTAGTTTTTTGAAATTATTTGAGGGCTCATATTGCCGGGATTCTGTTAATTGATGAATGGCATTACTGCCTTCCGCGCATGCGAATTTCTTGCAGGAAGGACATTCATTAATTAACAGTTCTCTTATCAAATTACCAGCAACGCTGGCTCCTTTGTCTAGATTCAATTGAGGGTGCGCGGGCGTACCCAAGGGAATAGATAGTGCTTTAGGAAAAGGTCTGGTAGGTTTTGGGTCGGGGGTAGTGAAAGGTGTGTTTAGGAGTTGCTCGTAGGAAACAAGGATACGGTTATCATCATCTTCGCAATTCGAACCTAAACTGCTTTTTGCAGTATTTTGCAAAATAACAGTTTTAAAGGCATCGGCGAATTGTAAAGTTGATGGTTTTGTGTTTCCACCACACAACCCTCTCGAAATACTAAATAAATTCTCTAAAGGATCTTGGTTAAAAGATCTTAAAGAAAGCTCTTTAAAACCAATTTCCTTTAGAGATTTCCACAAATTCACTACGTTGCTGATTGTTGCAATAAATAATTTCATAAATGGAGGGTGAGGATATTCCTTTACCCCAACCTTAAATTTAATATCCCTCAACGACCGCCTCGCATTCATCAAAAATTCAACATGAGGCGATTCATCAGTCAATTTTCTGGATAATGGGTTTTTAGAATTAGGGTCTGTATTGAGCGAGTCGAACAGGTCGTTCATGAATTTAAGAAATTCAGACGTGCCTAGTGCGTCCATTGCCTTTGTTCTCGTAAGAACTAGCAATTATATTCTTCCTCACTCTACTTTGCTTCAATAGTCGCTTGACCTCGGTGAGCCTTTGGTACAACCTTTTCTTCCTGGGAGATAAATATTTTATCCTTGAAGAATTCAGATCGCGTAGGCGTATGTCCCGCTGAACACCTGCAAAAATTAATTAAGTTTAAAAAAATATTCCAAAGAATTAATACAGAAAAGCCTAAGCAAAATAAAAATTTATTTTAAATCATTATAAAAAATCTATTTGAAGTTAGGAGAAGATTAATGAATTTTATTAAAAAATATAATACATACTTCTCACAGGGCTGGATTCCTTGCCGGCCAAGCCCAAACAATCTGATAGTGAAATATTTGCCGCTAAAAAAAATATTAAAAAATTATTTTCTATCATTGTTAAATTATCCATTAGAAAACAAGATTAAATTTTAAAACAAATTGTTACACCAAAGATACATATATAAATCATATATATTAAAATTCCAAAAAAATTAAATTGTTCTTATAACATTATAAATATAATACTTACATGTCCCAGGAACAGATTCCAAAATATCAGTTTCCTCCAAATCCATGCCAGAGTCATTAGCTGGAATTATATTTGTCGCTAAAAAAAATATTAAAAAATTATTTTCTATTATTGTTAAATTATTCATTAGAAAACAAGATTAAATTTTAAAAGAAAATTACACATTTGAGGTCAATCCCAATACATCTGATTGAATAACACGTGTTCCTAAAAAAAAATTTAAAAAAATATCAAAAAATTATTTTCTAATATTTTTAAATTATTTTTTAGTTAACAACATTAAATTTTAAAAGAAAAAATCAATTATAAAATGGTAAACTCAACAAATAAATCCCAAGTTATTTTTAAAAAAAATTATTTTCTATTATTGTTAAATTATTCATTAGAAAACAAGATTAAATTTTAAAAGAAAATTACACATTTGAGGTCAATCCCAATACATCTGATTGAATAACACGTGTTCCTAAAAAAAAATTTAAAAAAATATCAAAAAATTATTTTCTAATATTTTTAAATTATTTTTTAGTTAACAACATTAAATTTTAAAAGAAAAAATCAATTATAAAATGGTAAATTCAACAAATAAATCCCAAGTTATTTTTAAAAACAACTGAGCTTTTTATATGTTTTTTGCAACCTTATATATTCCATTATTAAATATCACAAAACCTACCATGTTGATTTATATTCAAGGGTATCTTTCCACGAACTAATTTTTTCTTTTCAGGTGTGCAGAAATCATAATCATTAAAATGAAGTTTACATACACGAAATTTTGTCATTCTAGCATAAGGTAGGCCAAGCAAGTCAAGCCTGCCCAGTTGTTTTATCCATTTCTCTCTTAAAATATCACACCTTGGAAAATAGAACAATTGTCCTCGTTCTCCAAAAGGCAGAGAATTTGTAAAACAATTCTTCACAACACAATCGAAAACCTGCAAAATCAAAAATTTATTTATATATACATATATTATATAACTTTATAATGTAAAATAATCATCAATAATAGTAAAATTATATTAATTAAACTTACTCTAGGAGTCATATTGCACGCAATTGGACAGCGACAGATCACGTTACGTATGCCTGGCAGAGATATTTTAAATGGGACGAGTGCTCGTTGTCCACAAGTCACAAGCTGTTATTAAATGTTTTCGGGTGTTTTCGGATAACCGAAACAAACCGAATTAAAATTAGTGCCAGGAGCAGCAGCGCCTCGAGCGGCCTCGAGTGGTGCATGCATGCATTGTCACACTGGAAATTTCTCTGCCGTAAGAGAGACCCCCCCCTGATTTAGATATAATGATTTATGTAGTAACTAGATAAGAAAGTAATTACAACATAAATTTTAATTTTATTTAATGAATCAAATAATTTATATTTCAATGTATTTTTCATTTTAAAGATAATATTGCAACCATAAAATAATAACAAGTATTTACATTTTAAATTATCTAATTTAGTATTAATTATAAATGATTGCTTTTCATTTAAATTTTTTGTTTTTCATTTTCTTGTTTTTTACTTTAAATAAATAATAAATTTTATTTCTGGGTGAAATTTATAAGATAAATAAATAAAGAATATTGTTAAATTGTTTTGGCCATTTATACAATATACAATTAAGGCTTTATTTCAAAATGAAGATGAATTAAATTAGATTTATCTATAAAATAAGAAATAGAACATATATAGGTTGTTTTCTATATGTATTGTAAGAAATTTAAAATATATAGTCTGAAGTCCAGTTGAATAAATGATCAAGAGATATTAAAATATTGTATTTTCTCATTTTTTATGATAAGATTATTTGATTTATTCTTAAATAAACTTTTGATATTTTGAAATTGAAAATTTAAGGTGAAAAATTACTTAAATAAATAATAAAATAATATTTTTGTCTGAAATTTATAAGATAAAGAAATATATAAATATAAAAATATGTTTTGGCCTTAAAAAAAATACTCCGCAATATGTCTGGCAGAGCGAACTGGGCCAGAACAGCATTAGCACCTCTAGTTCTTTGTTTTCCTTCAATCCCGTGATCTCAGCTCCATATGTCATGATTGAACTCACTATAGAGTTGAAGGCCAACAGATTCTTCTCTGCTGAACCACAATCTCTCATAATTGCCCCTAGCTTATTTACCAGAAGTCTAGCTCTAGCTGCTTGTGTCTTTACGTACATATTTAACGAACCTGTATTTGTAAACACAATCCCAAGATATCTGAAATTTTTTACTTCCTCTATTTCTTCTTTATTTAGGAATAATTTTGGATATTTTTTCCTTCTTCCTATATTTCCAAATATCATATATTTAGTCTTATTTGTGTTTACCTCTAGTTCATTTTCTCTAGCGTATTTCTCTAGGGATTTTGCCATCTCTTTCAATCCTCAAAATCATCCGCCAACAAAACTACATCATCTGCAAACTTGATGCAATTTATTTTGGTATTCTCAATTACTGTCCCTCCTAGATTTTTCTTTACACTATCCTTCTCCAAATCATTTATATATATATATTTATGAGAGTTGGGCTCAGAGGACATCCCTGTCTTACCCCTTTCCTCGTAAAAAATTCTTTCCCGTTTTCTCCATTTACTCTAACTATATCAGTGTTTCTTCATATATTTCTCTTAAAATACAAATTATTTTTCCCCTTAGTCCAATTTCCTCTAACTTTTTAAATAACGCATGTTAAATAATGCAAACAGTTTTCCTTGCTTTCGCTTCTATTTATTCTCTATCAGAGTTTCCAGCACAAAGATGTTGTCCCTAGTTCCATAATTTTGTCTAAAACCTGATTGGCTCTCTGTTATAAACTCATTATCTTCTAACCATCTTCTTAGTCTTTTCGCTATTATCGATGCCAATATTTTATAAAGCACGTTTAAGATGGATATTCCCCTATAATTGCTTGTGTCATTTTTATTACTCCTCTTGAATATAGGCACTATAATTCCTTTCCTCCATTCGTTAGGAATCCTTCCTTAAATAGTTGTAATATTTTCAGTTTTATATTTTGACTGGATATCTTTATAAATTCATTTATTATTCCATCGGAACTCGCTACTTTATTCCTCTTCAGTTTTTTATTTCATATTCCAGCTCCTCTAATTTTATGTCTTCATTTATAAACTCATTATCGCTATCATCCACTTCTATTATCTCTTCTACTAGTTTTATCACCTTTTGTCTTCTTTCGCCACCCTCTAACAACTCCTTGAAATGGTTTGTCCATCTTTCCCTATCTGTAATTGTACATCCTTCCTTTTTATTTCTTTTGATTTTTATAATTTTCCAAAATTCTTCATTATCTTTGTATTTGCTTATCCTTTTCCACATTTCCTCATTTTCTTTTTTCTTCTTCTCGCTTCTCGGCCTTTTGGCTAAGATCAATGTGTAATAATTAATTTAACCGTGCCTTCTAGATAAGATTCCTATCACAGTGGATATTCGTCGCATTTGCATATCGTCATTTTCAATACTCGTCAAAAATTTCGTCGGAAATTCACACCTAGTTATCGTCGATTAGTCCACTCCTTGTCGGTTTTGAAATACACATACACAACGGGCAGCGTGCTGTACTTTACTCATTTATATTTTCCTAAATTTATTTTGATAAACCAGTGGCGTACCTAGAACTTTTGCCGCCCGGGGCGATCTCCAGTTTGCCACCCTTTATATTATAAGTCAATCAAATAGTGGTTTTTATAAATTAATACACATAAATAAATTATTAAGTTATTTAATCAATATTAATTAATACACAGTGTGTAATTTTTTTACACATATTTGTATGCACTCGTAAACATATTTATTTAATATTTACTCTTCTAGCTTTCATACTAGAAAAATCGTGTATAATGCTCTCAAAATTTATATTATTTGCAATTTCTTGTTCTATTGACAATATTGCAAGATTTTGTAGTCTTAATTGTAGAACGAAGTTAATTTTGCTGAACAAAATCTTAAAGATGCGTTTACGAATTAAACGAATTTTAATGAATACAATAAAATAAAATTATTATCCTGTTCTTGGAATTATAGAATTCAAAATTTACACTAAAATTCATTTATATATACCGAGGAATAATATTCGAAATCATATAGTTGATCATAATTTATATAAATCAAATAGTAAACTTATAATAATCATAATAATCATTTATTATTGAAGAAAGAAAAAAATAAATATGAAATGAATACGTTGCTTTTTACAACTATAACTAAATATAAAAAATGCCGCCCGGTGCGGACCGCACCCACCGCCCCCCCTTAGGTACGCCACTGTGATAAACTAAATCAATTGTACTACAAATTTATTTTACAATAAAAGTGTTGAAAAAATGTACAAAAATAACATAAGAGTACTCTGGGGCAGAAAGAAAACGGTAGTGCCTGTATTAGAATCAGAGAAAACGCGGGCCAGTATGCGCATGGTAGACTGCTCTATACTTATATGTGCTCAACTGCCTTTTTTATTTATTTATATTTCTTTTATTAATACTGTAATTTAACTTTATTATAATTTAGTCATAATATTGTTAAAATCATGGTGAAAATATACTTAAGTGATATTGAATTAATTTTAGAATAGAAGAAATCCACAATGGTAACAAAAAGATAAAATAAAAGAAACCATCAATTAATATAAAAAATTATAAAAAAGGTTTTATTAAAAAAATTAAAAATTTTTTCGATAGCACATACAAAAATATAATAAAATACAATACAACAAAAATAAATGATTTAAAATTAATACTAAATCTACTGTAGTATAACATTTGTTGATAATATAAAATAAGATTATAATGGATCCCTATAATTAATTTCATAAATAAGTAGAAATAAGAATTGAAAAATTAGGGATTAGAGCAGAGGTTCCCAATCTTTTCTGGTTTGCGGCTCCCTAAATAATCGGATTTTTTCCGAGGCTCCCTTAATACATCCGTTTTTATGTAAATTTTTTACTTTCTTAAAAAATTGGAAAACTTTTCTTCCCTCCATCGGAAATGTTTCAGAGCATCGCAAAATTATCTGACCTTTTTTTTTTAAAGAACCGTATTGAAAAAAATTGAAAAATAATCGAAAATGTTCAGAAGTTTGCCCACAAAATCATCTTACCTTCTTTTTCTGAACCAAAAATTTCAAGTATTAGAAAATTTAATTTAATATTTCGCGGCTCACAGTTTGGGAAACACTGAATTAGAGTATCAGACTTCTTTATTAAAAACGTAAATAGTAAAATGATTTTATTTGGAAAAATTAAAAATTAAGTGTCAATAAGATAGTTGTATATATCGCACAGCAGGAATATGATAAAATCAGTCATGAGTTAGCGAGAGAGCTTAACTTTCGCCTTCATTAAATAATAATAATAATAATAATAACCAAAGAGAATCATCTATAATATAAATAAGTAAAAAATTAGCTAATAATTGAGTACCCACTACGAAAAATCAAACCATTTTTATAAATCATTTTTTCAAATAAAATATAACAAAGACAATTTCAAAAACCTAGTTTAATATAATTGGATATATAATATAAAATAAAAAAATATTAAAATTCATTTAATTATCGATCAAAGTTTTCCAATCAAATCGTACATTATTCTGTTCAAAAGTTGGAAATGGTGGTTGTTTCAGTTCCCATTTATTATCATTTTCATTACTCTCTAACATAGCTACACTGCAAAAAGGCACTTTATAAAGAATCTTTAACATTTCTCCGGTGCTTCTTGGGTTTTTCCCTACTACTTGGCGGGAACAAACCTCTAAAGTGGATGCGTGAGCTACTACTAAAATATTTCCTCCTGTAAATATATATATATAAATATTAGAAAAAAATATATTGAATTAAATAAAATAAAAAAATATGTAAATTAAAAAAAATATACCTTCATTTTTTGTTTTATCAATTTTAGCTTTCATTACTTGATAACTTCTTATATACATTTCTTCACAATTTTCAAGTAAGTAATCAGAAAGATTTTCTTTGGAAATTTCTGGTATATAATTTTTATCAATATTATAACCTGCTTCATTTAATTCTTCTAATGACATCCAATTTGGTATTCCAGTAGGGTGCCATTGCATCCATTCAAAAAAACCTGGTTCTATTTTTATTGGAATTGGTGATTGTTTTCCATTATTTAAAGCTTTTTATTTTCAAATAAAAAATAAGAAATTTTTTAAAATTATTTATCAATTTAAATTTAAATTTTTCAGATTTTTAATTAATTTTTAAGAAAAGAAAAATTTTATAAAATTTATTTATAATTAATAATACCTTTTAAAATATTATCACATGTTTGAACGCATCTCAATGAAGGTGAACAAAATACATGTTGAAAAGTAAGACTGGCATCTTGCATCGCCTCGCCGGTAAGAGTTGCCTGAAGGAGTCCAATATTTGTGAGTGGCGTGTCAAACTCAAATCCATCTGGGGCATCTTTCCGTTCAGGTAACCAACGTGGCATGTTCAAATCTTTCCGAATATATTTACCTATCCAAATAAATGAATATATAATGAAAAAAAGTCTTTAGAACAAAGAGATAATAATAGAATTTACCATTTTCATCAAATGAAAATGAAATCCAAGAGCCAAAAGTCATATCCACCCTTTCACCATGTCTAACAAGAAATATTTTTCTATTTTTCTTAGTCACATCAGATTTTATCGACGAATTTATGTCAGAAAGTTTTGAATTGATAGTTAAATTTTTATAAATGGAGATTACTTTGTTAATTTGATTCTCTTCACTTGATAAGATTTCATTTTTGGTTTCACTCTCATCTTTTGATAAGTTTGGTTTCTTCATTTTCTTACTATCTGAATTTAACATTTTTTTTAAATCATTAATATCACACATTCTATAAAAAATAAAATAATTAAAAAAAAATATTTTTGTAAATTTAATTGTAAAAATAATATTACAATGTGATTTTCTTCAAACTTTCAGCAATTTTATTTTGAGAAGTTTTTAAAAGATCAATAGACTCGCCAATATTTTCCAATACTCGATTTTTATTTTTTAAAATTATTACCAGTTCTTCATTTGTTATTTTCATTTTCCTCTTTTGGATTTCACCTAAAATAATGTATAGTATAAGTCAAAAGAAAAAAGATAAGAGGAATGGTTAATTATATGAAAAAATAAGAGATTGAATGAGAGAAGAAATTAAAAAAAAGATTGTTAGAAAAGAAAATTGAATAAAAAGAAAGGGGATCCAAAATATTATAAGAAAAATATCCATTTATTAAGTTACATACATTCACTTGATGAATCAGAATCCAATTCAGAATCATTAAACAAAATAACACCGCAATTTATTAAATCATGTGGGGTGATTTGTAAAGATTCTTGATCTTGGCTTTTTTCCCCATTTGCACTTTCTAAAAAAAAATTTAACTATACAAGAAACTAATAACTGAACTTTTATTAATACTCAATTAATTTAAGTATTAACAATAGTTCTAAATTAATTGAAAGTTATAGAGAATTAAAATCTTATGAAAATGAAGCAATTTTAATATAAATTAGTTTATTACTAAAAGTATTTTAGTGATACTGTTTTAACTAAAGAATTATACATACCTAATAAATCCACTGTCAATTCGGATGATTCTTTAGATAAAAAAGATAATAGTTTCTCTTCTATGGGAGTTAATATTATTTTTTCATCGTTAGTTTGTATATTAGCAGAATTAATTTTTCCTAATTTCGTTTTTAAATATAATTTTGAATAACCCCATGCCTAAAAGAATTAAATTTATTATAAGACTTGAGACAACAAAAATCAAGAATTTGTAAATAACTTACCATCTGCCACTTATTTGAGGTTTTGACTGAACCGCCCTTGATTGCATTTAAATTAGATGTTAACTCTTCCCACTTTTGATTGTAAAGATTTATTTCTTCAGGACTTTTTGCAAGTACACTATTTAGAAATGTATTTGCACTTATATAATCTACCAAATATTCTTTTTGGGCCTCTGTCATTCTAAGAGCTTCCATGTTGACCTATTCAATTAGGAATATTATGTATTAAAATTACAAAAAAGATTTTAATAGTTAAAAACTTAAATTGTAAGTCATACATTTACGGTTCTACTTGACAACAAAACAACCTCAAGGATTGTCAAATCAGAATTGTTCAGGAAAATTTAAAATAATTAGTATTGTTTCGGACTTTTAATAAATAAAAAACCGTGACAAATAAAGATATTAATATTTGTAGTTTTTATTCGACAGACAAAAAAACAATGCGGTTTAAAGCAATTAATTTAATAATGTCATTAAACAATCAGTTAGCAAATATAATTAAGAGAAAAACTATGTGATTTTTAGGTGAATTAGACTTTAAACATGAGAATTGTTGGTCGATCAATTCTTTCTTGCGTTTGACTCTCTCTTCATTAGATAACTTTTTCATTTTTTTCTTCAAACTATTCATTTATCTTCATTTTATCTTTAAACTGTCAGTGACATTTCTTATCACCCTAACTCTTTTCCAAATAAGAATATTAAAAGTAGAAACATATTTGTATATTTCCCAAAAAGATTGATATTATTTTTATTATTTTTTATTAAATGTATATAATATTTAATTACATATGACATTATAGATAGCCTGATATCTAGAATGGGTATATAATGGGTATATAAAGTATGGTCCAATGGTCTGTGTGGGTCTGTGGTATATAACCAATAACCACCAATAACTCAGAGCTGTCAAAAGCAGTGTTGCCAATTGAAGCTTACCCGCGGTTGCAACATATTACACATCCTATATTCTTTTATATATATATTATATGTCGGTTCCCTTTCCCTAATATATTTTTTATAAAGAAACAAACCAAACTACATTGAATCAGAAATGTTGTAAAATTTTATACTAAAAGTGTTTAGAAAACCTAGAAAATTTAAAATATATTAATTTATCTGTTTTGTAAAGTATATGTCAACATAAAAATATCTAATGGCGCACATTTTGTAATTGTTACTTTCCCGCAAACTTCGTATAAGGGAAGTATTGGAATCGTCAAAAATTTCGACTTCGAGATTTCGATAGAGCTTGACGTTTTAGACCTCCCTGAGTCGGAAAATACCATTTTTCGAATTATGTCTGTGTGTGTGTATGTATGTATGTATGTATGTATGTATGTATGTATGTATGTATGTATGTATGTAATGTCTGTAAGCAAATTTACTCAAAAACTAATCAAGCTAGGACTTCGAAATTTGGTACACCGATATTATTCACAGTTTGTAGATTTCTATCAAAATTTTGTCAAAATCGGTTAACCGGAAGTGGTACTTTACCTACACTGGTTGCGTTTACCTTTCAAGTAAAGTACCAGTTTGCTTCGAGATATTTGCTTCATATTTTGTATATAGATTTAAAAATATGAAAAAATTGAGATACCAAATTTCATCATGATCTGACTACCGGAAGAGACATTTTACCTATACAAGTAGCGTTTCTTTTTTACCGACCGACGATAGTAAGGGAGGTATTGTTTTCACACCAAATTTCACCTATGGATATTTTTAGGTACATATCTCCACGAATCATGCATTTTCTTAACAGAAAAAAGTATTTTTAGCATGATGTCTGTCCGTCCGTCCGTCCGTATAGATGTGTACAGCCTGAACGGCTCAACGAATTTTGATGAAATTTGGTATATTTACTTAATACATCAGTAGGATGAATTGATCAACTTTTGGTGCAAATCCGGAAACCGGAAGTGCTATTATTGCCGATCGAAGAGAGGAAGTGAAGGGTTATTTTCATATCAAATTTCACGTGAGGACATATCTCCACGTGTTATGCACTTTGTATTGGTTTTATCCTCGAGAAAAATCATCTTCATTAGTTTTTTCTTAATTTATAATTATATGACGTCACCCAGCACTTCATGACGTCACAGCCAGCCCTTATATATTATAAATAAAATAAAATTAAAAATATTTATATTATATCCATATCTGTTTTTTTTTACATTTAAAATATCAGTTAACCGGAAGTAGCACTTTATTCTATATATATATATATATATAATAAGTTGCTTTTTACAACTATAACTAAATATAAAAAATGCCGCCCCAAGCTAAGTGCCGCCCGGTGCGGACCGCACCCACCGCACCCCCCTAGGTACGCCACTGCCTAAATAAATATATTATGATAAAATTAAATGTTACCCTAGATCATTTAATAATTTTTATCTCAAATATTTAAATGAGAAATTGTTATTAAACAATAAAATTTACATATATATATTACAATATAAAATAATTTATGATTTAAATAAAATATAATAAAAAGGATTCGCCTTTGAAATAGTTTGCATTGTTCATTCTCAACATAAAAATATTTAATGGCACACATCTTGTATTACCTTTCCTAAATAAATATATTATGATAAAATTTAAATGTTATTTAATAATTTTAATCTCTTAAGATTGATTGATCTAAGAATTTCTTTCATTTATTTTCTTTTACAACCTAAATGAGAATATTTTTTTTTTATTTAATAATTAAATAATAAAAATAAATAAATATCTTATAGTTTATTTAAATATTTAAAGTAAAATGTTTAGTTTAATAATTCAATTATAAAATAAATCTAAATAATAATCTTGACCTTTAGTTTTTTATTCATCATCGGAGAAATGATAAATAGAAATAGAGGGTAAAATATTGATAAGATTTTGATAATGATTCCTTAGAACGGATTAAATATCGGAAAAAATAATTTTTAGGAAATAATTGTTTAATTTGATTAAAATTTAATTGAATATTATGTTAATATAAATCGATGAGGTATTTTAGATAAACTAATATAAAATAATACTAATCGGCATTTCTAAATTTTTTAAGTTACTTTGAGATATTATAAAATAAAATTATTAAAAAAATTCTATATAAATACTATAAATTATTATAATAAATTGCTTATTTAAATTATTTTTATTATTTATTAATTTTAAATTAAATTTGTTTTAACTTACTTTTTTAATTATGCAGGAACAAGGAAAAAAACGGGGCAACACCAAGAACGATCACAAGCGGCAAATGATTAAACCAAATAAATTAAAAAAACTTTGACTAATATTTAATGCTTTCATTGTAAAGTCATGTTATGCAATCTTTTACAGACATTATTACATCAGAAACTTTAGAAATGATTTGTTAAAATTTAATTTAGTTTTTGATTTAATTTAATATTCTATTAAATATTTAAGTTAACTTTGTTCTTTTTAAAAATAACATTATTTCAACATGTTTTGTGTTTAGGTTTATACAAATTTGAATGTTTAAAAAATGAGCGGCACGCATAAGTATTTATGTATAAAATATAACATTCAATTTCTTCTCCACGTCAACTTTCCTATAATTATTACTTATATAATATTTTTTGATACATTTTCATAATTAAAATGTTAAAACTAATTTAAAAAATACCTAATAAAAACGATCAAATATAAAATTACAAAAATTTTAAATAATAAATAAAATAAAATGTCTAAATATTAATTAAAAATAAGCTGGAGTGTCTCCATTCGACTATCTCGCAATTTGAATTGGATAAAATAACATAATATATTATATTTAGATTAAATTTAATTAATTATAAATTATAAATTAAAATCAATAAATAATATTTATGAAATCAGCGCGTGTTTGGCTCTTTGTTGATGGCACCACATGTGCTGGAGCGTTATTTGCAATGTTAAAAAATTAATTCCGGTACCTTCAGCGATTCAATCAAGAATTCTATATATAGCAATTTTATACAATTTTGAATGATGTGAAAAATTATCAAACATATATCTTTATTTTTACAGTCACTTTAGAGGGAAAAAAATCAAAACTCAAATTTCGTTTATTAGCATACGTTTTAATAGCTTAATGATTCCAACTACAAAATGCATATTTTGCTCCTTATATTTCACCAGGGAATATACAACGCAATTTATGAAGTTTACTATCATCAGAGGTTCTTTTTCATTTTGCTCAATGCATTTATAGAAACATCAAATCAATGCCAGAAGTTTTGAAGCTCTATAATGATATAGATAATCCTGACAACTCCACTCATTTACGAACTCTTGCAGCTTTGGCTTTGGTACCACCATCAAAAGTCATTGTGATCTTTTTTCTTACTTCGAGCGCACTTGGCTAGGTGAACAATATTTGGCTGGCTTTTATGACCCCGAATTCGACATTGGAACATTGGAACATCTACAGGGTCCGGCAGTCAAACCTGACGGTTTTTGAAATGGGATAAATAAAAAAGTTGTTGAGATATTTTAATTAGTTTTTTTTTATTGTAAAGAGGAGAATTGGAAATTTAACATTCATAATAAAAAAGCACAAAAATAACTTATGTAGCAAAAATTATGTCACTTAAATGATGACCACTATTTTCTCTACACTGTACGAGTCTCCTGGAGAAGTTAGTCATGACTCTCTTCAATGAAATCAGACCCTCCTGAGAGCAGCCTCTTCACTGTGAAAGAGTAACTGTCTGGGCTGCAGTGTGTTGGTCAACAGTGTTAGGGCCTTATTTTTTTGAGGAGAATGGCCAGTGACAGTGAACTCAGCGCGTTATGTTGCCATGATCCGTGACTTTCTCATCCCAGAGTTACGTCGCCATCGTATCCCTCTCAGGAGGGTCTGGTTTCATCAGGACGGAGCAACTGCCCATACCTCTCGGGCGTCCATGGCTCAACTCAGAGGATTTTTCCCCGGTAAGCTGATCTCGCTCAGGGGTGACATCGAATGGCCGGCACGTTCTCCCGACTTGTCCCCTTGTGACTTATCTATGGGAAGAGTTATCAAGGGAAGAGTTTATGTTAACATACCAAATAATTTGAACCAACTGAAGGAGAACATTCGGCGAGAAAGTCGTGAGATCCCGCAAACATTGAAGAGAGTCATGACTAACTTCTCCAGGAGATTCGTACAGTGTAGAGAAAATAGTGGTCATCATTTAAGTGACATAATTTTTGCTACATAAGTTATTTTTGTGCTTTTTTATTATGAAGTTAAATTTCCAATTCTCCTCTTTACAATAAATAAAAATAATTAAAATATCTCAACAACTTTTTTATTTATCCCATTTCAAAAACCGTCAAGTTTGACTGCCGAACCCTGTACGATGCCACTTTGATGGGTTTGCCTCGAACAAACAATGCATTGGAAGGTTACAACAATGCTCTTCGTTCACGCTTAGTAGGTTATAAGACATCAGTATGGGACCTGATTAAGCAAATCCATATTGAGCATAACCTTATCTCTTTGAAAATCTGTCGTGATGATCGTGGTAAGCCTGATCCTCCAAGGAAACGATTCAGCGACTCGCATGATGAGCTTCTGATCATATTGAAGGCAAACCATGAAAAATGGGACGCTAAAAAACCAGATGGAACAGATGTGATGACATCAAGCATAATGTATAACTACCTCATTCAAGTCTCTTCGGCTATTCATTATTAAATAAGTAAAAAAAAAATTAGGGAAATTTTTTATTTAGGGATTTATTCTTTTAGGGTTATTTGCATTTAGGGATTTTTTCTTAGGGATTTTTACATGATTTCTTTCAAAATATCCTGCCACTACGGGCGGACGAAGCTTTCGAAATCTTAAAGTAGTTTTTTATAAATAACTCCTTTATTGTTAAGTTTAGTTTACCTAAACTTAACAAAAACAACAGTAAAAATGAATATAATTAAACTTTTAGTAAATTCGATTCCATATAAATTTAATTGAGAAAATCAATTAAATGTGCTTTGACACCTCTTTAAACTACCCTTACTTATGGTCCGATCTTGTCCAAAAACAATCCAATCCCCTCCCATCATTCCCAAAAAATCATCTAAATATCAAATTTAAAGACAATATCTCATTTTGTATAGACGTAATCTAGGTAACGAACGGCCGCCGGCCGGCAGGTTTGAATTCAGAACCGTCTGAAAAGTGGAAATCTCAAAAAATCTCGGAGCAAAAATTTTCAAAATTTTGTAAAATCAGTGTTTCATTTACAAAACTTTTTTAAATATTTAATATAAAAAAAATCTTAATGAAAATTTGTCTTTGAGAAAGCTCTGGGGGGGGGGGGCGCCATAGGAAGGTGAAGCGGCTAGTCAAACCCCTCCCCCCCCCAGGATCAAATCCTGGTTGCGCCACTGTTATACTCACAATATAATAAGCTTCCAAACAAATTCTAAAAACAGTATTATTTATTATTATCATTATTATCGCCAGAAATAGTATTGCGATCATGAAAATTTTCGATGTTAAGATTTTGATGTTTCTATACGTTTTAAAGGTCTCTGGGTCATTATCACTAAGGTTGAGAAAAATGTCTGTCTGTGTGTGTGTGTGTGTGTAGATAAGATTACGAGGAAAGCTAAAATGATTTACTTATAGCTGGAAAAAATATTTTCTTTCTAAAACTGTGAATACGAGTAAATAAAATCTAATCAAAAACATACCTGTTAAAAAAAATTTGAACTTGGCAGGTTTTTCTGTTGCTGTTCATAACACTAGATTAATTGTATAACTCTATTTATTATTTATATGTATAAATTAACCTGCCAAGTTCAAATTTCTAAGTATTATAATTTTAGATATTTTAAACCAAGTACCTACGTATTTTATCAACTATACCATATTTTAAGTTGGGTGTATGGTAAAGTGAATTTCGGCCAGATGGACCGTTGACGCGAATAAAGTGGCGTGCCTGGGTGTGGTGGCGATTCTTGGGAATGCCAAATGTTTGTTTACCAGTGGATCAGGCTGTTGATGAAAATAATTATGTTTGATTTTAAAGTGCATCTAAACTTGGCATTGGGATGGATTTGAACCCTTTTTTAGGCAAACAAATAGCCGATAGGAACTTGGCCCCCTTTTTAACAGGTATGTTTTTGATTAGATTTCAATACTTTTTTTTAAGAAAGCTTACCTATTTTTTCCTTTTTGTGCCGCGCCCGCGTCCATTCTTAGCCTTTGAAGTAATTTTGTGTTTAAAAAAATTGCAAATTAATATAATAATTTTATTTGTTCTTTTATTTTATAGTTCTGAATTTAAAACTTGTATTGAATAATAAATAATTAGAACTATTAATTAATTCATTGAAAAAAATATAGAAACTGTTAAGTTATATTTAATAGTGATATCTTTAAAAATTTAAAGATCTATCTTTGTGGGTCTACGACTAACAAATAGTAATAAGATTTTTAATTCCTTCTTTATTCACGCTTATATTATATATAAACTGCTGTGCAAAATTATCGCATCACTATCAATTATTTTAAAATATGAAATAAATAAACTTTGTATTAAAAAATCGGGAGTGTCCTCCCCTAGACTTTCCCGCATATAAATAGGTAATTAGGTTATTATTATTATGTTTTAACAACAATAAAAATAAAGAAACTAATTAATTTAAATTATAAAGTAAAATGGTTTAACACTATTATATATATTTATAATCTACACCTAACGTTACTTGTATAGGTAAAATGTCACTTCCGGTAGTCAGATCAAGATGAAATTTGGTATCTGAATTTTTTTCATATTTTTAAATCTATATACAAAATATGAAGCAAATATCTCGAAGCAAACTGGTACTTTACTTGGAAGGTAAACGCAACCAGTGTAGGTAAAGTACCACTTCCGGTTAACCGATTTTGACGAAATTTTGATAGAAATCTACAAACTGTGAATAATATCGGTGTACCAAATTTCGAATTGCTAGCTTGATTAGTTTCTGACAAAATCCTTGAATTCATAAAAATTCATAAAAATCGCATTGATATTCGATTATAAGAACTCAAGCTTGACCGATTTCTTAAATTTCTTAATTTTTTGTTAACCTACATATAACACACGACCTGCATGCCAAATTTCAAAGCGCTAGGACAATTGGAAATACCTTAAGAATTTTGTTGACCAATCAGTGAATCAGTGCCAAAAGAAGCTATTTTCACAGGGTCATATTTCAGGATCTACTGAAGCTATATCTATGAAATTTGGCATACTACTTTATTTCTAGTATATGACTACGTAGATAAAATTTTATCTCTGTACTTGCAATAGGCACTGAGATACAGTGGGGTCAAAAGTGACTCCAAACCATTCGTGTAAATATACTTACGGCATGCGCGCGGCTTGCTGGAACTTTGCCGTGCGCATAGATACAAAATTAAAGATTTTTGCCAGATTTTGTAAAATCAGTATTTCATTTACAAAACATTTTTAAATATTTAATATAAAAAAAAATCTTAATGAAAATTTGTCTTTGAGAGAGCCCGGGGGGGGGGGGGGGGACCCCGCCATAGGAAGGTGGAGCGGCTAGTAAACCCCCCCCCCAGGATCAAATCCTGGTTGCGCCACTGAATATAGTTTGCACAGACCATCTGTAGTTTTCTATTTTAATGATACATTTGCATGGTAGGAAATGCAATTTCATCTGATATGTAAATACACAAATAAGATATATTTAATAATAAAAAAAACATTTAATTATAATAATGTTAACTTTATTTAACAACCATTCTATTTAAACACATAAATATTAAAAATAAAGGTCATATTTAAAAAATTAACATTATAGAAACTTGAAAATTTTGAATTAACTTACTCTAAACTTTTAAAAAATAATAATAAATGTTTTTTCATTGAACAAAATCCTAAGGGTAATATTCACTACACTATATAATTTGATCATAAGAAATAAATATAAATAAAGTTTATTCATATTTATAGTCAAAATCCTAATGTTGCTCGAAATTATGAATAGCATTTGTTAATTTTAGCAATAATTACCACAAATATTTTAACAAATAAAAATATTTAATTGTTCTAAAATTAAATTTTATTATTTGTTTTAGTTAATTGTTCGAATTAAGTAAAATAATTGAGTGTCCAAATAGGAACTAAATTTACAAAAACAAGGATATATCATTTCAAGAAGTATGATACATATAAATTTACATATTTTTAAATATTTGTCGTTTTTAGTTATATTGACAAAAATAAACAGTTTTCTAACAATTTTTTTTTTGTTTTTAACAAAGCTTATGTTTATAAATATTAGAAAAACAAAATATTTATTAATAGAAAGAAATAAAAATTAATTCACAAAACCTTAAAATTCTATTTAGATTCAGGCAGGTAGGCAAAAATATGCTGGGTTGATAATATAAATGAAGAAATTAGTAGACTTACCCTAATTTTGTTTTCTTAAACCGGAACAAATTTGGGGAATTGCTCAAAATACAAAATTCACTAAATGCGTGCTGATCATCAGCTATTATTATTAAGATAAAAATAATAAGTTGACCTGTGACCAGGTCCGAACCGACCGACTGTTTGAAATAAATTAATTTCCAGCTACAGAAACAATTTCAAATAATTTTAATATATCTATTAATGTAATAAAAAACAGATATGGATACATAAATAATAAATATAAACATTTTTAATTTTATTTTATTTATAATATATATGCAAGACCAGGCTGTGACGTCATGAATGGCTGGATGACGTCATATAATTTTAAATCAAGAAAAAACTAATAAATATGATTTTTCTCGAGGATAAAACCAATACAAAGTGCATGATTCGTGGTGATATATAAAAAAATCTCCTTTGGTGTGAAAATAACCCTTTCCTTCCTATCGTCGATCGCTAATACTACCACTTCCGGTTTCCGGAATTGCACCAAAAGTTGATCAATTCATCCCACTGATGCATTAAGTAAATATACCAAATTTCATCAAAATCGGTTGAGCCGTTCAGGCTGTACACATCTATACGGACGGACAGACGGACAGACGGACAGACGGACGGACAGACGGACGGACAGACGGACAGACGGACAGACGGACGGACAGACATCATGCTAAAAATACTTTTTTCTGTTTAGAAAATGCATGATTCGTGGAGATATGTAAAAATCTCCACATGTGAAATTTGGTGTGAAAACAATACCTCCCTTACTATCGTCGGTCGGTAAAAATGACTTTCAAGTCGTTCTTGCCGTTAGCCCACAAAATTTTGAAGTGAATAAAACTTTTTATTGACTAATTATTAATATCTTTATTTTTAATATTATTAATTAATTTAATATTTATCTCTAGAGTGAACTCTTTTCAAAAATTCCTTGTTATTTTTAAAAACATCCAGTTTTGAACTCTTTTTATTTTTCAAGTTATCTATTTGTTTAATACAGACATTATGTACATATATTATTATACAATTATCCAGGACAAAAAGCAAACTGGCCCAGACGCTGGGACCATACCTTTAAACGGGGACTGTCTCAGTCAAAACGGGACTTTTGGGAATTCTAGATATTAGGAAATTAAATTGAGATAGGTCAGGATTGAGACAAATAAGAGTTAATTTTTACTAGTATAAGATTCAATAATATATATATATATATATAACTAAATGAAAAATAAACTTATATTATAAGATACATGATTAGGAATTAATGTTTTGTAATTTTTAAAAAATGAAAATAATAAATTAGAGAATAAATATAAGTTGTTTATTTTATAGTATGATAAAATTTAAATACAAAAATATTTAATTATATACACACAAAATTTAATAAAAATAAAATATATTGTATTAAGTAATTTAAATGTAGTTGATACAAAAAATTGATATCAACTTCAATATTTAGTTCTATTATTTAGTGTCAGTCATTAATTTAATTAACAGTCTTTAAATTGTATAAATTAATACAGAATTAAATATTAAATCTTATTAATAATAAATAAAAAAATATTCTGAATGTATTTAGTTTATATTATACAATAACAAAATTACACATTTAACTTTTATTATATTGAATATTCAATTATTAAATCAGTATATTAACACAGTGATATAAATATATAAATATTTTTTATAATAATAATAATAACAAATATATAATACTTTCTATTATTTATATTTATAAAATTTAACAAATAAATAAATAACATTAAAAAAACACATTTTTAAATTAAAATTAATAAAATTTAATTTTTTTAAAAATAATATCAGTAAAGTAAAATAAATAAAAATATGAGAGACGATATTAATTTATCGTATTTAATTGTTTCTAATTAATTCTTTATATACGATATTATATATATGTATATTTAATAAAATTAATTTTTTTCTAACAATGAAAAATAAATGTTATTTAAAAGTAAAAAATAAAAATTCATAAAATTATTTTTAATTAAAATAAGAAAATTGTTTTTATTTAAAAATATTCCAAAAATTTTAATTGGAAATTTACGAGTTAATTTAAATACTATGAGATGATATATTAATTTGTTAAAAGTATTTTCCAATCAAATCGAAGATTATTATATTGCGTAAGTGGAGGAAATGGAAGATCTTTTAGGGCCCAACTATCTTCATCTTCACTTTGTTCTAACATTGCTATACTGCAATAAGGCACTCTTTGTAATAACTTAAACATTTCTTGGAATGTTCGCGGTTTGTGACCTAACAATTGTCTTGAGCAAACATCAACTGTCGTAGCATGTCCAACTACTAAAATATTCCCACCTGAAAAGTTTAGAAATAAAAAAAATTAAATATGATTTAATGTTTTATAAAGTAAAATTACATATAATTTAGAATGACATTTTTTTCCCAAATACCTTTATCTTTAGTCTCTTCTAATATATATTTAATTACTTCATAATTTCTCGTATATAAATCTTCACACGTTTCCTTTTGTTTTTCCCTAAGTTTTTCTATCGAATAGAGAGGTATATAATCTGAACGGATATGATATCCTGCTGCACGAAACTCATCAATTGATAACCAATCAGGAATACCTTCACCGTACCATTGGAGCCATTCGAAAAGTCCAGGTTCTAACGCTATAGGAACAGTCATATTTTTTCCATCACTCATAACTAAAAAAGACAAAAATTTTATTTATTATTTTGACCAATAAAGTAATAAAAAAAATTATTTTAAAATGAATTTTATTTATCCTCTAAAAAGAAAAATTGAAAGTCAATGAAATACCCTTTAGCAAACTATCACACGTTTGGATACACCTCAATGATGGAGAACAGTATACATGATTAATTTGAATATTAGCTTCTTGGATTGCTTCGCCTGTAAGGGAGGCTTGAAGAAGACCAACATTAGTTAAAGGAGTATCAAAACGAAATCCGTCTGGTCCGCCTCTGCGTTTGGGCACCGATCGTGGCATATTTAAATCTTTTCGAATATATTTTCCTATAAAATATTATATGAATAATTTTCTACTTAGATATTAACTATAAATATAAGTATAATTTACCATTTTCATCAAAACTATAGGGAATCCAAGATCCAAAGGTAAAATCTACTCTTTCGCCATGTCTAAGAAGAAATATTTTTCTGTTAACCTTTTCTGAAGCACTATTATTTCTTTCTTCAGTACATAGTTCTGGTGATCCATCAGAATCTGAAATTTCCTTATTTATTTCTGGTTTAGTTCTACTATTACTTCCTTCACTTGTATCACTTTTTTCATCAGAAGGATTACATTTAGAAGTATCCGACAGATTTGGAGTATCATCTAAAATTGGCTTCTTTTTAACGTTTGAATTACCATCTTCTTCATTTAAATTAATCTTCATCATATCGTCATTTTTATAAAAAGCTACCATTCTGAAACAAAAATAATTTAATTAGAATAATCCAAATTTTTTTAGATTTTTTTAGAAAATTCATACTGTTAAAAATATTAAAATATTTAATTTCTTTATTTAAATTAATTTTACATAAATTTTTGTAGCACTAGAGGAAATCAAAAATAAATCGGAATTTTTCTCTTGCAATCGGTTAGCTGCCAAGAGCATCACCGACTTTTCAATGTAGTAAGGTGGGGATGTCACATGCCTAAATCGACTCCAAACCGATTCGTCCGGGCTTATATTCAGCCGACTCCACGCAAAAGGTTCCACCTTATGTTGTACAAAAAGGTATAATTAAATTTCTGAAGGTGTAAAACCAGTCGAAATCGTAAATTATGTACTAGAAAGTGAAATATTTTACAGTGATGAGCAAGAGGCTTTATGCGCAATTGGCTGGCTCTTTCTTATGAAGGCATGCACTTCCAATCCGCCTAGAAAAATCCATCAGAAAATTCAGAGGTTGATAGATAGATTCGGAGGATAGATAAAATATTTATCTCTCATTTTTTTTTCTTGTTTAAATAAATTCCGGTTTATATTTGATTGCCTCTCGTTAATAAAAAAATTAAATATTTTATAGAAGCATCAAATTTGTTTTACTCTAATAATAAAAATTGAGTATTATATATAAAATTATACTTATGAAGGGTCCAAGCATCCGATTCAGCAATCAATTCTGTATAATTTTCTGGAAGAAATCCTGTAAGTCCTGTTAACCAAGAAGTTCCTTCGACCCAACCATCAACTGATGATTCTATGGCTTCCGAGTTTATATAAATATAATCGTCAATGCGAAGTTCTAATTCATCAGGTTCTCTTGGGACATGAGAATATAATACTTTATAAACCTGAATAAGAGGATATATATATTATTAATCAATAGAATTTGTTTTTTACATCTTTAAAATTAATAATTGAATGAATCTTATCTTCTTATGCTAGCTAAAATTGTATATATATATATATGGGTTCTAAAAAACCGCTCTAACGATTTTTTTGAAATTCACACTAGATATAGTATTTATAAAGAAGAATTGAGTTTTATTGATCATATCTCTGGAAAAATACATCTTCATTAGTTTTTTCTTAATTTAAATTTATATATGGATGACGCCACAAATGACATCCATTTTTTTTAACTGAAATTGTATTAATATTTTTTTTTATTTAAAATATTTTAAAATTTATTATTTAATTTAGAAATAAAATTAAAAATATTTATTTTTAATAATATATATATATTTATTAATCTCTCAAAAAAAAAAAAAAAAAAACAATAAAACAAATACGGCTTGGAAAGATGCTAAAAAAATGTTATTTTTATTATCTAAATATATTAGTCCCGTGGTTAGAACGATTGTTTTGACGACTCGAGTTCGAACGATCGAAGCTCGCCGAGTGGATCGATATTTAAAAATAAAAATAATAATTTTTTTTTTTTTTTTTATCTATTTTGGTGTTTATTTTTTAATAAATTACTATTTTATATTTATTTATTCATTGTTCTTTTATTAATTAAGTTTTAGATAGTTTTATAATTTTTAATATTTTTTCACTAAAATATTATTTAATATTTATTAATATTATTTATTATTATTGAGTACCCCAAGTTCCAGTGGCGTACCTAGAACTTTTGCCGCCCGGGGCGATCTCCAGTTTGCCGCCCTTTCTATTATAAGTCAATCAAATAGTGGTTTTTATAAATTAATACTCATAAATAAATTATTAAGTTATTTAATCAATATTAATTAATACACAGAGTAAATTTTTTTACACATATTTATATGCACTCGTAAACATATTTATATAATATTTACTCTTCTAGCTTTCATACTAGAAAAATCGTGTATAATGCTCTCAAAATTTATATTATTTGCAATTTCTTGTTCTATTGACAATATTGTAGAACGAAGATAATTTTGCCGATCAAAATCTTAAAGATGCGTTTACGAATTCAACGAATTTTAATGAATACAATAAAATAAAATTATTATCCTGTTCTTGGAATTAGAATTCAAAATTTACACTAAAATGCATTTATATACACAGAGGAATAATATTCGTAATCATATAGTTGATCATAATTTATATAAATCAAATAGTAAAGTTATAATAATCATAATAATCATTTATTATTCAAGAAAGAAAAAAATAAATATGAAATGAATAAGTTGCTTTTTACAACTATAAGTAAATATAAAAAATGCCCCCCCCTTAGGTACGCCACTGCCAAGTTCCATTCATTTTAATCAGATTGATGCAATGATGAAACATTTAATAATTGTAATAAATTTCTATCTTGAAAATTGTTACATATTATTTAGGATATTTTAAAACCAATTTCTTTCTTTAATTAATATTCGTTTAAAATGATAATTAAAGAATATCTTATTCAAAATAAATTTTAATAATTGTAATAAATAATTAAAGATTGTATATCAATATTTTTTAAAGGGTAGAGTGAGAGCTCCCAGGTATTAATATTACCAGCCAAATTCAATAATAATGAATCATTTCTCTTAACTTAAGTACCGAGCCGTTAGAGCGGTTTTTGAGAACCCATGGCCAAATATATATACAATTTTAGCTAGCATAAGATAAGATTTATAATAAAATATAAATATAAATATAACATAAAAATAAAAACATAAACATTCAAGATTACATGAATAAACTATTACTATTATTTTTAATGTAATACAATAATTTTGATTTTATAATCTATAAAATAATTTAATTATTTAAAAATACGGCAGTCTTTTTAAAAGTAAAAGGTATAAATTTGATCATTGTCTAATATGAAAAAACAGAATATATTATTTTTAATGTTTTATGAATACAAAAATATTTTCAAAACGTCAATTAAAATGACTAAATTGTATTATTTTTTGTTTTTGTTTCAATTATTAATTACAACTATATTTTAAGTGAAAAAATGATATCTTGGTTATATAAAAATTAAAATATGATTTTTTAGACAAATTATAAAAAGGAGATGTTTAGATATTTTATTAATAGGCTTCTTTTCTTATTTTTAATTTTTAATAAATTCTCTTTTTTGATATGTCTTATTAAAAAATAATATTAAATTGTAATATACAATTTTTTTACTCTCTACTGACTGTTCATTTCATAACTGAAAATAATGTCGAATAGAAATAGTCGATAATACTTGGATTAATCTTATTAAAATTTTTTGTTTGTATTATTGAGGACCCCAGTTCAATTCATTTTAATCAGATTGATGCAATGATACAACCTTTAATAATTGTAATAAATAATTAAAGAATTGTATATCAATATTTTTTAAAGGGTCGAGCGAGAGCTCGGTGTCCCAAGTATTAATATTATCAGCCAAACCCAATAATAATGAATAATTTTTTTTAACTTATTTACCGAGCCGAGGCTCGGGGTCCCGGTATTATAAATTATTTATATAACGTTCTAATTAAAATAGACTTTAGCTACTATTGATGTTTAATCAACTTGTAAAATACAAAAATATTATAAATATATAGTATGTTTAATTATGTAATGAATAGATTTATCAGTAGATAACCTTATTTTATTTGTTTTATTTTGTATAAATATATCCATTCTTACCTAAATGATCCTTATTAAATGAATGTTTTTTTAAGTTTAATTTTAAAAAAATAATCTCTTTATATATAAATAAGAAAATTTCTTATGGCTTTGGAAGAAATTTATATAATCACAATATAAAATTAGAAAAAAAATCACCTGTCTAGAAGCAACCCTTGAATCTCTTGAATAAAGACGAATTTCCCAATTAGCAGGAGCAGTTGGATCAAGTTCTTGAACAAGTGTCTTGAGCGTTTGAAATTGTACTTGTGGGAATTGATAGGCTAATGTTAAATGTAGAGATTTCACATGCGGTTCCAAACTAATTGCTAAATAAAAGAAAAAAAGAAAATTATATAATATTTATTAAAAATTGGTCACAAAAATAATTTTTTTTATATATAAATATATAAATGATTTATTCAAAGTATTAAAGAAATTAAGTATTGAATTACGTGAGCAAACGATACTAAAAATTCATGCTAATTTCAACAAAAAAAAAAAAAAAAATAAATTAAATACATACAAAAATTAAACAATTAAAAAAAGAAACTTGTCGGTTTATAATTTATATAATCTTACATTTCTCTCCTCGATAAACGTATCTATCAGTGGATGTTGTACACCAAGGAAAACAGGTTGTTAAAGCATCTAAATGCTCATAATTATCATTAATTACTGGAAATTTATATTATCTTATCATTTTGGTATATTTAATGTGTGAATTATATAAAATTTAGTATGATTACTATTAAAACTCCTTATCAGTAAATTAAAAAAATAAATCCTTACTTGAATTTGAAACTTCTTTTACATATTGTAGAGCAATCCTTTTTAAAATATCAGCATGATTTTCGGAAACAAAAAATCCCATAAAATTTTGTGAAATGTAGGTTTCTAATTTTAGTGATTCTGTGATTTCTGTCCTCTGAGTTTCAACTACATGCTTTAAAGTACGAACTAAATGTTGCACGGAATCATCAGGTGCCTAAAAATAGATGAAATCATTCTTTGATAATCTTATAATTTAGAATAATTATAAAAAATATGTATTATTTTTTAATAATAAACAAAAAAAGTAAACAAAGAGAAAAATAAAAGGAGAGTGATATACATTGCCAGTATATGTTCTAAATTTACTTCTTTAGATAATATATTAAAAAAACTAATCTTTTTCTTTAATATAAATAAATATTTTAAAAATTTGGTAAATTGAAATTGAAAAGCGAACAAGGTTCATTAGATAAAAAATTTTTTTTTTATTATATATTTACCAATGTTTAAATTTGAAAAAAAAAAAATTTTCAACTATTTATATAAGTATTTTTTCTAAATATTGATAAAAAATGTCTAAATTAAAATTTAATTAATAAAAAAAATAATTACTTTAAAAAAAGATACTAATGTTATATGGGGTAAAAAATTATGAGCTCCATTCCATCCACATTTGCCAAGAGATTTTTCCCAAAATGCTTGCAATTGAAGCAAAAATGGCCCAGTTGGACATACATATAATATGTATTCTCTGGGACAATCCTCATCAAGTGTTGGATCGTTGACATGTGCCAAAAGCCAGTCAGAAGCCAATTGTACTCCTCGATATCCTGTTGCAGCTAATGCTTTTTCTCTGAAAATATATTTTTAATATATGAATAATATTTCAGTTAATGAAAAATTAATTTATAAACTAATATAACCTATTAAATTTAATATTTAAACATTTAAGTTAGAAGAATGTTAGTTAAATAGACAAGGCCTAAATATTATTTTCTAATTTTGTTTTTATATTAAAATAATTGAAAAAATATAATTAAATTACAAATAAATGATACTATAAATGATATTAATAAATTATTTATTTTATTATGCAGATAGAAATAAATTATTAAATATAATAAAAAATAAATCAACAAATAAATTTAAATTATTATTATTATTAAACTCAATTTTGACAAGATAATCCATAACTTCAGCTGTCATTAGTAGATTAGTATTAAATGGTGACACAATCTCAACAAATTGGAAAATATTTACTATTTTTGAATAAATGAAGTTTAATCTTACGCTCTATTTTTGGGAAATCCCATTTGTAAAAGAATTTGCAAAGGTGTTAAGTGTTGTTTTGATAATTTTGTAGGAGTTAGAGTTTTTCTCGGTGGCAAAGTAGCCATTTTCAAAATAACTAATTTTATGTTAATTAATGAAATTAAATTTTTGTAAATATTACTTTTCTAGTAATAACTTATTTTATTTTAATTAAAATACGCATAATGAATGACTCATAACCATATCTTCAATTGACATTTATGATCATTTAATTATATGAGTAAATCAAGTTGCATCTTGACTTTTGATGTAAATAAAAAGTGAACGATGGCGGGTGTCTTGTTTGAAGATATTTTCAATGTTAAAGACATCGATCCCGAAGGGAAAAAATTTGATAGAGGTAGGAAAAATTTAAATTATTTCCTCATATTTAAAAAATTGATTTTCTAAGTCATATTATTTAATTATATCTAAGATGACATTTCCTAACCTTACCTTTCATTCACGTGACGTTTAGTTTGTAACAAATTTCTCTTGTTATTTAAATATTTTATAAAATAATCCTTAAATAAATGCTTTGCTTATAAATTGTTTAACACAGATATTTTGATAGTAAATTTTCAAAAATGATCTTGAAATATGGTTTGAATGTTTACAATTCTAAAGTAGAAATTAATCATATATTTTTATTTTTGATTGGTTTGTCATAAAATCTCAAGATAGATATAGAATAATACTATAGATTTTTTAAGTGACAAGGATTTTAATATTTTAAATTACCGCTAATAGCCTAAATGATTATTTGTTTCCTATTTATATATTATGATTTATTTTTTAATATTTCAATATATTATTGACATATTTAATAATTAAATTTAAATATATTATTTGATTAAAAAAATAAATAATAATCGATATCAATATTGTATATATATTTTTCATATTTTTATAACAAAGATGATTTTTCAATTGTTATATCAGATGCCATCTGTCTTTTTAAAATAAAACTAGAGATTTCAAGATAACCACCAGAGAGGGTAATATAAATTTAAAAAATAAATATAGATATATTTTAAATTGGACGTAAATAGAATAAATTTATATATTTATTTAAATAAAATTTAATCTTAATGTGATGAAATGTAATTTCTTAAAATACTCTAATATTATATCTAAAATCTAATTAAATAGAATGTTAATAATAAAACCTCAAATATAACTATCTATAAATATAAAATCTCAACACTAGAGCTGAGATGGAAAAGTCACAACGATCTGGATATAAAAATTATTTTCTTAAATTTAAAATAAAAAAAAATATTTTACTCTTCCAGTGAATGGTCCCTACCAGGCCCCCCACCAACTCCTTAGAAATAGGTGAAACCATTTTTTTTTCAATATGATGTCTCTATATTGCACCGCTAAGAGGCGCTGAAGAAGCACAACCGGTAACTCCACTGGCAAAAACACACAAACACAAACCAGATTTTTTGTTCAATTAGTTACAGCCAGCACTCGCATGGTGGCGCCAAAAACTTTGTTTCCCATTCCAAAATATTTGCTAATATTACATGTTGGAGTTCCAATTACCTGCATATTTAATGGAAATTTCAATGCTGAATATGCTTTTAAATAAAAAAAAATTTGAAGAAAGTAATTGGAATTATTATTATTAAGAATCAACAAATAAATTTATTAAATATACATTTAAATATGTAAATAAATCTATATATAAATTTAATAAATATTCAAACAATAATTGAAACAATATAAATAAAACGATTCAATATTTTACTTACATTGTGATTTATATTTTTATTTTTATTACAACTGTTATTATGGGTATGTTATTTTTGACAGTTTAAAAAAAATTAAAAATATTAATAAAATTTATCAAAATAATAAGTTGAAAAGATTTCCAATTATTTTTATTTATTTATTGTAAATTTTTCAATGTAACCATGGTAACCATGAATAGACTTTTACCAAAATATTACTAATTAAATTAATTTTAGATTTAACTACACTAAAACCTTCCCAGGGATGCCTACAACAATCCCTGAAAGTTTCATCGCAACCGTCGGGTAGTTTTTGAGTTTAGGCGAGACACACAGACAGACATTGTCTTTTATATATATAGATAGAATAGATAGAATAGATAGATAGATAGATATATTTATTTAAAGAAGGTAAAAAATTACAATAAATTATTAACAATATCTGTGACTGTGTCACAGTAAAAAAATCGTTTTTACATATTATTTTTTACACATTAAATTAAATAATAATAATAAAATAAGAAATGCACCAAACCTATTGCTGATGACAAATAAAAATTAATAAATTTACTAAATTATTTATCTTATAATAATATTAAAATTAAAACTTGTCTAGGAAGAGCATTTGTTTTACACTTTGCATAAGCACAACACGGTATCTGCAAAAATATCAAATATTATACATTTTATATAATATGATATTATATAAATATTTTATAATATCATATTATATAAATATTATATAATGCTAGGCAAAATGGTGGTCAAATGAATGCACGTGACATGATCAACAACAAAAATTTAAAAAAAGTGTCATTTATCGACACCAGCGTCATCTAGTCATTTCCCTTGCAAATATACATAAGGTTTCAGGAAGTGTCATCTATGTCACCCCCCCCCCCCCTGGTCCCTACTTAAATTTGATATTCCAAGATTTTCAAGGAGCAAATTTTTTTTATAAAATTATAATTTGCCTTTACTTATATTGACATTTGTTAAATAAACATTTAGAGAAACCCCTTATACATTGTATTATTCTGCTTAGGAAATTATATTTTCTTTCTTAAATGAAAATCCAAGAGATTATATTAGTTTAAGGTAAATATATATTTATCTTCATCTTGTTTTAATTGTTTATCTGAGACGGATAGGAAGTTTCGGCAATATTTCTTTTAAAATATACCCATAAAATAATAGAATAAATCACTTAGGATAAAGATACCAACGATATGGGCAGTTTTACGGGAAATTGTTAGATTTTAGTACTATTTTTCTATTATTAATTTAAACTATTGAACATTTCAAATAAATTAATTCTCACCCAAGAGAGATTAGAACAGTAAAACAGCATTCTTTCTAAACACATTTTTTCTCTCTGCATTGCGCAAGATTCGAGCATTGTACCATTTGAGATTCCCGGAATTCGAAACATTGATCGAACTTTCTTAATAAATACTTATTGAACATTGTTGATAAATAATCTCATTTTTCGCTTTTATTTGCACTTGAAGAATCAAAATATCTACTCATCCTACATTAAGTTCCGACTTCAATTACAATAAATAATCTGCATGAGTATATTGTTATTATAAAACTAATTCAATATTGGATATTTTTATTATTAATATTTATTTAATTAGAATATTGGATGTTTTTCTTCAATAAAATCCCTCAGTATACTAGGAGAATTAACTTTATACTAAATTAAAATCAAATATTTAGAGTTTTTATATAATTTGAATTTTTTAAAGTTTATTACTAAGAGGATAGAATATAAAAAGTAAATAATTCATCACAAAATCACAAATTTTATAGAGGTTATTTAACCGTTAAAAGTTAATATTATGTAAAAAATTGTTTATTTATTAGCATTAATGTATATTTTCTTAATTAATTCAAAAATTTGATTTGATCAAATTTTACTCCTCAAATAATTTTAAAATTTAAACTGAACTGTTGTTAGATTTTAACTTTCTAGATACTAACACAGAATATTTAAGCATAATTTAATTATGAAACATATTTAATTTCTGTCTTCTTTACAGGTTAATTTCTTGATTGAATGTTAAATGGTTTCAGATTTTCATAAATAATTCTTTAGAATAGTTCTCCGAATTATTTGTAAAAATATTCACAGAATGCATAGTAATATAAATTATCTATTATTGCATATTCTTGTATAATTCCACATAAAAAAGTAAAAGTATAAAATATAATTAAACCTAAACTTTTAAAAAGTTAAAGTATGTTTAAATATTTTTTTTATTAAAATTCAATCATTTCCACAAATAGTTATTTTCTTCCATACTTTTTTCACCTTTTAACTCTTTTAGTGATCGGAATATATATATATATATATATATTGATTTCCGAATCTATCTATCTCTCTCTATGACTCTACGGAACTTGAAAGTTCTGGCCCCAGCAACCACATTTCTCCAAGAGTCCCTATCCTGAGCTATTACCATCCAACCCATACTCTTTCTCATCTCTCTCACGTCCCTTCCTACATTGTCCACCCACCGCGTCCTTGGTCTTCCATGCAGACAATTCCCAATCAACGTCCCCACCAATATATTTTTGCCATTCTAGCTACGTGCCCTGCCCATCGCAGCCTTCTCGATTTTAAAACCCTAACTATGTTTAGAGATGCATAGAGTTCATGCAATTCCTCGTTATGCCATTCCCCGGTGACCTCATCTTTCTTTGCCCATAAATGCTGCAAGGAATCCTCTTCTCAAATCCTGTAAATTTACTCTCGACTCTTAAGGTCTTAGACCAGTGATTCTCAACCACTGTGCCGCGGCACTTTAGCGTGCCACGAGATTACGAGGCTCTTAAACTTATTTTTTCTAAATTTTTTCAATTTGGTTCTAAAAAAAAGGTAAATCGTTTTCGGGACCACTTTCTTTCAATAAGGTAAACTTTTACACTTATCTTTTTCTTTGTATGCCGCCAAATTTTTAAACCGTTAAAAGTGTGCCGCGGTAAAATAAAGGTTGAGAATCACTGTCTTAGACAATGCCTCACAGCCATATAACACAAGAGGCAACCTAATTGTTTATATTTTAATTTTGACGAGATATGCCCCTTTAATGTATGATTACAGGCGTTACCCAATTGCAACCTCGATTTAAATTCTTCTCGAATATTATCCTTCGAGAATACAGAAACTAAGTATTTAAATTTTTCTACATTTTAAAATTCTACGTTCTGTATGTTAAGAATTTGTGTGTTAATACTCTTCCTCTCTTTTACAAAATATTTTGTTTTCGCACTATTAATTTCAAGACCCAATTCTTTTCCTGCTTCGATTAATTTTTCTACGCTGTCTTTGATTACAATTGCCGAATTTCCAATTATATTTAAGTTATCTATTTAACTTAATACTTGAATTTTTTGTTTAATTGGATTCCATTTTATTTTTCCCCAATTTTTTAATCACGTATTTCAGTATTAAATTAAATAAAATTGTTGATAGTGTGTCTCCTTCTTTTAATCGAATGTTTCTGACAATTGATTCCCGCAACTCACTCTTCCTTTTCTACTTTCAAGACAAATTTTAATCATTAATTTTTTTCGGAATTCCCATTAAGATCAAAATTTGAAAAAGGTTATCCCGGTCTATTGAGTCATATGCTAGTTACTTGTATTTATAAATAATTGGTCAACAGAAATATTGAATTCGCGTTATTTTCTGCCTCAATGAAAATATCTGATCTAATGTATATTCTCCTAATAATTCCTCTACATATGGTCGTAATTTTAATAAAATAATATTCGAGAGAATCTTATACGAAGTCAACAAAATTGAAATTCTACATTCATAGTTATTGCAATTCCTTCTATTTCCCTTCTTACAAAGTGGGATTAAGTTCTATTTGAAACATTTTAATATCTCACGTTAACTATAATAATATTTAATTAATATAAAACAATAAATAACAAGAATAATTTTCAATTAAACACTAGGTGAACTTTCAAATTTATTGATATACTAGCTGCTCAGAGCGCCTTCGGCGCTCTTCACACCTAGACGGGGGCTCCACCCCCTGTACCTCCGAGTGGTACATAGTATTTGGTTGAAAGTAGTAAAAGGTTTTCATCCATTTTGTTTCAATCCTTATATTACATAAAGCATTCATTTCTTTTCGTGTTCTTATTCAAAATCTATTTTAATTTAATCAGTAAATTAATTATATACTAGCTGCTCCGAGCGCCGAAGGCGCTCTTCACACCTAGACGGGGGCTCCGCCCCCTGTACCCCCGAGTGATACATAGTATTTGGTTGAAAGTCTGTATGTAAAAGGTTTTCATCCATTTTGTTTCAATCAGACATGTATTTGTTTTCTTGTAAAATATATTTTAATTTAATCAGTAAATTAATTATATATTATTATTGTATTTATCTAACTTTGTGTGTCTACAGTTTTCGAAAGTTCTTAGCCGCAGCATCCACATTTCTCTAAGCGTCCCTATCCTGAGCTACAACCAAATCCTACCCTGTCCCATCTCTCCCATGTCCCTTCCTACATTGTCCACCCACCTTGGTCCTTGGTCTTCCACCGGATGTTTCCCAATTTCTAGTTTCTCCAATTCCAACCACGTCCCCTTCCCATCCCAGCCTTCTTGATTTTATAACCTTAACTATATCTGGACATTATTTCTCGTTATGCCATCTCCGCCATCCCCCTCTGATCTCATCTTTTGGCCTATAAATGCTGCGAACAATATTAATCTCACAAATACTCCAAATCTACTCTCGTCTCCCAGAGTCATCGATAGGGTGACCAAAAAATGGTGCTCTGTCCCAAAAATGTCTTCGGGACACCCTACTGTTTTTTCAATATTTAGGACATTTCGTAATTTTTTTTTCAAAATTTTTTCAATTTAGTTCTAAAAAAAGGTATACCGTTTGTCCCGGTTTGGTGTTTTCGAAATATGGTCACCCTAGTCATCGATCAACATGAAAAATAATTGTTTTATATATTTTAATTTTGATCCTCTTTGATGAGATAAGCCCCTTTACTGCATAATAACAGGCGTTACTCAATTACAACGTCGATTTAAATTCTTCTCGAACATTATTATCCTTCGTGATTAGAGATCTTAAGTATTTGAATATTTATACTTTTTCAAATTCTACATTTTGTATGTTAATTGTATGTAAGTCGTATCCGTATCATAATTCTTGAATTTTTTTGTTTAATTACATTTCGGTTGATTTTTCCCCAATTTCTCTAATCATATGTCTCATCTTCCAGTCCAATTCATTTACCTATCAATGTTGCATAAGGAATTTAAATTTCTTAATTTGGCTAGAACACTCCATTTTTTAAAATTTTAAATAGAGGGAGAGAGAGAGAGAGGTTCTAATTATATATATATATATCTGTTTCTATGACAGCAAAAAAGTAAACAAATTACATCCATACAAACACTCTCCTTTATATATATTTCTGGAAAATGGAACACCCGCAGCTCAGCTTAGGAGTTACCTAAGATTCTAATTTCTTTTTTATTTTTCATCATTTGAGGTACCCTTCACCTCAGAAAAATTTGGTTACCTTACTCCTTGTAGTTTAGGCTCTGGAGTTTTTTGCGTACAGACGGACACTATCGTATTAAATATATAGATATTATTATTATTGTATATGTTATATCTATCTATCTATGTGGCTCAAAGATACTCGAAAGTTCTTGGCCGCAACAACCACATTTCTCCAAGTGTCCCTATCCTGAGCCCTTGTCCCATCTCTCTTACGTCCCTTCCTACGCGTCATTGGTTTTCCAAGCGGACGTTTTCCAATCGGTCTCCCCACCAATATCTTTTTCCTCTCCCATTCTAGCCACGTGCCCTGCCTATCGCAGCTTTTTCCCTTTTATAACCCTAACTATTTCTGAAGATGCAGAGAGACCATGCAATTTCTTGTTATGCTGTCTCCCCCATTCCCCGGTGACCTCATCTTTCTTTGGCCAATAAATGCAGGGAAGAATCCTATTCTCAAATACTCTGAATCTACTCTCATCTCCCAGGGTCATAGACCATGCCTCCCACCCATATAATGCAACAGACAAAATAATTTTTTTATATATTCCCTTTGATAATAATTTTGAAGAGATAAGCCTCTTTATTGAAAAGATAACAGGCGTTTCCCGATTGCAACCCCGATTTAAATTCTTCTCAAATATTATTATCCTTCGTGATTACATTCAATTTTTCTACATATTCAAATTCTACATTTTGTATCTTAAGATTTTGTATGTTAATACTCTTCCTCTTTGTTGTTACTAAATATTTTTTCTTATCACTATTAATTTCAAACCTCCATTAATTTTTCCTCGCTATCTGCAATTGCAATTTCCTAATCTCCTATTATATTTAAGTCGTCTGGGTAACCTAATATTTTACAATTGATTTCCGCATCTTATTCTTTCTTTACTACCTTCAAGACAAATTTGAAGATCAAAATTTGAAAAAGTTTATGCTGATCTATATTGAGTCATGTGTATGTTTTACTAAAGTCTACAAATAATTAGTGAACAGAAATATTGAATTCGGGGTTTTTTCCTAATATCTGTCATAATGATAATATCTTAATTAATGTTGATCGATTTGGCCTGAACCCGCAATGATATCTCCTAATATTTCCTCCGCCTATGGTTCTTAAGTATTTTCTATGTTATAATAGTGAAATAGAGTATAATATTTCTTGATCATTACATTTTGATATTTTATTTTCATTGCTAGATTATTATTGAATATTTTTAATTATAATGAAACTTGAGAAAATGTAAAAATAGAGACTTGAGACAATTTATAAAAATTAACGGCATAAAGCTATAGATAAATTACCAATATATACATTCATAAATAGTATTAATTTAAATTAATTGATTTATTTGTTTTTTTATTAATTTTTTTAGATCATAGTTATTTTCCTCCCTTAAAAGAAACTTATCTAATTCTGTGGTGCTAGGGGATTTGAAAATTATTAGTCGCAATATGAAGATTTCGCTTACAGTTTCTGTCATGTCCGACCTCCGTCCAACAGTTATATTCTCTCAAGTTTCTTGCTTTTATTAATCATGTGATCTATATATTTAATTTTTTTGATTCATTGTAATAAAATTTAAACAAATAAAAATTTTCACTTTGGTAATTTATATAAATTTCAATTTACACTGATTGTGAGTGATCCGCTTTGCCAATACTCTGAATAATTTGTGTATATAAATATTGAATGTTCTTAGCGAGATTTTTTAACCTTTCACTTTCAAATAGAAAAGAAGAAATATTCAAATATATAGAAAGAATAAATAAAAATTAAGTTAATATAAATATGATCTAAATATTTTATTAAATTAATTAAAATGGGAACTTTTAGAATAAATGATTTAATTGAATTGATATTTAAATATTAGAATTTTTAAAATACAAAGTGAAATATTATAATAATTCTTTGATTGGGAATGGCTATGATAATTCATTGTTTAAAATGTTTCCGCCACTGACCCAGTGGGCCACGCCAGGCTCTTGAATGAACAACACGGAGAATTATATAAACTTTAAAAAATTAATTTCTGCGGTTATTGTTTAGATATAGATACAATTTATAGCCTATGTTACTCTAGGGGTATATAAGAATATTGTGATGTAATTTCATAGAAATCGGTTCAGCCAATTCTGAGTCTATAAAATAGTAATTTTCCGGACAGACCGACAGACAGACAGACAGTCATGAAAAATTCTAAAGTCACTTTTGGATTCTAGAGGTCATGAAACGCGAAGATATGCAAAAATTTTTAAATTCTGAGCAATGTGCAGACAAAAACCTTTTTTTATATATATAGATTAACTTTATGCGCATTTGGTATTATCATAAGCCTGAGAAGAAGACAGCTTATAAATTATAAATATTAAATATATCAATAAAATTGAAACTTAATGGATTGTTTAATTAAATATTGTTCTTATTAAGTTTTATATATTTTAAGTTTAATTTTAGTTTTCATAATTTATTAAAATCGTTTTCTATTTATTAAATATTATTTAAAATCTATGAAATATTCCACCTTTTTTGAAAAACTATCCAAAATAATAAAACAATAAATAAAACAAATCTTTTTTTAATCTTTTAAGTAGATAGAAGAGAGCTTATAGCTTTTTTTAAATACATGTGTTATGGTTATTTTACTTATAAATAAATAATATCTAAGCTTATGAATTTCTAAATCAGATTTTATTATAATAATAAAACAAAAATTATATAGATTTTACTGATTATAATATAAATTATATTCCATTGTTATATTTTAACCAATTTAAAAAAAAAATTTAAAAATAAAATGTTTAAAGATTTGAAGCGAATGGTGAAAGAGAAGTGTTAGAGAAATTATAAATGCAATGAGTAAATATTATTATATTGGACTTGAAATAGATTTGAATAACTGTAATGACATAATTTATACATTTATTGTGTGCCATAGTTTCTAGAAATAACTCATTTGGTGTTCGATTATATGATTGTGTTGAATTGTCTATTAAACAGAAAAATTGAATTTACAAAATTATGTCAAAAAGAATGAAGTTAATAAAATTGAAATGTTTTTCACAGGTTGAAACATGTATATAGAGTTTATACAAATCAGTTTTCTTTAGTATTTTATATTAAAATAAAATATAATCTTTGAACTCAACTATTGACTAGATTTCTGGTGTGTGTGTTTATACGTATCCGAATATTCTAATACTTGTAACTAATTTATAATCATAAAATGGATGTGTTGTGTTTTCTAAAAGAATTCATTTATTATAAAGTGCTCTTTTTAGTTTTTGTCTTATAGAGTTAAATCTAAATTTTTACTTTTTAATTTCTTTTTCACAAACTAAATGACGCAGCTTGTTGAAAAATTTGGCAATATACTCCTCTATTAATTGATGGTAGTAGACAATGATAATTCTGCATTTAAATTTAATACTGGGAAAATTCAAATGATTAACTTATCAAGCTATTTTCGAATAATGTATGCTAGGAATTAATATAAACTTTAACTGATGAAGAAGTTATAATATAATACATTGTTTATATACTTTTGTTATCTATTTTATGTATGGTGACCAAACGTCCCGGTTTTCTGGGATCGTCCCGTTTTTAGGTGCTCTGTCCCGGCGTCACAGTCTATTGTCTCAGTTTTAAACATTTAGGAATTTAGGACATTTCCGACTTTTTTTTTCTAAATTTTTCAATTTGGTTCTAAAAAAAAGTAAACCGTTTGTCCCGGTTTGGTGTTTTCGAAATATGGTCACCCTAATTTTATATTTATTAGGAATATTATTGAATATATCTTTGTAACTGCTTCAGTAGAATAAAAATTAATATCAATTAAATGGTTATAACGTGATAAACGAAACAAAAAGAAGTTGCGATCTGATCTGATTAATATTATTTGATTAAATTAAACTTTTATTACAAATCAAATAAAAAGCTTCATTTTCTAGATTTTATAAAATTTTCTTTCTTTCTAAAGTTTTGATTGGATTCACTAACTTTCTTTGAATAACAGAGTCTTAACAATTTTCAAATGAATATCCTAATTCTATTTTAATGCTATGATATCCTAGATTCATACTTTGATTAATCCAAAGATGTTGAAATTGATTCAAAGAGATGGTAAGAGCTAAGTCTGTAATCCAAAGCAACATCTTTTTCTTCTTTTCATCTCTTTCCGAATAGAACTCAAGCTGAAAATTGACCCGATAAGGCTGAAATGCTTAGTGCCGAAGAAATGCCATCATTGAACTTTTTTTATTTGGCTCTCCTTGAAAATGAAACTAGTTTGTATTTTATTTATTCCACTTTATTTCATTCGCATTTAAAATCTGAAATAGTGTGAAAAGGATATCAGAAAGAAGCTATGTACTTTATGTTCTCATGAAATCCCCTTTTCTATTAAACTAAAATCCATCTTTGTTTAGACAATGTAATTAAATATAAAGAAAAGGAGTAAAAATAAATGTAAAATTCTTATTAAATAGATATAAAAACGATTTTATAGCTTATTTTATAGAAAATAAAATTTAAAAAATAGACAATTTAACAATATAAGACCTCTTATTTTGCATCGCAGTCAATTATTTAGCTTCCTCCATCCTCTTAATTACATTCTAACAGTCTCTTTTATCTTGTACCATTTTGAACTCTCAACTCATTTTAATATTAGTTATATTTTTGTAATAAATAACTTAATCTTAGAAATATACAATTCTTATTCTGATAATTGATTGATAACTTAAGTAAACATTTATTGTATAGTATATATTGTTTGTGTAATTTCGCATTAATTCATTTATATACGTACCTTAAAGTGTCATCACTATCATCAATTATTTGATTATGGATTACTTTATGTTGCAAAGTTTATATTTATATATATTAATCTTTAAACCAACCAATTTTGTGAACAGAAATGTTTTAACTTTAATGACGATAAATGATAATCAAAAAGTTAGTCAATTTAATTATGAGAAAATATTTAAAACATGAATTATATTTGTACATGTTTTGTAAAAACATCAATGCAAATTTTAAAATATAGTACAATCTACTAAAAGTTTTTCTTTAATAATAACAAGTAAAATACATTACTTATTTGATCAAACATAAAATAATAAATAATAGAAAAGCGACTTTAAGAATAGCTTCTTTAAAAACTGCATTACACTTCATTCTAAAAATTGATAAGAATATTTTTTTTTCTTTTACAAAGGAATATTTCCACATTAATATTTATTATAAAAAACTGCTAAAGTTTAAATTATGCATTAAGAAGGTTATTGTTTGTTGTTTTTCTCAAATTTTCTATAAATTAAATTCCTAATCCTTCAAAAGTAATTGACTTTATTTAAAGAACCAACAACCAAATTTTGATGTTCCAATTGCGTTTTCATTCATTGATTAGATGTTTTTAAAGAATATGAAAACATAATAAAATAACTTTTTCTTTACTAAATTATTGTCTTCGTATTTGTTTTCCTCGAAATCCAGTGAATAGATGTTGTCATCTTGAAATCGAATAGGGTTGAGTCAACTTGCCTAGGGTGATTTAAAAGGGAAAGGGATTTTCTATCTCTGACTCCAGTGCGAGATATGGTAGCCCAGATAGGGGTAGCTTCCACCCACGGCATTTTGGAGAACTGGGATCGATCCAGCCCATGAGCAAAATGCCCTTCGAATATCGCCCACGTACTTCCCATCCCCATTAGCCCCCGGAGGCCCCTTTTAGGAGGTCCATGTTCATTCATTGCTGAATCCACGTTTATTATTATTACTTACATGGAAACTGTCATACAATAATTAGATCGATTCTACCATTTTACCTTTAAAGGTTATCATTTTCATTTCCCTTAATAGTAGTGGTTGGTTAATAGTTTAATTTTTACAACAAAATCTGACTTGGTTATTTAATTAGTCATATAAGAGACATATTTTATAAATATGTATATCTTTTGATCTAATATTTTAAATCATTTTAAACTTTAATAGATTCATTCTAATAAAAATATTTCTAATTTCAGGTTATTTATATTTATTAACTAGGGTAAGGTTGCTCAAGTCGTACCCCTTAATAAAAAAATCGTATAAAACCTAGGATTTATTAAATAAATAAAAATGAAATGTGTTGTTCACAACATGTACTAATATTGTAGTTATTTATTATAGCGAAAATATAAAATTTATATGCTTTCACGTAAAATAAACTAAATTTTAAAATACTTACATCGGTACGTCTAAAGAAACCGGTTTCCTAAGTCGTATCACTTATAGCCTAAGTCGGACCTAAAGATTAAATTAAGCAACAAAATTAATAAAAAATTATTTTTCTTAATCTGTTTACAAGATACATAATCAATCAGACAATTCAGGTATTGCAAACATCACTTATATATTTTTTTGTCCTTTTATCAACTCCAGCGCAATCGTGAGCCCATAATTTGCATTTCAAGCAACTATAATCATGCTTTCCTCTCTCAATCTTCTTCGCAAATAAAACAAAACCAATTACATTTCTTCTTTTTAGTTTTTAATGCCAATTCCTTTTTATTAATTTTTGCATTTCTTTTATTTGTTGCATTTCTTACATTTGCTTTATTCCGTGTTGAAGTTATTTCGATTGGCGAGGTAGAGCATCGACTGTTTCATTTTATGAGTGGGATAGGAGCTAAATTATTTAAATGAATTTTTATTTGATTTATAGACGCTTCCGTTTCTTTTTCAAGAATTTCTTTATTTTTCTGTGTAGCCACTGCAGAAAGTTCTTCTTGATTATTGAAGTCAAAACGGGGGAGTTCGTAAAGAGTTTTCAATTACAGGTGTAGAAGCACAAAAAACATCATCAATGCATGCCTGTTACATGGCCAAATACCAGTAGTTTAAAACCATTCAAAGCAATATCCATCCGCACTGATTTTGAGTAGGCAATTCCCAAAAGTTCTGACACAGTAGTTTGTTTAATTGTGTTTCCGGGATTTGTTCTTAACCAAGAAGATGAAACTTCGTTATAATTGGAGATTTGATAAACGATCTGTCTAAAGGTTGGAGACGGTGGGTTGTATGAGCAGGAAAGATAATACCATAGTCGCAAAAATACGTTTTGACTGTTGTGACATAATTATGGCTAAAAAATAAAAAATTAAAGCAAATTCAGTTGAAACAGGATAAAAAATAATTAATTTCTTAATTTATACCAGTAAGATTTAGGAATCTCATATGGGTACGACTTAAGACACAGTACAATTTAGCATTAAATATAAGCATTAGCAAACATTGAATAAAATCAATACAATCTCGTTTCGGCCAAACCATTATATATGTTCTTCTGAATTTATATTTAAGAAGTAAAATAATTTTAGGAATAATTAACTTGTAATATTAACTTCCAAAAATATACAGTGGTTCCGCATGGAACCTAAATTCAAATTAATTTGAATTACCGCCCTCCGACTATGTTTATATATTAATTAAATTAAGTAATTATAAATGTTGAATGTTAAGTAATTATGGAATTTATATCGAGAATTTTAAGTTAATTTCATTTATAATTTTAAATATTTATTTTTATTGTAATAAATTCATAAGTTTGACCACCTCCCTCCCTTTCCACCCCTAATGAATGACATTTCCCACCCTTACATATATCCATAAAAAAGCGGACCGAGCGCTCTGAAGGGCCTTGTGGTTGTTCTGCCTGCCTTGTTGTCTTTTGCCTGCCCACCGATGCCTTGGTCGGCCAGTATCGCTCGCATTTGGCTCGTTCAAATTTACAACTTGAACGCGGGGCAATTTGGGATCGTCGACGCTGCTACAGAGACTTCAGCTGCCGGCCCTGTGCTCCCGAGTTCCTGAGGGGGACCATTTCTGCCACGTTGGATCCGTTGGGGTCCAGTTATTCCGTTAGAAACTCGAAGGGATTCCAAAGCCAATTGATATTGGCAACCAATCTGCAGCAGGGCGATCATCCAAGACACGCGAGTCGGCGAATTCCCTTTCCCAATCCCCGAAGTCAAACAGATAAGTGCACTTATTCCCACCTTTGAACTATATTAAATTTTAGTTTTAAGTTGTTATATATATATTTAGATTCTTCTAAATATAATTAATCTTTTTACATTTAAATAAATTTGTTATTAAAATATCGTTAAAGTTTGATTACAGTTTTTATTTAGCTCTTTTATCTATCCCGAATCTTTAATATCTTAAAAAGACCTTTTTATACAGTCCACCCACTTTTCAAGGTGCGATAGAAGTGAAGAGGTATCTATCGTATTTTTATTAATCCCTCTTTTTAGCCCTTCAAGCAAAATTAATAGATATTAAGGATTCATCCCATTCCATTTCATTCCACTTTCGATTTTTCAGGAACAAAGGTTTTCTTTAATTATTTATGCCTTACAAGCCGTTATTTGATGTATCAAGTGGATACATACAGAAAATTGTAAGAAAAATAAAATAAACTTACTTAATGAGAAAATTTATAACAAACCACTTTTAATAAAATAAAATAACACTTAAAACATGTGGTTGACTCATATACATATATTCCATTTTGTTGTATGAGCGGTTGTCTGCACAGTTCGTCGAAAATTCAAGTGGTATGAATTACGCACTGGTACGACTTGAGCAACCTTACCCTATTTTGTGTGTGTGATGCGTTGTTAACAATGGTTTTTATAAGAACAATTTTTATTGCATTAATAGATACATTTAAATTATTTATTGTTATCTTTAAAAACAACTTGAAAAATTATTTTACCGAAATCAAAAATTACTTCCAAAACAATTGATTATTTCAGATGAACTCAAATATTTTGTTCCACAAATATCTTTTTAATAAATATATGTATATTTGTATTTTATTCAGTTAAAATAATCATTAAATATCCTATCCAACTATGTCTATTACCAAAAAATATGTTCTTTTTATTTCTTTTAATATTTAAAATTTAATTAAAGGCTACCTGTTATTAAAATGCTGATCGGACACTGGTACTCATCAAACGTGGGGCGAGGGTTTTCCCCTAACACTAATCCCTAAATTTCACCAAGAGAATGTTGGTCCTTTTAATATCTTACACCAAATTTACGATTGATATAATTTACTACTCTTGCAATAAAATTTAATTGACAATTTAGAAACTACTAGATCATCTTAAAAATAACTTTTCTTGTCATTTTATATACTTATCTTAATTGATAAAAAAGTTAAACCAATTTCTTTAATATAAAGTACCTGGAACACCGAGCTATCGCTCGACCCTTTAAAAAGTATTGATATACAATTCTTTAATTATTTATTATAATTATTAAATTGTTACATCATTGCATCAATCTGACTAAAATGATTGGACTTGGGGTCTTCAATAATAATAAATAATATTTTAGTGAAAAAATATAAAAAGTTATAAAACTATCTAAAAATTAATTAATAAAAGAACAGTGAATAAATAAATATAAATGAGTAATTTAATAAAAAATAAACACGAAAAAAGATTAAAAAAAACATAAAATTAAATAATAAAAATTTATAAGAATTAATAAAAAATTAAACGACAAAACAGATTAAAAAATTTCAAATATTTTAGATAAAAAAAAATAATTAAAAAGTATAATAACTAATTAATAAAATAAATATTAACTAATAATTAAAAAAAAATGAAAAAATTTCAAATATTTTAAAGGAACACAAATCAAAAAAAATCTTAAAAACTATGAACGTTAAATGTCCTAATACTGCTGAACTAAAAGCACTTCGCTTGTTTTAGTAAAGATGCCCTGCTCGTTAGCGAAAATCTTCTAAACGTTCTAATAACTATTATTAAATATTAACTTATGATTTATAGAAACCAATGCTTATTTTTGAAACACTGTTTATCGCCCCAAGAAGAACTAAAGAAAAACAGAGGACTTGGCAGGTTTTTTAAATTTATATTTATTTAGAATATTGGGAATTAAAAAATTATTTATTTAGAGATAAAACTGACATTTCAGCTATCAATTATGCTTTTCTATTTCTATTTAATATTATTAGATTATATTTATTCAACAATTTATTTTGAATAAGATATTCTTTAAATATCATTTTAAATCAGCGGTCGGGGAACCGGGGTAAATTACCCCAAATGAGGTAAAAATGAAACTTTTGTGAGTAAAAAGTATATATTTTTAATTTGCTATTTTCTGTTAGTATTTTTACAAATTAAATTTTTAGTTATTGTTTTCTTTTCAAAATTATCATGGGGGCTATAATAGGTAAGATGCTAAAAAGAGGAGATTTCGTTTTTTTTTCTCTTCACCATGGGGTAATATCAACTTACACAAAAATATTTTGGGGTAATGATTAAAAAAGTTCTCCGATCGCTCTTTTAAATGAATATTAATTACAGACACAAATTTTTTTTAAAATATCATAAATAATATGTATAATGTTTTCAAGATAGAAACACAGAAAGATAATTTATACTTACAATGTTTGCAAGACAAATAAGATAAATTTTAGATTTTTTTAATGAGAGGTTATTAAATATATTTCGTAATTTGATTCTAAAATATTATTAAAATAAATATTTTTAATTTTATTTCGAAATGAAATAAAAATTTTAAAATATTTTAAATATAAAATAAATATTTATACAATATCAATTAAAAAGAATGACAAGAGGCAAATATGGATGGATTTATTGATGACTTCATTTGGATTTACCATTTTAAGTTAAGAAAATACTAATAAAGTTGATTTTCCTCGAGAATGAAACCAATACAGATCGACTTTTCTATATAAATATTATCTATGGTGTGAATTTCAAAAAAAAATCCTTAGAGGGATTTAGTATCTCAAAAATATACAAATATATATATTTACAATTTTTACTAGTATAATAAGATAAGATAAGATTTATTTTTATTAATTCAATTAATTTATTTATTCAAAGATTGAACGATAATTAATTAGTGATATTTATATTAATACAATTTTTTTAAAATTTTTTATTCTCGAATAGTTAGGTATATATTACATATTTAATTTACTGTTCTATATTATAGAAATAATAATATATAAAATCAATCAAAAAATAAATAAAAAACAAAATGTGTTTGATATTTATAAAGATAACTTAATAATCGGAAATTATTATTTGCTTAAATAGATTTTCAAATAAATTTTCAAAAATAATTGAATTGTAAAATTTTCAATTTTGTAACCCAAGGCATTATACAATATACTATTAATAATGGATAATTAATTAATATTGATGACTTAATTATGAATGAATATCAATCAGTCATCATATATATCATTTTAAATAAATTTGCCCTTTAGAGAAGGGTAAATTACAAATTCAAATTTAAGTACATAACATAATATACATTTATCCAATTATACAATTGATACCATTAATTACAATTTTATTATTTGTTCTTAAAATTATATAATATTTTACTTATTTTTTTATTTACCTTCATATACACGATTTATATATTATATATGAGTATATGGTATATCTGATCTTATTATTTTATTTTCATATTTCATCATCCACCAACCCCAATTTTATTTCATTTTAACTCTCTCCACTAATTTATTTATTCATTTCTATTTGTTGTTTGTCTCAAATGCCACTCGAAGAACTTTCACCGTATCACTTCTAACTGTCGTTGGATTATGTTGTTTATTATTTACAGCTTGTAGCGTTCCTAATAGAATTACCATAGGGCAAACTAGGAGACATGAGGGCTGAATATGACGTCACGTTTCACTTCTACATCTCGAAAAGTCAAGGCCTTTGTTTGTTTTGGCATTATCTAAAAATAATAAAAAATAAAATACAAATTATAATAAATCAATTTTAATACATAAATGAAAATATTACAGTCGAAGGAAATTTTTTTCAAAAATTTAGAAGATAAACTTCAAATTAGTCGAATAAACTCCACCTGAAAGTTTTGCCAACGTGAAGCAAGCCGATTGATTGAATCAATCTTTAGAGCAGGGGTGACCAACCCGCGGTCCGCCAAGCATAATACTACAATATCATTAAATTGGTATCCTAAACTTTTTGCGAGCCACTTGATCACTGGTAGGTTAAATATTTATTATAATAATCGCTACAACAAGGAAGCATTTTTTTGAGACCTTGAAAGAGACACGGATTATGTGAATTGTTCATTAAATATTTAAGGTTTAATCTATAATAATAAAAGCAAGTGATAGACACATTACACTTGCTTAATCAAGCATTTGATATAGTCTGTTATGCATGATCTATAATAATAAAAGCAAGTGTAATGTGTGTGTCTGTCTGTCTGACCGAGCTCTCCAGGCAAATCTATCGCACGCAGGGACCTGGAATTTTTTAGACGGAAGCACAAAGGGGCTGGCCACCAGACCTCGAAGCCCGATTTTCGATTTTTGAATTAGAAAAATTTTAAAAAAATTATAAAGAATAATTAATGAAAAATAGTTTAGTTACCATACATAATTTGGCGGTAATTTAAATTCTGAGCAATGTGCAGATAAAAATCTTTTTATATATCTATTGATATTTACAATATCTCAATTGATCTTATTGGCCTTTTAAACTTTGAAAACATTCACATTACGGCTATAATTTAATACTATTAATCTTTAAGATTATGTGAGTAAATTATTTTAATTAAGAAAATTTGATCTCATAATTGGATTTTCACGTAAGATTTTAATATATAATATATTTTATAATATTATTTTTATTGTAGTTTAGTGTTATGCTAATTTTATATTTTATTTTTATTTTGTTTACTTTGATTTTTTTTTAAATAAATTAATAACATTTAAAGTAGCATAAAAAAATTAATCGAGGCAGGAAAATTGATGGGGTTTGAAATTAATAGTGATAAGACAAAATAATTAGTATCAGAGAGAATAATATTTGCAAAGAATTTAAATCGAGGTTGCAATCTGGAAATTATTATCAAAGGGGATCAAAATTATTAAATTATTAATTGTATTATATGGGTGGGAGGCATGGTCTATAACCCTGGGAGATGAGAATAGATTCAGAGTATTTGAGAATAGGATTCTTCCCAGCATTTATGGACCAAAGAAAGATGAGGACACCGGGGAATGGCGGAGACTGCATAACAAGGAATTGCATGACCTCTATGCATCTCTAGATATAGGTCATAAAATAGAGAAGGCTGGGATCGGCAGGGCACATGGCTAGAATGGGAGAGGAAAAATATATTGGTGGGGAGTTCGATTGGAAAACGTCTGTGTGGAAGACCAATTGGGAACAGGGTGGACAATGTAGGAAGGAAAGTGAGAGAGATGGGACAGGTTAGGAGTTAGATGGTTATAGCTCAGAATAGGGACACTCGGGGGGGTACAGGGGGCGGAGCCCCCGTCTAGATGTGAAGAGCGACGAAGGAGCTCTGAGCAGCTAGTAATTTATAAAGTTGCTTTTTTTGTCTGCCGCAATGTCGAAGTTTCTTTTGACCCTTTGATAAAAATGGTTACTCACCACTGATCTAGAGCAGGGCTTCTTAAACTTTTTTCATTAGCGGCCCCATTTATGATTGCGAGTTTTTAAAAGAAAGATGTATAAATATTTTTTGATGATTTAATTATTAGTTAACAATATACATACATACAAATCTAAATGCTCAAATACACATCTAGAATCTAGGTGTGTATTTGTATATATAATTTCTAGATTCTAGATGTTACAAAATCGTGTATTTAAATATTTGACATTTAAATCTCTAGCAACCCCAGAATTTTGCTTCGCTACCCTCTTTGGGGTAGCGACCTATAGTTTAAGAAGGCCTGATCTAGAGTAAAAATCAGGTGTTCGAAATTAGATAAAGTCGACAATTGCGGTTTTTGCCTGATCCTGCCTTGTGAAGGTTCTCTTCATGAATTGTCCAGGTGCTTGAAAAAATAATACATTGGAGAGATGTCCGGAGAGTGTTAGGTGCGGTAAAACTTTTATCTCAAATTCGTTTAATTTTTAGATGGTGAAACTAGTAATCGGGCGTTGTTATTCGAAGTCTCTTCAAAAGAAAAGGTGAATTTTGAATTTCGCTGGTTGTGTACATTCGATTATCGTAATTTTTTTATTATGTTAGTACACATGTTTCTCATATGTTTAAATTATCAGCCATTTTGAATTAGTAGTTTGTTTTTGACAACTGAAAAAGCTAGTCACGTTTTGTGTGTTCTTCGATTTTTTACAACCACCGAATTCACCAGATTTGGCTCCTTGCGAATTTTTCCTATTCCCAAAACTGAAGAGATCAATGAAAGGAAAGCGTTTTGTCACAATTGAAGAACGAGCTGATGGCCATACCGAAAAGCGCATTTCAGAAGTGCTTCGACAATTGGAAGAAGGGTTGGCATAAGTGCATTAAATCTGAAGGGAATTACTTTGAAGGGGAGAAAATAGATATTGATGATTAAATAAATACTTTTCGAAATAATTCAAAATTCACATTTTCCTCAAATACGAGGATGGAGCCCCTCCTGTTGATCAATTGACATAAACTGGAGAGCTAAAATAACATTTTAAAAAGCGATTTTGGTACAACGAAGTTGGTACAACTTATAGAGCAAAGAATTTGCTATATAAATAATATATAACAACTTGATAATAATTAAATATTTTATTCAAAAAAGTATCAATGCTTAAATTCTATCAAATACCTACATATCACAACCTGCAGAACTTTCCTTCCAACCTAATTTATTATAAGTAAATAAAAAAAAATATTAAATTTAAATTTAAAATTTAATCTATTTTTTTTTGTATTTATTTACTATAGATATTTATGATTTATATTACTATTTATATAGTCTATCAATGCTCAAAAAGATTAATATATTGAAAAAAATATCAGAATTATCTAATTAATTAAACATGTTTATAATATCTTCTACAGTAAATGTGAAAACTAGAGTTAGTACATGTTAATTTATGTTCACTCAATTTCCACCCTCTTTTGTAATAATAAGCAACAAGTGTCAATGGTTCCCATTATTATAAATAACATTTCATAGACAAAGTTCCCCCTTTATATATTATTAAAGTCAATTTTAATAAAAACTTAGAATTTTTATAAAAATAAGTATTTTTTTAAAAAAACTTGTCTTTACGATATAGTAGGTACATTAAAAATAAATAAATTATTTACTCTCGAAAAAATACTTAAAATTAAAATTAATTAATTTATTAAAAATAATGTTTTGTTAGATGTTTTTTTATAGTTCTGATCAGCTCACAAGGGATCGAACCTCGCCAAATTCACTTAGGTTTATGATTTAATAATTAATTTTAAATTAATGAGAAAGAGTTGGTTAATATAGGTTTATATAGATCCCATAAACCAATAAAATTTAAAAAAGGTAATTGTTTACAAAACGAGAAGCTAAAAGGGATTTCGATGAAACTTTGCCTGTGGATTCCTTTTTTAATTGTTAAGAAACTTTCCTTATGCAATATTTCTCGGATATATATATACCGAACTGAACCCCCCCCCCCAGAAAATTAGTGAAGCCCACTGCTGGCCAAATGAAATAAACATGATAGGTAAATAGAATGTCGATGGATTTATATGCAAATTTTAATAATTTTTATCTTGTAAACTAGAAAAGATCGAGAAATGTTGCTTAAGGAAAGTTTCTTAACAATTAAAAAAGGAATCCACAGGCAAAGTTTCATCGAAATCCCTGAAGCTTCCCGTTTTATAAAAAATTACCTTAAAAAAAGACGCGCTTTAAATATTTGATCCATTTCTTATTGTGATTTAATTTAATTTCGTAAAATAAAAAAACATATTTAAAAAATTTTATTTTCTTTATTTTTATTTTTTAATTCCTAATAATATTTGATATCGTGAATCCTATATCATATAATATATGATTCATAAATTAATTTAAATTTGACTTAATTTTACTTTTAGTATTTTAATCTTCCTTCTCTAGTTGATCATTTTCCATCTCCCAATTACAAATGACGATTCATCTATTCAGGGTAATCATTATTTGACTTTATTTCCACAAGGAGTTGGCTAGTTTTACTAATGGAAGTGAAGAGGGGAGGAGGGGGTGGTTTTAATAAATAATCGATGATTGATCCCTGGGGTGGTGTTCTGCAAGCACAAATATTCGAAAAGTTGTGTAAATCGTTGGCGGGTGGTGCAATATTGCGCAACGGGTCCCAGAATATCCCGCAATTTCCTCCCAAGCTCACTTTATGCAACGCGAAATTAAATTCACAACCATGACTCAGATATACGTCAACTGAAAACACATACTTCTTCCCCCACGAGGAATACACATTCAAGTCATATTGATCTTTATTATTCATTGCTCGACATAAATAAAACAGGATATCTACCTTAACATGTTTGTCTATTTTCTTGGATTTGATTTGATTTTCATTTTATCTAAAGTATGTGAAAATTTCAACTTATTGACCCAAACCTAAGAATACAATCCTCCAATGAATTATAAATAGAATAGATTATTGACATGTTTTTTTAATAAAAAATTTATTTAATATTTGAATTAAATGTTTTATATAAACTTCAAAAATCTAACATCATAAGATGAAACATAATAATTTATTCATAATAATTATAAACGTAAATAATAAAAATGATAATTAGATTAACTTTGTTCATCTTGTTTTCACATTACACCTCTACCATTTAATTCTCATCAAATAAAGGTGATATTTACTTGTCAACGACAAAATACAAAACTTCCACGTGGCTTTTCTTCTATAATCATTTAGAAAAATTCATTACTCGTTTTTAAATATTAATATTTCAAAATAAATTATATTATATTATTAATGATTTTAATTAATTAATTTAAAGCTTTTATTATTATCAAATTATATAATATTATTTTCACAAAATATTTATATTTGAATTATATTTTTACGTATATTTTTAAAAATCATAAATCCAAAATATGAAGTGTGATCAAAAATGTGTGACATGATTATGCTTTTGTTTTTGGCAAAAATCTTGTTCACAAATGAGAATGTGTGAGCAGATACGCAATGAAATTTTTTTCACAATTTCATATAATTTTCTTTTTAACGAATTCTTTGATACATTTTTTTTGAAGGCTGAAATTCACTGACCACGCAACACACTTCTAATCTTTATGCTTCACACAAACAACCAAAAAACACTAAATAGCTAATACTTTGAAATATCGTAATACATACATACATTTTAACGTAGTCACTATCAAAAATCCTTAAAAAAATAGAATAATTATCTTTATAAATAATATATCATAGTAATAATATATATTTATAATATATCTATATATATAAAAGGCAATGTCTGTGTGTCTGTCTGCCTGTCTGTCTATAGACTCAAAAACTACCCGTCCGATTACGATGAAACTTTCAGGAATTGTTGTGGGCATACCAAGGAAGGTTTTAGTGTAGTTAAATCCAAAATTAATTTATCCAAAATTAATTTAATTAGTAATATATTGCTAAAAATCTGTAGTGTCACAAAACTATCGACAGATGGCGCTACATATAATTTTCCAAATTCAAATATTTTTAATTTTTTTTAAACTTAATATTTCTAACTTTGTATTACAATACAATAATGAGACGGAATTGTTGTGTTTTAAATTAGATTTTATAAATTGAAAACCATTAGTTATACTCTTAAGTTATTTAGTTTTATTGATCACATATCTGGAAAAAATCATCTTCATTAGTTTTTTTATATTTAAATGTATATATGTGACCTCACAGTTACCGCCTTTTAGATATATATCTATTCTTAAAATAAAATTAAAAATATTTATATTATATTCATATATATGTAAAATAATAATTATATTATTTTAATATTCCTATAAGTTGGTATCACAATTTATTATTATTATGAATTATTTATAAGTAATTAATATTATTAATTGGTATTAATAAATAAATAATATTAATTATATTAACTTAATATTTCTAACTTTGTATTACAATAATGAGACGGAATTGTTGTGTGTTAAATTAGATTTAATTAAAGATTGAATTTAGAATAATTAAAAGGGTTATTGAAACCGCGTATGCTGATTAGGGAATGACAAGATTGAATAGGTTCAATTAAAAAATGCTTATATAAAATTATAACTAAAAATGATTTATTTAATAAAACTATAAGAATTTAAATTACAATTTAATTAATTTTTTGTGAATAAATAAACATATATAAAAAACTATATATAAAATTTGAATTTTCATTTATTCATTCATTTAAAATTATTTTCCGATTGTTCCTTTAAAATAACCCCTCTTAGGGGGTCGGAAGGGGAGGCAACATAAGGGAATTTTCTTTCACTTTGTTATTGGGAAAAACCAGGGGGGGGGACAGTCTTACCAGGAAAAACCCAAATTGTCAGCGTCCACTCTGGGGTTTTAAACAGTTTTAAAGGAAATGTTAATTATAAGTTCATTTCTCAACGAGTTGTAACTTTAAATTATTTTTATTAATGTTAATTATAAGTTCATTTCTCAACGAGTTGTATCTTTAAATTATTTTTATTAATTTAATTAATTATAATTAATTTATAGCCAATAATAGTTTATTATAGCTAATAATTTTTTTAATTTTTAGTGTAATTTGCACGATCATTATTTATAAAAAAAAAAAAAACACATTTTGCAATTTCCCAGAAAGGCTGTTTTTGAGATGTAAGTATAAGTTAGTTTTATGAATAAAAAATATTTATTTTAATAATATTTTAGAATCAAATTACGAAATTAATAATATGGGACAGGGTAGGATTTGGTTGTAGCTCAGGATAGGGACTCTTAGAGAAAAGTGGATTCTGCGGCTAAGAACTTTCGAAAACTGTATAGACACAGAGTTAGATAAATATAACATATGCAATAATAATATATAATTAATTTACTGATTAAATTAAAATATATATTTTCTAAGAAAACAAATATATGTCTTATCTACTTATACTGATTGAAACAAAATGGATGAAAACCTTTTACATACAGACTTTCAACCAAATACTACACTCGGGGGTACAGGGGGCGGAGCCCCCGTCTAGATGTGAAGAGCGCCTGGAAGGCGCTCTGATCAGCTAGTATATATATAAAATAATGTTTAGGATTGAGTATGACCAACGATAGGAAGGGAAAGTCTTGTTTTCACACCAAATTTCACATGTGGATATTTTTACGTATCTCCACGAATCATATATTTTGTTAACAGAAAAAAATATTTTTAGCATTATGTCTGTCCGTCTTCCTTTCTCTGTAAAAGAATTTTATTTAAGTGGGGTAAATGCGTAAACGGTTGTATTTTTCACAACATAATAAAATAATAAAATGTATGGAAAATACTTAATTATCTACTTTATATCATTCTATACCATTTCACATAGATAGCACCTATTTAGAGTGCGTTTCCCGCCTAATATATCACTTTTTTGAAATCACCCGAATAAATTAATACGTGTAACTTTGTGACTTGCAGTAACATATCTTAGTTCTATAATAAATTTTGTGTTTTGGGGTTTTGATTTTTGCTAACTACATAATTGATTATATTTTATATAGAATATATTTTTATCTCTACATCTTTAAATTTATGAGTAAAAATACTCTTTTTATCTCACGCCTTATACATATCCTATCATGGGGAAAGTGCATACTATCATGTGGGGCAAGTGCGCTGTAGTTTGCTTGTCTCATATCAATAAATACTAACTTGGAATACATTTTTCTATTAAAAGCAATACTCCTAAACCTTTAAACAAAAAAAAAAATAAAGTTGAATGTGGAGCAGAAGTAATAGCGGCCGAAGATGTAATGTTTAGGATTTTAAAGGAAAAAAAATCTGATAAGAAAGGAAAAGGTAAAATTTCAAAAAAAACGAATCAGTCTTGAAGAAATTATACGCAAAATAACGATTGGATTCAATGCATAATATGTAAGTGGTGGGTGTGTGGTTTAGGCAATAAGGGATCAAGAAAAAACAATACGAATGTGAAGAATGTGAAGACGACTAATATCAATTTCAAATATAAATGATTTCTATTATTTACTTTATGTTTTATATTAAAATTCTAATGTTTATTTTTTACCGACCGACGATAGTAAGGGAGGTATTGTTTTCACACCAAATTTCACATCTGGAGATTTTTACATATCTCCACGAATCATGCATTTTCTTAACAGAAAAAAGTATTTTTAGCATGATGTCTGTCCGTCCGTCCGTCCGTCCGTATAGATGTGTACAGCCTGAACGGCTGAACGGATTTTGATGAAATATTTATATTTACTTAATGCATCAGTGGGATGAATTGATCAACTTTTGGTGCAAATCCGGAAATCGGAAGTGGTAGTATTAGCGATCGACGATAGGAAGGGAAGGGTTATTTTCACACCAAATTTCACATGAGGAGATTTTTTACATATCACCACGAATCATGCACTTTGTGGTGGTTTTATTCTCGAGAAAAATCATCTTTATTAGTTTTTTTCTTAATTTAAAATTATATGACGTCATCCAGCCATTCATGACGTCACAGCCTGGTCTTGCATATATATTATAAATAAAATAAAATTAAAAATGTTTATATTTATTATTTATGTATCCATATCTGTTTTTTATTACATTAATAGATATATTAAAATTATTTGAAATTGTTTCTGTAGCTGGAAATTAATTTACTTCAAACCGTCGGTCGGTTCGGACCTGGCCACAGGTCAACTTATTTTTTTTATACTTTATGGGTATTATTGTTTGGCAATTAATTTATTTCAAATCATCGGTTGGTTTGTGCCTGGCCACAGCTCATTTTTTCTAATAAAATTTATTATTTTTAATATAAATTGTTTTTACATATATTATTATATTTTTATAAATTATTTTATTATAAATTCTAAAGTGAAATTATTAAAAAGTGAAAAATAAAACAAAAAAGTATATAAATATACTAAATGATAGATATTTCCTTTTAATTCGTGTGATGATTTAATCTAATTAAGATCATTTCCTATCATTACTTAAGAGTTGAAAGTGGTCCCGAGTTTGAAGGCTTCCCAACATCCTGAAGGAGATAACCCAAAAGCACTCATGTCCTTGGCGATTGACATTTTGAGAAACAACTAACAACTTCTTCAACCTAACATTTATTTCCCTTCCGATATAAATTTATAATTGGAAAAAATTTTATCACCATGATAGAATCTAAAAATCTAAAATATATTTTTTGGTGGGAAAGAGATTTTTAATTATAATATTCCCTACTTTCATTCTATATATTTTCAAATGAATTAAATAAAACGAAGTCTTATTGCCAATAGTGGGTAATTGCCTCCTTGCATTTATCTTCCATCTAAACTTTTTATATATCTCCCTTTTTTTACGAGACATAATTTAACTTTTATTGTTCCAATCTTCTGGGATCGATAATTTTTACATTCGAATTAAAAATGTTCCAACTAAAAAACATGTTTACTTTCAAATGTCTCGCCCATGATTTCTTGTACATATATTCTACTTTGTTACATTGCAAATATATTTATTTAAAAATAATTCTTTTGGTATTTTTACTATCGCGCCAGAGATAGTATTTCGATCACGAAAATTTTCGATGTTGTTTTTATACGTTTTGAAGGTTCCTGAATCATTTTCACTAAGGTTGAGAACAATGTCTGTCTGTGTGTGTGTTTTTTTTTTTTTTTTTTTTTTTTTTTTTTATAGCGAAGGAAATACATTTACGTATCATTAGGTTCATTAGGTTTGCCTAGTATGTCGGACTCGAGATGTTAATACCGACTAAAACCTCCGCTTTCCTCCAACCTCAATCCCTCACGGGAACCGCCGTTAGGCATTACTTCGTGGGGGGAGGACATAGCTACTGCTCTTCCTTCAGGTAGCTAAGGTGTTATTTTCCTTTCTCCTAGTTGTTATCAATCGCTCTTTTTCTTTCAATGAAACGCAACTCTGTGACGACTTCTATTGCAAATGTGCTGATTCCAGGCAGCCTCTGATGACAACATTGCTTCCACTATTGACTCTGGATAGATTTTTTGTTTATAATGATCTCTACCTCATGTTGCTGTTGGCAAAAACGTGAACATTCAAAGAAAACGTGTTCCGCATTTTCTACAATTCCTGGACAGGACGGGCACTCCGGAGAATCGTCATGCTTGAAACGGTGAAGATACTCACGAAAACAGCCATGCCCTGACAGCATCTGTGTTAGGTAATATTTGACCTCGCCGTGACTCCGGTTCAGCCAAACATCAATCCTTGGTATTAGACGGTGCGTTCATCTACCCTTCTCCGCGGCATCCCACTGTAACTGCCATCGTGAAATGCTATGTCGTCGTTCTTCTGCTCTCAGTTCTTCGGTGCTCATTGTGCTTGACCTCTTACGATGGTAGAGGGCCCGTCTTTCCTCAGCCAGAGCTCTAAGTGGCAGAGTTCCTGAAATGACACACACCGCTTCCACTGAAATTGTTCGGAAGGCGCTGGCCACTCTTAACGCGCTTAACCGATATACCGGACCAGCACACCTCCGCGATTCCTGGATCTCAAGTGCGTCAGCCCAAATGGATATACCATACGTGAGGACTGATGTAACCACTGATGATAGCAATAACCTCCTCGTCTGCTTTGGGCCTCCGATGTTAGGCATAAGTCGTGATAGGCCAGCTACTACTGCTGATGCTTTAGGTGTTCCACCTGCTGCTTAAAATTGAGCCGAGCATCAAGCATCACTCCTAAATATCGGATATAAGGTTGTGATGTGATCTCTTGTAGGCCGACTTTCAGTTTGATGATTTCTATCATTTTCCTGCTTGTAATAAGTACAGCCTCCAATTTCTGTTTAGCCAGTTGAAGGTTCACTGTATTCATCCACCGGTTAACTTGCTCGAAGGTGGAATCGATCATGTGGTTAATCTCACCAAGATGTTTGGCGACCACGGCTACATCATCCGCATATGCTACAAGTTTAACGCTCCTTGGCAGGTTCAGTCTCAACAACCCGTCATACATGATATTCCAGAGAAGTGGACCCAGAACAGAACCTTGTGGTACTCCTCCAGTAACATCATACTCCTTTGCACCGCTCTTCGTGTTGTATTTCAGGACTCTATCTGTAAAATAGCTAGCTACTATCCTTCGTAGGTATCCTGGTACGTTCTTCTCTTCGAGAGCCTGCATGTTGCGATCCCAGGTAGCTGAAAACGCGTTGTTGTGGAAACAGCGCAGTCACGATCTCCCCCAACAGTTGAGGACAAGTTAGTAACGAGATTGGTTGGTTTTTAGGTGCGTCATGACCACCCTGTAAGGTCTGCCCCACAAGTCTTTGTCCACCTCATTGATGAGCTCTTTCCAGCAGTTCTTCTTGCTATCCTTGATGGCTTTGTTTAAGCCTCGACGAGCTTGTTTGTACTCTGCGACTAGCTCCGCAGAGTTAGGTCGCCGATAACCACGCTGAGATATTCTTCTTTTCTGGAAACATTCCTTACGCAGGGCGCTGATATGATCGCTCCACCAATAAACCGAGGATCCCCAATTCGTGCCACGTTTACGGGGCATGCAAGCATCACAAGCCTGGGCCACTCTCTTCATAAGGTCCTTGGTCATTTCTTCTGCAGATCCAGCTATGATTGGTTCACTATTTAAGGCAGTTACCAATGCACATGGGTCAAAAGAATTTACCTTCCACCCAATGGTGTTAACTTTCCTGGTTGTTTTTCTAGGATTCTGGCCGTTGGGCACTTCCCAGAGAATCGCATTGTGGTCACTGGCTGTGTAGATATCCATCACGCTCCATTTGTAGTTACTTCGGGCGAGGCTGCTGCTGACAAAGGTGAGATCTAAAATAGAACTTGCGTCGCCTTTGGTGTAAGTTGGCGTGTCGCGTTGAGCAGAACCACTTCTAGTGCAGTAAAGACCTCCAGGAGTGCTTTTCCTCGTGCGTTGGTGTGCCTGCTACCCCAGTCCTCTGCCCAGGAGTTGAAGTCTCCGGCTATTGCCACTGGATGGTGTTGCTTCGCGTCCTCGAACAGCCGATCCAAGAAGTCAGTAAATTCAACAATAGTGAAGCCGGGTGGAACGTAGCAACTGTAAAAACGGATGCCATTCACCGACGCCGCCACAAAGCCGGCGCTGCCATTGCTAACGATACTCCGGAAGGGGATCTTGTCACAGGACCATATGACAGCTTTGGTGGTGCTGTCTGTTTCCCATGGTTGACCGCTTAGGTGCTTATACGGTTCTGATAAAAGCACAAGGTCAAGCTTTAGTTCTCGTTCCGTCTGCATGAGCAAATGTTGTGCAGCCTCGCAGTGGTTGATAATTAGCTGCAGTATTCTCATTTTATTTTCTGCAAAGCTCTCACATAAAAAGACACCTATTGCTTCCCGTATTGTGGCTCCAGTTGCTCCCTCTTTTATCCTCAGCACAGAGCATGCACCTCGGCTCCCTTACGCAATCCTTTGCCAAATGGCCATTCTCTCCGCATTTGAAACATAGTTTTGAACGGTCGTGTGGGCTTTTACAGGTCCGTATCAAATGGCCGAACTGCAAACACTTGAAGCACTTGGTGAGCTTTATCTTCTCCCGTATGCGATAGGATACCCAGCCTATTCTTATTTTACCCACATCCACTATCTTCCTGGCAATACCCACAGGAAGACTTAACTGTTCAGTTTATGTTCCTCCGTGTGCCGTTCGCATGAATTTAATTTCTTTGGGTGTAACCTCCTTTAGCTCTTCAAACCTTTCTATTAAAGCCTGACAGACCTCTTCTTTTGTGGCAACTTCGTCTAGGTCCTTAATCTCCACCAATACTTTGTGGGATTGGGCATGGTCTCCCAATGTCTTAATTACGGGTTCCTCGTATGTTCTGCTATCTGCAGATCTACGCAACTCCAAAAGCAGATCTACTTTTACGGTTCTTCGGATTCTGATCTTCTGAATTTCTGATCTTCATTAAGAAGTGGCTTTTTATCCGTGATGTATGCTTCTAAGTCTAAGACATTGTAGCTAGTTTCACGTATATAATCTGGATAAAATACACCTTGTTGATCTTGTACAGGTGCAAAAAGACCGAGTTCCACTAAAGTCTTGTTAACCATGGTGATACACTTTTCCTCCAAAATAAACAAAGTTTTATTAAAAATGTCGGAGTTAAACGTAATATCCAATGTAGGATTTTCACTTCGAACTTTAGTCAGTATATCCTCACTCATTGATTCTTTATATTTTTTCCATAATGTTTTTGGGTTAGATGGATTACAGGAGGTTTATATGATGGCAAACAAAATTCGGATTTGTCCTGGAAGAGAAATCAAACTGGCCTCTCGTAATGAGTCATCCCAGTGTTGATCTCCTTCTAGCAATCCTAAATGTCTCACATATTTCTCCGTTTACCGTTCTTAATTCTGCAAATGAGCGAGGTCATCTAATGGTATGTAGAAGCATTCTTAAAAAATAACATATAACATTCGGCGTTGTTAGGATGGACTGTGTAGTCTCGGCCCAATGCGTGTGATGCAATTCTGAATACAATAGTATTCTTGCAAAAGTATCTTGCAGGCATAGTTGGAAAAATGCTCTTAAACCTCCATTTTCTCGAGCTCGCCGTCTATATAAAGAATAGCCGTCGTTTCCTGTTTGTGTATCTTTAATTGATTTTTGAGTATAGTTTTTGGTGCATTTCCCATCTTTCATACATGGGGAGTTCCGATTTATATTTCCACATGGTCCATGGATCATAATTTTAGTTACCACAGCGTATAAATCAGGATCTTCTTCTTGGTTTGGAAGTTCAGCTGATATAATAGCGTCGATTTCTGTTGGTTGAATCTTCCTTTTCAACCAAAATAAATTATGTGAATGTGGTAAACCTCGTTTCTGCCATTCAATAGTTTACATCCAGCAAAGATGTGACCTTTTGTTATAATATTAATGAGTTTTTGTTGCTTTTGTTTAAAAACTCTCGCAATTAAATTGTGGCGATCACTAGATGACTGACCGTTGATTAGCATTTCTTTAATCTCTGACCAAATCGGGTTGCAGGTAAACGTAATAAACAAATCTGGTCTCCCGTATGTCCTTAAATAGGTCATTGCATCTTGTGTGTACTCATGCATGTGTCTAGGACTGCCTGTGAATGTCGCTGGCAAAATAACCAAAGTGCCCAGATTCTCAATATTTCCGTCATTTGCTACCGCATCTCTTAGGTGAATCCACTCTTAATTTTGGTTGCTGATTAGGCAACGGCAACAAAGAATCTACTTTATGGTACTGTGAAAGTAGATTGAAATCCACGCTGATTAATAACAGATGTGGCCCCAAATGAGGTGATTTGAAAATATGAGTTGTATTTTAGGATATTACTCAGAAAATGTCAAGACTGTGGTATCACCAGTTGTATATTTTAAGAGTTCTTGTGGTAATTGGTCCAGTTGGTTAAGTTCGGGAGGTTCTGATTTAAACTTTTTGGCTTGGCAATTGCGGCAAATTAAATCCATTTTTCCTATGTTGATATTGGCGTGATGTGCGTAATCTATGTGAGGGTCATAGAATAATGCTTCACACACACTGTAAATCGGAGTATTCATCAGTTCACTGTCCATGGAGGATGTTATCTTTCCACGGCTTGAGTTCTTTTTTCGGGATTAAAAACGACTGGCAGTTCAGATTTAGAGGAGTGTATCCATCGTCGATATTGACAAGGCAATTCAAAATCTCACTAAGCTCATTTGCAAAACTGCTACAGACTGCACACCGACTTACTTTCAGAGAGAGTACAAACACAAGATTCCCCCTAACATAAAACATTTAATTGACAAAAAAAAAAACACTAAGACGACAATGGCAACTTCATAGATCTCCAACAATTAAGACACAATTAAACAAACTTACAAAGGACATTAAGAGTCTTCTGACCATCGATAAAAATCAAGGTATCCAGAATTTTCTTAAAAATCTTACTCCCGACATTGATACTGACTACACTCTTTGGAAGGTAACCAAAAAACTTAAAAAACCCATTACTAGAATCCCCCCCTTACGTAGACAGGATAACAGTTGGGCCAGAAACGACAACGAGAAGGTTGCTAAACACCTGATAAATGTCTTTACTCCACATCCCCCTACAGACAATACTGACGAAAACTTCCAATCAATTCTAAATTTTGACACTCACAACTATTCTATGACAAATTTTAAAAAAATAAAACCTTCTGAAATTAAACAGTTTATACGACAGACCATTAAAACAAGAAAGGCTCCAGGAAATGACCTAATCACTGGTAGAATGATAAAAGAACTGCCTGATAGGGCAATTCTTTTGATAAGCTATATTTTCAATTCAATTATCTGATTAGGTTACTTCCCTAACAAGTGGAAAACACAGACATCTTAATGATTCTGAAGCCTGGCAAGACACCAGAGGAGGTAATCTCCTACAGACCCACAAGTTTGCTGCCGACTCTGTCCAAGCTGTTTGAGAGAGTGCTATTAGGGAGGCTTAAGCCTTTTCTTTTTTGACACTAATAATATTATCCCTGATCATCAGTTTGGTTTTAGAGAGGGGCACGGCACGATTGAGCAGATACATAGAATCGTTAGGGTCATTAATGACGATCTTGAAAATAGGAGATTCTGCTCGGCTGTGTTTCTAGATATCTCGCAGGCATTTGACAGAGTCTGGCACGAAGGGCTACTCCTAAAAGTTAAGGGTATGGTTCCCTTAATCTATTACAGGGTAATCAGATCTTATCTTACGGGAAGGTCCTTCCGAGTGAGGGTGGGTGACTCTTGTAGCTCCGTCTGTTCCATTAGATCTGGGGTTACGCAGGGTAGCGTCCTGGGACCTTTTTTATAGCTACTATACACACACGACTTACCCATTGGACCACAAACGACTGTAGCCACCTTCGCCGACGACACTGCTGTACTTGCCTCACACGCGGACCCAACAACTGCGTCTGCGATTCTCCAACAAAATCTAAATCTAATTAAATTGTGGCTTCACAAATGGAGAATCGTAGCTAATGAAGAAAAGTCAGCACACGTGACATTTACACTAAATAAAGCGACCTGCTCGGCTGTGTTGAACTCGACAAAAAAATCCCAATTAAAAAGACAGTGAAATACTTGGGTATGCACTTAGACAGAAGACTGACTTGGGAAATTCACTTACGGACAAAAAAAAAAAACAATTACAATTAAAACTACACAACTATATTGGCTGATAGGACGCAAATCTAAAATGACTTTAGACAACAAACTATTGGTATACAATATGCTGATCAAACCAATATGGACATATGGTATTCAATTATGGGGAACAACGAGCAATACTAATATGTCCATAATACAGAAATTCCAAAACAAGACACTGATGGCAATGGTCAACGCTCCATGGTACATATCTAATAAGATAATCCATGGAGATCTCAATGTTAGAACTGTGGCGGAGGAGGTGCAGTTAAACAGCATACGCTACCTCAACAGACTACAAAACCATGTTAATGACAAAGCGAGACAACTTACTGACACACAATGACTAACCAGAAGACTAAAAAGACTTACACCTAACGACTTGATACACGATAGACTCAATTCTCCTTCGACTAATGGGCCGACGGTTTGATTCAAGTGAATCGCTCCATCTTCTCTACCTCATAATATCCTCAACACCTATTTTCCTATCTTAATCCTGTCTAGTCCTATCCCCCTCCCATTAATATCTTTCTTTCTTGATCCTCCCCTCATAATACTCCTCTATTTCTTATTGTATATATTTTATGTATATATTGAGTTTAACCTGTAAATGTTCTTTTATTGCCTCAAATAAGGCAGATGTGGAATTAATGTATTTTTGGAAGTTAAATAAAAAAAAAAAAAATTAGTTGTTAGATAGGATTTTCTAATGATGACGTTCCTTCTATCAATGATGTTTTGTTCGGTGAGATCCAAATCTGGGTGTAGTTTCGTGAACTTCGTATGGAGGAGATGTCTATATCCTGGTAATGGGTTATCTTCGCAACGATTGACACGGTAAAATGTGCGTATAACGTCAGCATTCATCTCTTGTGTCCACTTTATACGTTTATTGCGAACTCCCCTACGAGCAGTCTTCTCTTTAGTAGCTTGAGTGCACGAGCCTGCAAGTGGAGTGGCTTCCGATGTTATTGCCTCGCTGTCCAATACCGTTGGTTGTTGTTGGGCTGTAGTTTGTTGATTGACAGGTGCCCGCCTCCTCAGCCTCCTCAGCCTCCTGCCACCAGCTCCGGCTTCAGACACGCCCTGGCGATCCCCAAGCAGCGGTCCTTTTAAATAATTATTTTTCCTCATTTAAAAAAAATGGTGATGGTGCATTTTTTTTAGTCTACCTGCCCAAAAGACTTAAAGAAGAGAGAGTATACAGTAGGAAATGAAAGACCCCTAGTCCTCGAGAACCTAATAGCGTCAGGGTCGGAAAAACAAGAGTTGGCCAAGAGAGATCAGATAGGAAAGATAAAAGAAAGATATCTAGTACAAGTAAGTAACAAATAAATAAATAAAAAAAAGATTTAAAACAGGAGTGGCAGAGGGGAGAGATGGAGTGGGGTACTTGCTTGGTAGAATGATGAACCCTGGCTCGGCTTAGTTAGAAAAAAAAAATTAAAAATACAAATAATAGTCATTCTCATTAAGAACGATTTATCAATAAAATAAATTTATTAATGAGTCCATAGACCCATCAATCTCAATACCGAGAATTAACCATTCAGGACTCACCGTATCCACCTTGGCAGCAATTGACTCTAAATGTGCCCCATTTGAAAGAGCTCTTCAAAATGAGTAAGATGATATAAAACTCACTGCCGTTTTTAACAAATATCCCAAGGAAATCGGATATGAATCAGCAGTGATGTGACACTCGTCGGACCAGCACCGAGTTCACTCACCAATTTTCGTTCATTATTATTATTATATCAAATTTCGCTAAAAACATTCAATATTTCTGTACACAAATTATTCAGAGTCTTGGCAAGGCGTATGACTCACAATCAATTTAAATTTAAATTTATATAAATTAACAAAGTGAAAATTTTGATTTGTTTAAATTTTATTATAATGAATAAAAATAAATAAATATATAGATCACGTGATTGAAAGAGTGCGAAAGAGAAGCAAGAAACTTGGGAGCAAATAAGTGTTGGATGGAGGTCGGACAGAATAGAAACTGTAAGCGTAATCTTCCTGCTGCGACTAATATTTTTCGATTCTCCTAGCGCCACAGAATTAGAAAAGTTTCTTTAAGGGGAGGAAACTAACTATGATCTAAAAAATTAATATTAACATACAAAATCTTAATATACAAAATGTAGAATTTGAATATGAAGAAAAATTGAATGTGATCACGAAGGATAATAATATTTGAGAAGAATTTAAATCGAGGTTGCAATCGGGAAACGCCTGTTATCATGCAGTAAAGAGGCTTATCTCATCAAAATTATTATCAAAGGGGATAAAAATTAAAATATATAAAACAATTATTTTGTCTGTTGTATTATATGGGTGTGATGCATGGTTTATGACCCTGGGAGATGAGAGTAGATTCAAAGTATTTGAGAATAGGATTCTTCCCAGGATTTATGAGCCAAAGAAAGATGAGGACACCAGGCACCAGTCTGCATAACGAGGAATTGCATGACCTCTATGCATCTCCAGAAATAGTTAGGGTTATAAAAGCGAGAAGGCTGCGATAGGCGGGGCACTTGACTAGAATGAGAATGGAAAAAGATATTGGTGGGGAGACCGATTGGAAACGTCCGCTTAGAAGACCAAGAAAGCGTAGGAAGGGACGTAAGAGAGATGGAACAGGGGCTCAGGATAGGGACACTTGGAGAAATATGGTTGTTACGGCCAAGAACTTTCGAGTACATTTGAGCCACATTAATAGATAGATATAACATATACAATAATATATATATATAATTAATTTACTGATTAAATTAAAATATATTTTAAATAAGACACAAAAAGAAATGAATGTTTTATGTTATATACTGATTGAAACAAAATGGATGAAAACCTTTTACTACTTTCAACCAAATACTATGTAGCATTCGGGGGTACAGGGGGCGGAGCGTCTAGGTGTGAAGAGCGCCGAAGGCTTTCTGAGCAGCTAGTTATCTATAATTTTAATTTAACTATATAATTTATTATACTTATATAAATGTCATAGAAATATTTTTATTATATTTTGTTTTTGAGCAGATATCTCCAACTTCAATATAAACTATATTTTATTTATTCCAACATATCACACAGATAGAAATTAATATTTATATTTATATTTGTAAATTGTAAAATTAAAAGAATAATATTTATGAACAATTTGAACATCTAGATGACAGAATTAATCCATGTCATTTATTTATGAGATAGATTTTTATTATAAATTCTGACATATATATAATTCACCCAGTAAATATTGAAGTTTTGTAATATAATTTAATATATGGGCTCTCTTCCAGAAGTAGAAAGAGATTTATAATAAGAGCTATTATAGATCTCTTTCTACTCTCTTATGACAGTGTATTGAACACTTCCAATTACCTAAGACACGGGCCGCAATCTTTTGAGACCGAAGAGCTAAAGAACCGATGTATCTATCTCTGTTGCTCTACGAAACACAAAAGTTCTTGACATTACTCCACATACCTCTATAATGACCTACACCCATCCAACTCCTATTTTCTCCCATCTCTCTTACGTCCTTTTCTAAATTGTCCACCCAGCGCGTTCTTGGTCTTCCAACTGATTTCCCCACAAATTTATTGTCAAAAGTTACTATTTACATAATTTCCAAGTTTTTAAAGAGCCACTAACATTTTTGTCTCAATAAAAGGTATTTGAATAGGTTTGATTTTTTATTTAAAATAAATAAACTGTTCTCTGTTGAGTGTTTTTATCCTGTTTGCAAAATATTTTTATACAATATAATATTTTGAGTTTTGAAAATAAAATAATTTAATGGACTGGACAACCACATGCCGCAGGTTGACAACCCCTGACCTAGGATGCAAAAACTTAAGAATTTCCCAGGCTAACTTAAATACACAGAATCTGTACTTGATATTCGCAGAATTGGCCCGCCCTGATAATCTAAGAAATAAAAGAAAATAGAATTACTGCAGAATATGTTCACCAAAAGTCAACTTAATAATATTGTTCATTTAAAACAAAAAGTCATTTAATAAAAGATCCTTGTTCGATAAATGACCTTTTCTAAGTGGTTAGTTTTTTAAAAAAATCTAAATTTTAGATAAACGAAGCTACTCCTACTATTTTTCTTTATGATATAATAAATATAACAAAGCGAATAATCCAATTTTTATAATTCATATAAGAGCCGTTTATTTTAAGTGGTTTAAGACCATTTCTACATAAACTGAGATATATAAGGATTTGTGTTTCAATGCAATTGAAAATATATGTGCATGATACTAATCAGCATACTGCTACAATTGTGTGTATCTAAAGTTGTTAAATTTATATTTCCTATGAAAATAATCACAATTATTAAGTAAATAATATGCGTTTTTTTAATAAGAATGGAGTTAGGACACTTTCAAAATTAACAACCAGATTTGTTATAAAATTTAAAAGAATCCACAAGTCCATTCAACATATATAATTTAGATACTTCAAATTAAAAAAAAACAATTCTCATTTTATTTTATATATTTTTACAAAACTTCAAAAACAATTTATGCTATTCAAATCATTTTTTAACTACATAACGAACAAAATTACAAAATTAATTATATTATTAATAATTTATTATTATATAATTAATTTTAATATCAATGTAAATAATTCTAATTAATAATATAAATTAAATTTTTATTATAAGAATTATTATTATTATTAAAAGAAAAAAGAACTTACAAATTTTGTACCTTTTAATTTTCATTCATTTTAGTTTAATATTACTAACAATAATAATAAACAAAATAAAAAAATACCTTTTTGTTATTTAAAATGAATAAATAATTCCAATTCCAATTTAAATATATTAAATTCTGATTGATATTTGAGCAGTATTAATCATGAATGAATAAAACAAATTCTAAACAGGTTACTCTAGTTATAAATATATTCAAATAATTTCATTTCATTAGACAATAGATAGTATTATGCACAAATAATCATAATAATATTAACCATTAAGCAAGTGGATAAACATAGTATTGATAAGGCCCATCCTTTTATTCAATTTCCAAAATTAATTAAATGGAATTGGAAAGTGGCTCCATCTTTAAATAAATTATCCATTGAGGAATAAAGCAATAATTATTATTATCTTATTTGGCAAACAGATTGCCAGGTATCCAATATATATATATATATATATATAATTCACATGAATTTCAAATATCTCTTCCCTCTCTCTCTCTCTCTTCAAATATATAACTAACTAACAATTTATGTGTTTGTAGGGATATATTTTATCATAGAGTGTGGAGGATGAATTGAGTTAAATCAAAATCAATTAATTCGGAATTCTAAAAGTTTAAAATTATTAATAGATTTTAATTAACTTTAACTAAATTTATTTAAATTAAATATAGTAAACTTTAATTATAGCTTTAACATTAAATAAATAAAATATACCTACGTTTAATTTGAAAAAAAAATAATTGTTTCGCATTTTATGGTTTCTAAAGTTTTTAAATAAAAAACATGATCCTTTTATTTATTTATTTAATATTGTATATTGTTTATTGTTAAAATCTCGAATGTTCTCCTTTTTTACCGACTGACGATAAGAAGAGAAGGTATTGTTTTCACAACAAATTTCATATGTGGAGATTTTTACATATCTCCACGAATCATGCACTTTGTATTGGTTTTATCCTCGAGAAAAATCATCTTTATCTATCAGTTTTTTCTTAATTTAAAATTATATGACGTCATCCAGCCATTCATGACGTCACAACCTGGTCTTACATATATATTATAAATAAAATTAAAAATATTTATGTTATATCCATATCTGTTTTTTATTACATTAATAGATATATTAAAATTATTTGAAATTGTTTCTGTAGCTGGAAATTAATTTACTTCAAACCGTCGGTCGGTTCGGATATGGCCACAGGTCAACTTATTTAATAGTTCATGCATTAATTCATGTTTTTTTAATGTTAATATTTAATATAAATGAGTATAGGTATTTATTAAGATTCACTTATGAAGTAAATAAAAATATTGATCTTCATATTAAATAAAAAAAATTAAAAATAAATTGTCTACAGTGTCTAATTTTTGGTTAATTTTTAGAAGGACTGTGTTTTACTACTTCCAATCATATCTTAATAATATATCATTATTTTTGTTTGCAAAAATAGTTATCATATTCGAAATACTAAAATTTAATATTATCAAAAAATTGAAATCAATGCTAATATTAATTATATTAATTATATTAATTTTCTTGCAACTATTTTATCTACATTTGTACTATAATAATTATACGTATACTCGTATATATAGAATTAAATGGAATAGATATATTAAATATTAACCTATAATACATTATTATTATTATTACATTATATATATAGAGAGAGAGAGAGGGTCATTTAAGTCATTTGAGAGATCTCGACATTTTTAAGAAAATCTCATCGAAAATTGGATTAACCTGATTAATCGGAATAATCTGAAAGAGTAGTGTTGTGTTGTCAATCGAAAGTCATGAAAATTGAACTATTGAACAAGAATATAAATACTAATTGTCCATCAGCTAAGTTCTATATAGCTAACAACGCTTGAAGTATATGATAACGATAATAAATTTTAGCGATGATTTCAATTTTTGGGGATTTTCAATTGACTAGCTTGTGAGTTCAGATATTCAGGAACATGGCTATATGAGCAAATTATATTCATAGTCACACAGAGAGAAATGCTGTTGTCATTTATAGAAATGTGTAATTCGGGGAGATTTCGTCAGCCGATAATGGAGAGATCTTGACAGTCCCTCCTTTTTCATAATGAAGGGTATTAGGAAAAAAGTTACTTATGCCAAAGTTTTAACAAATGGATTAACATTAGAAATGTCAGACTCTGAAAACATGACAAGTGAAATTTTCTATACATTTCTTGCCAATTTCGATTCGAAAATTATTAGCCGCGACTAACACATTACTCAAACAGTCTCAGTGTCTGTCCTGAGCCATCTCCATCCAACTCCTATTCTCACTCAACTTCCTCAAGTCCTCCTTTACCTCTAACCGATCGTTCTCAATTGGTCTCCCCACAACCAAAAAAGTTTGTTGCTTGTCATTATCACTCTTCTAATCCCGTGTTCAGCCAATCATAAATTAGATATTTAATTTACATTTGATTTATTCTTTATATTAAAATTTAAACAAATACACATTTTTGTCTAATACTAATTTTCTGAATGGTTTATTAATTTAGTTATATGATCACCTAAAAAATGATGATATACTGCTTAATTAATCTTAAAAGATAAATAAATTTATTCATAATCAAAAAGTGTCATAAACTCAGTTAAATTTATTATTCAGTTTTATAAAAACAGTTTCGTACTTTATTTCTATTCATTATATATATATATAACAATTTTTAGATAGGGTAGAGCTATATTCAGTAAAATGGCCCTTTCTTAAAAACAGTGAAGTTCCCTCTCAATAGCAACGGCAACTCTCCTCAATATCGTCGAGCCAATTTAAGCCGAGAAGTTTGCAATTTTTTTCTCTTCAAAACGTGCGTGGGACATGCAAGTCTTTTTTCTCATCTCATCCCTTATAAAAAGGGTTTTTTATTATGTTCTACAAAATACGGATATCTAGGACCTAGGTATATATAAAGAAACCAAATAAAAAAAATATTACGTTCGTGATATATTTATCGATATTTTTTCAATTTTATTTTCTCTTCTTAATAATAAGTACCTGGAACAACAACGACCCTTTAACAAATATTGTTATACAATTTTTTAATTATTTATTACAATTATTATTTAATTGATTAAAATGAGACATATCAAAAATTTGTTTCATAAAATGGTATAAATTAATTAAAATAACTCGAAAAGTTATGAATTTCTCTTTTATGTTTTGTTAAAAACTACAACAAAACTTAATAAAATAAACCTTTAATAATAATGCTTATTAATTTAAATTTAAACACTTAGTGAAGTTTCAAATTTATTAATTTGGTTAATTTGCCACCAATATTTTATAGATTAAAATCAGTGCCCACAGTTGCTTTAAATATTTGTAACTTATTTCATAAATTCAAATTTTCATTATTTATTTTTATTATTATTTTTACATAATCAAAAGTGGAATTAAACATATAAGAATAAAAAAAAAAACATAAATACTTATTATATTTACTTATAATAACTGAGTTATCTTTAAATTTTTACTATATAATATCTATAAGAAAAAATTAATATAGGTATAATATGTAAATCATACAATGCTGCAAGATATTATTATAATAAAAAAAGCAAAAATAAACTTATTTGAACTAGACATTAAAAATGGCCCTATAAAATAACAAAAATTTAACTTCTAAGTGAATAGATAATGAAAGTTTTTATTTAAAACTCAAATATTGTATATCTTTTTACTTTAACAAATCTTTGAAAATCCATTTAGCCAAATTTACGGTAATTTAAAATTCATATTATCTGCCAAAGAATCAGACACGACCATTCCAAATTGTTTATTTCTAAATCATAAAAGGAAAAAAATAACTAACATTATTTTTCATAAATTATATTCATAAGATGCGCAACTATCTATTCAAAATAATATTTTGAAAATTCCCAAAAAAACTTATTTTAACATACACAATGAATATTTTTATCATTCTATTTTTTTTAAACTTAATTATTATTTGTTTATACATTTTATGTCTTAAAAAAATTAAAAAATGTTTATATTAAACTTAAATAATTATAATTTTTTTATTGTTTTTCAAGAGTTATACAATTTTATATGTTTATATAAATAATTATCAAAAGGACTTGAGGAAGAATTTAAACATGCTTACACACACCACTGAACAAATATTTACTATACCACTTGGAACTGTGATTGTTTTTCTATAGAAATAGGAGCAATTGTACTACTTTTTCCCCACCTGGCTAACCCTTTGGGCACCTCTGGCCCGAAAAAGGATTCTAGGGGTTGCTTTGCGCTGGTCATGACGCCTGGGCGCACCCCCTGTGCTCTGCTCGTATTGATTGGGCACCACCAACTAACTGCGCAGTTGGACACGGCTACATAGACATATTTGCCCCACACCAGGTCTCCTTATCCCATTTAGCTCTCCTGCGCATGCCATCGTCAATTGCACGACGCAAAACAAAAGCGAATTTGGTGCTTATCCCTTGCTCCACTTTCACTTGAATTATTTTCTTAAATTAAAACATCTCCCCTTGATAACATTGTTTACTTCTCCAATTATTTCAAAGATATAATTATGCTTCTTTTAGAAACTTTTATCTAACTGTCACTTAATCTAAATTTTTATTTTAAATATAAAAGTGACGCAAATAGGTAATGAAAAGGTAGAGAAAAGGCCGTTTATAGGAAATCCAATTGGGCAGATTAAAGATGTGTGGATCAAACATTATTAAAATGAAAGTAAAGGAATTCGGAAAACTTTGAAATCCAATGGAAAAGTACGGATGGAAGAATTTAGTTGCTACTTTTTCACTATACCCATACTTATTTGGCCTAGGCCCCCTTTACAGAAAAAATTTACTAATTTATTTTAATTTTAAAAGCAATTAAATAGATAGATATTCGTAACTAATTCGTAAAATATAGTAAAGGAATGGGTAAATTAGAAACATTGATGTTTGAAATTATGAAACAATTTATTGAACTTAGAATAAAAAGGTAATGCATTTTCCCCCAAATGCATCTTTTGCCATCACCGCCCCCCTGGATCACTGTAGGGTACTTTGGGAATTACTGCACTCCGTGAAAGATATCTAGATCTATGTCTATACTACTAATGAAATCAGAATTTTTTAATGTAATAACTGTAATAATGTAATAATGTAATAACTGTCACTTCAATCTTATTCTGCTCCTATCACAATACCATATTGTCCCTCAATCAACCCATTGTACTTATAGCAATTATTTTCTCTATAACCTTCTGAATCTTCTCGAATTATAATTAATTTCATTATTTTTTTTAATTTCATTTTCTTTTCTTTGATTTATGTCTATTTGAGCAAACTTTCGTATTTATAAGGCAGATATACTTATATGAAAGTTGAATAAAAAAAATACAAACAAAAATCTTTCGTATTTATTTTAAATTAATTATAATCTTAAATTTAAGAGAATTTGGCGAAGTTTGGCGGATCAGTACGATTAACACTAACCTAGGCTATATATACTCGACCATACCGCAAACATTTAGTTTATTTTCAAAACATAAATTTTTCAAAGAATTTAAATAATACAGGGTTATTCAAAAAGAAAGAGCAGATTTCATACTTTTATTTCTTCCAAACTAAAAAAGATAGAAACATGATTATAACGTTAATGGATAGAGAAAAGTTTACAATTTATTATTAGTATGGGTAAAAATTCCAATTATGGCCTCATTTGCGCATTGGTGGTGTTTGTTCTGGTATTATTTGTTGTATTAATATAGTATAAATATTATTATTAATTGAATCCAATATTGTTAGTTTATTAAAATTTAAAAATTTGTTTTCTTTTATTTTTTAATATTCACTTTATTTATATATTATATTTTTATTAGTTTATATACTAATAATATATTTCAAAAATTAAATTCATGAAATAAAATTAAGTAAAAATTTAATAAAAAAGGATATTAGGTTTCTTTATTTCTCATAAACCTTACCCAATCTATTTCAATCAGCCCGTTAGGATCCAAATTGAATCAAGAGAGACATTTATCTTTCCATATAACTAAACTCTAAAATAATGCAATGTCAATTATATTCAATCTAATTGCAAATCATCTTTCTAATTCATTTTTATTATTTAATTAAAAAGTAATGTTTTTATTAGCACATCTCATAAAGCCGGTGCGTGTTCTTAGAATTATATATTATTGTATCTACTATAATATATCTTCAATTAGATAAGGAATACAATGCAAATATAACTTGGTTAATCTTCACGCTTTGTTAAAATATTTATTCAATGCCATATTATGATATCTCTTGAAATGTAACAAATATTAATTATTTATGTTTTAGTGGATGAAGAGAAGAACATGTAGGCTTTGAATAGAAAATGATTAATTTCATCCATAATATCGTGTTTACAGATTCAATTGGGATTTACGATTACGTTTCACTCACTTGACTACTTGATCGACATTCAACATTTCATTTGATATTGATTTCTATTCTATTTTAATACAACTCGTTTTAGAATTAACTGAAAAAACATCAACAACAACAACGAGAGAAATAGGAAAAACAAAATGAATAAAAAAAAACACTCTAGCTAAAAGTTCAAACAGAGAGATTGTTCAATTCAAGTCAAATTTATTGACATTGAGGTATTCATTTTATAGAATTATACATTTACAATTTAAATAATCAAATCTTAATATGCATTTTAAATTGATTTGTATTATACGTATACGTATATACTAGCATGGAATCAATTTTTTATTTCAAATTTTTTTATCGTTAGATTTATCTCATTTAGGGAAGGACATTGGTAACCTTTATAATTTTTAATACCCTTAAGTAAGTTTTTGTAATTTATATACTCTAGATTTATGTTCCATTCTGAAATAATATAATATTGTTATTTGCATTATTATCTAATCTTATTTTGGAAGCACAAATTGGATGTATATATTTGTATCTTTTTCTAATTAGTATATTAGTATATTAGTATTAGTCATGAGAAAACCATTCCAATGTTTTTTTCTTAATAAAAAAATTAATAATAGATGTTTATTGTAAATATCCAAATCAAATATTGATATATTTTAATCATCCTGGGTATAAGTAGAATTAATATTAAATTTGTATTTATATATTACTAGCTGCTCAGAGCGCCTTCGGCGCTCTTCACACCTAGACGGGGGCTCCGCCCCCTGTACCCCCAAGTGGTACATAGTATTTGCTTGACAGTAGTAAAAGGTTTTCATCCATTTTGTTTCAATCAGTATATTACATAAAACATTCATAGAGATATGTAAGAATACTGTGATATAATTAACGTCAAAATTTTTCGATCAGACAGACAAATATAAAAAATTCTAAACTCACTTTTGGCTTCCAAAGATCATGAAAGGTCTGCAAAAAATTTTAAATTCTGAGCAATGTGCAGACAAAAACCTTTTTTTATATATATAGATAATAAATAATAATAAAAAACATTTTAATAAATTTAAAAAATATACCCAATTTAAAAATGTCAAAAATTTAAAATAACTTTATATCATCATATTTTAATTTTTATATATTTTCACTTCATAAAATACTAAATAATATTTTTTTTTTATTATTCAATGATAAAATTTATATATTATTATATTATATATATTATAGAAAAGAAGAAATATTCAATTAAATAAAAAATAATTTATGATAAAAATATGATCTAATAAATATTTTATTAAATTAATTAAAATGAGAACTTTTAGAATAAATTATTTAAATGCATTGGTATTTGAATATTAGAATTTAAAATAAAAAGTGAAATATTATAATAATTCTTTCATTGGGAATCGCTATGATAATTCATTGTTTGAAATGATTCCGCTAGGGACAGTGGGCCACGCCAGGCTCTTGAATGAACAACACGGAGAATTATATAAACTTTAAAAAATTAATTTCTGCGGTTATTGATTAAATATTAATAAAATTTATAGCCTATGTTACTCTAGGGGTATATAAGAATATTGTGATGTAATTTCAAAGAAATCGGTTCAGCCAATTCTGAGTCTATAAAATAGTAATTTTCCGGACAGACAGACAGACCGACAGACAGACAGACAGACATGAAAAATTCTAAAGTCACTTTTGGATTCTAGAGGTCATGAAACGCGAAGATATGCAAAAATTTTCAAATTCTGAGCAATGTGCAGACAAAAACCTTTTTTTATATATATAGATATCATTTTGAGAATAGGATTCTTCGCAGCATTTATGGGCCAAAAATAGATGAGGTCACCGGGGGAATGGCGGAGACTGCATAACGAGGATTTGCATTACTTCTATGCATCTCCAGACATAGTTAGGGTTATAAAATCGAGAAGGCTGCGATGGGCAAGGCATGTAGCTTGAATGGGAGAGAAAAGAATGGCGAAAAATATATTGGTGGGGAAACCGATTGGAAAACGTCCACTTGGAAGACTAAGGATGTGGTGGGTGGACAAGGTAGAAAGAGACGTGAGAGAGATGGGAGAGAGTATGGATGATGGTGGTTATAGCTCAGGATAGGGACACTTGGAGAAATGTGGTTGCTGCGGCCAAGAACTTTCGAGTTCCGTAGAGCCACAGAGATAGATAGATAATATATTCGGAATCTAGTGAGTTCTCAGAAAAGATGTAGCTATTAGATGAAAATCATTATATTTTTTTACATAAATCCTATTAAGACTTTTTTACACAAAAACATAATTTTTCAATATATGATTAATAATCCATGTACACATTTTATCCTATATATATATAAAGGGTGTCCCAAAATTAACGCAAGATTTGAATTAAATAGAAAACACAGTTTTTAGTCTTTTGATTGTAATTTTTTTAATGATTCATAAAGTACATAGGATAGGGTTATTTATGGAATAACACATCGGGCAAATGGCCTCCGCGGCTTTGCATACACATACGCACTCGTTTGTCGAAATTTTCCATGACCGTTCTGCATAAATGTGGCTGAATTTCGTTGATGCAACGTTGAATCTCCTCCTTTAATGCACGCGTAGTTGTGGGCTTATTGACGTAGACCTGTGATTTTAGATATCCCCATAAAAAGAAATCTAATGGTGTTAAATCACACGATCTAGGGGGCCAATTCTGATCACCGAAACGAGAGAGTACACGACCTGGAAATGTCTCATGCAGTAATTGAAGTGTTTCACGGGCTGTATGGCATGTGACACCGTCTTGTTGAAACCACATATTAGCCACATCAATATCATCCAATTTCGGCAAAAAGAACCGTGTTATCATGTCGCGATATCGAGCAGAAGTAACAGTCACTGCTTGACCAGCCTCATTTTCAAAAAAGTATGGTCCAATTATGCCTCCAGCCCAAAATGCACACCAAACTGTGACACGTTGTGGATGCATTTGTTTTTCGACAATCACATGTGGATTTTCAGAACCCCAAAAGCGGCAATTTTGGCGATTAACAAAGCCTTCAAGGTGAAAATGTGCTTCGTCGCTTAGGATGAGTTTGCTCGAAAAATCAGCATTCATTTGTTGTTGCTCAGTAATCCATTCAACAAACTCTCTTCGCTGTGCATGGTCATTGGGCTTCAGTAGTTGTGTTAATTGAATTTTGTAAGCATGGAGACACAGATCTTTAGTGAGTATACGCTGTAGAGAACTTCTTGAAATTTCCAATTCTTGTCCTCGACGCCGAATTGAGGTTCCTGGATTGTCACCGACACTCGCACGCACTGCCTCTATATTGACATTTGAACGGCTTGTTTTTGGACGACCAGTGTGTTTGGCGTCTCCCACGGATCCTGTCTCTCGGAATTTTTCAATTAATCGCTTCACAGTTGACGAAGTTAAAACACTATTCCGACCATATTTTGTATGAAATTTTCGAACTACGGCCGCCAAGCATTCATTATTTTTGAAATATTGCTCAACAATGAAGACACGTTGTTCTATTGCGTAAGGCTCCATTTTTACTAACCCTAAACTGTCAACTGTCGATTTATTTTGTTTTTAGGGTTGGCAACACTGTACTGCATAAATGGCGGCAAATTCAAATCTTGCGTTAATTTTGGGACACCCTTTATATATATATATATTAAGTAGAAGAAAGAGAATTCACAAGTCGGTGCAGAGTTAATTTTGAATCAAATATTTCTGGACAGATACGCAAAATTCTTAAAGCAATATATTCTGATTCTTCAGCCCAAAAACAAAAACAGCTGCTCGATACTTAATGGAAATGAAGAATTTTTTCCATGTATAAAACACACATACGATCCATTCTTGACCAAACCAGAAAGAATAACAAATTTATATAAAATTATTAAAACAGGACAAAGTTTTACA